>JAODKC010000130.1:26968354-26978761 GCA_026777985.1 Mormyrops attenuatus
TTTTGTGTGGCGTGTGGGCGGGCCCTCCCCCCTACTCGGGCCCCCTCCGTGCGCCGGGGTGGGGCGGGCGCCCCCCCCCCCCCCCCGGGGGGGGGGGGGGGGGGGGGGGCCCCCCCATGCGGTACCCCGAGAAACCTGCCCATTTGCTTTTCGTCAGATGGGTCCCACGGCTGCGTTCCTCCCTACTTCAGTGCTTTACGGCACACAGCGCGGTGGATGGGTTGAAGCATGTGACGCTCTCTATTGCTTGGGGCTCGTAGCCACAGATGGCTGAGGGGGTACATATCGGAGACGTGTGCTGGTCTGCACCCCTCCTGGGCTGCTGGGGGCATCATGCGCTGCGATTGGATCAACTGGTCATTCCAGAATGGGGTGATAATGGGGGATGGGTAAAGTATGTTCTTTACTTCAAACAGTTATGCATACTGTATAAATGGTTTACATTATTACATATACATACATATATAACTATATATAAAGATGCATTTATTAATTACATAAATAATTGAAAATGATTATTGCAACCCAAACTCTAACAGGATCTTTGATATGTTAAATGAGTCAGAAATTACTCTAAATCTCAGTTAACTGTAGCCCCAGGTGAATCTAAGACCAGGTTCCGCCATGGTCCTGAAGGCTGGGACTTAGCTGAAGTCCACAACTCCGTAATAATTGCTGAAGGCTGAGGTTGGCAATAAGACATTGTAACTAGCAGAATGTAAAGAATGAAGTCTGGTGTCAAATATCCATGTCTGGTGTCAAATATCCTGGAGTCAAGTTATGATGGCTGGTCTTAATTGGGGCTGCAGGAATCTATACTCTCAGGAAAAAAGGGTACAAATATGTACCTTTCCTTCTTACCGGGGCTGAACAGTTTTACCCTAGATGTAGGTCGATGTACCTTTTAAGGTATGGAAATGGACTCTAAGGGACACCCCCAAGGTACAAACAACATTAATGAACCCCCAATGGTACAAACATTGTTCCTCAGAGTCCATTTCTGTACCTTAAAAGGTACATGTACCCTTGAGAGTACAGCATCAGTGACAGCAAAGGTACAAATTGTACACTTTTTTTCTTAGTGTAGCAGTAGATGTGGGGAAGGATTCTACAATTTTGCCATTTTATTGTAAAGTATAAATCAGTTTATTTCTGAGGCCAGAGTCTGTACTTGTGCTTGATTGTTGCTGGGTGGGGCTGCATTCCTCAAGGCATATGTGGCCAGTGGATTGCAAAGGAAGTTCACAGTGGGGGGATTACAGTCTGTTTGGCATTGAGGGGTTCTGGAATGAGCTGCTCAAGTCAACTGCAATCACAGGCACCGGGTGTAATAATGGTCTGCGATTTTATCAAAGGCAACATTTCCACCTGTTAGGGTTTTAGTTTTCAAGGTTCCTCTTACTTGTGTGGGAAGTCATGGGCTGTCAAGGCTGGTTTTTATTCTCTGTTGCGTGACATTGGCTGTCAGCATCTTGGGCTCCTTCGTCGGGTTGCTTTGTCTATGAATCAGTGAAATTGCGTGGGAAGAAAAAGCGCCAGCCTCTTCCGCCTCCCTGGAGGGATACCTGCCAGCCCGAACCGTCACCCTGTAGGACCAGCGGCAGGACGGCACTCCAGTAAGGGCCTGATGTTCAGCACTGTGGTCACTAATGTACGTACATCCGCTCATGCCTTATTCCTAACTGCTGGAGTTTCCTGCTTTGCTCTGCTCTCTGGGATTTGTCTCTCCTTGTTCTTTTTCTGATATAGTCGGCCAAGTTAGTAGGTAATGAGGTCAGATAAGATTCAATCAATGCTGCTAGAAACTGGAGTACCTTTCATTCTGTCACTCTGTCCGTCTCTAGAGGGAAGCGAGTATATCTCTGAGCAGGAAGCTGTGATGTGCTGTAGGGATCATAGACTTCTCCCTGCAGATCCTCCTGCTTGACGTGGTCCAGGTGAACATCTGACCACTGCACTGCAGACCTTCTAGTTCTCATGCTGTGATATGCAGTGAAATGTTTCTCCTCTTTCAAGTATGGTGATGTGTAAGTAGTAGTTATATAAGTATATAACATGTATTCAATGGGGAGGTTAACTAAAAATCATCAGGGGTAACCCTACAAGAAGGATGCACCTCACTCATGTTTGGAAAAAAGCTTAGAGATTCCCATCGTCCATAACATTCTCTTTAACTCCAATATACCCCCAGCTTTAAGAAATCAATTGTTTACATGCATTCGATTGATTACATGCAGTGATGAAGACTGGCAGTGGGGGTGAGCGGTACTTATACAGTGAAATTAATTTTAAACCTTAGTTCAGTATGGCAGAAGAACACTGTATCTTTAATTGGTGATGAGGACAACAACAGAAATCTATTTAATACAGCTGACAAATGCGCAGTGTCACAGAATTCCACACTTGGCTCAAATAATGTCATTGCAAAATGAAAGGAGAGCTGGCTGTGCTGAAGGCATTATCATGTCTGTGAGCCGCTTAAAAAAGATCCACCAGAAGTCTTGTTAGTTCTGGCAGCAGTAGCAAATTTCTGTATAGTAGATTACAGTTCATTAACTACAGGGTTTTAGAAACGCATTTTGGAATGCTAAAATAGCATGCTTTAAAATTCCACTGGCACGGTTTAATTTTTTATATTCAACGTCCAAGGAAAATGACGAGCTGCTCCTTCAATGCTGCAATATAGGTTTCAGATCTGGAGGTTCACCAGGTCAATAAAAAACTGGAGGCAAGCCTGGAATGACACTCTCATTTATGGTACGCTGGAAAGATCGCTGACCAAGTATCGCCACTGATTGACAGTCCATCAGAATGATGTGTTCTTTATTGCACAATTAATGAAAATGTTAAATATTCAAAGTTACGTTGCCACACTACTAGTGGAGCAGACCTTCAGCAGTACACCTCTTGTCAACTAGCTTCAACGAGAAGTATTTCCTGTTGCCTAGGAACCATGTTCTTTTGTGTAAGGATGATATACAAGAAATACACCCATTAAATACTATATTTAGTGAAAATGTGCATTTAATATACTTTAAAATCAACCATTTTATACAGAATAGATCCACAGCTGTACACATTTGTGTGGAATATAGGTGCAGATAAATGTCTGATAGGCCTCCTTTGGCAGTCGACTTTGGCTGTGAATTTTTTCAGGTTATTTTCAGGTTTTTTCAATGTTCTGTTGTGATATGTGCTATCTTTGCCGTTACAATTAGTCAGGAAGTGTGATTCTCTAACCCCATTAAACTATCCTTAAATTTAGCTTGAAGTTCATGGCTTTATTATTCAATCCTTAGTCCTTAGTCCATAACCATATAATATATAATGTTGGACAAGGATGCCCATGGTCTTCTCAAAATGCCCTAAACTCATCTCCTGTCTTAGTCACTGCAGCTGTTATTCCTGTGGTCATGTCTGTGCTGAATTTGTATCATTGCGACATTGGTTGCAATCATAGTTGTTGCAGGTACTGTAGCAAGGAAATCCTGTAATGCAGCAACTGTATGAGTTTTTGCTGCATTGTTTTACCCGTTTAGATGTTTCAGTTCGTGCAGCGGCTGTAGAGGGTGTAGAAAATACTTCCGACCCTGTGGGGAAGCCATTGTAATTGCTCTGGTAGCAGCATGATTGTTGTCTGAAGGACCTTTATCTCCATGCTTCTTGGAGTTTACATCCACATGATGCCGTGCTTCACCTCCCTGGGCTCTGCCTCATCAGCCTGAAGCTTTGCCTCACCACGTGCTGCCTTTTTGAAGTCTTCATGAGTGTTTCTGGCTATACACCCTATGCTTCTATTGTTTGCGCTGTTGCCACAGTTACCATGACCCCATTTTCTCCAGTTCCAGTTCTACTATGCACTATTAAGCATTATCTCTTTAGCTTTCCCATCTTGCTGTGGCCATAATTAGTGGTTAGTGGTAAATTCCGTGCTTAAAATATGCCCTGACCTTCCTTCCACAGTGATACCGTGTTTCCTACCCTGGATGGGTGGGGAGCAGAGAAAAAGAGACTCGGCTTACGGTCTGAAACTAGTGATAACATTGTTATTAAAATTCAGTTCTGCTTTTTTTGTCCTGTGTTTAAACCATGACTTTGCTTTTTAGGGTATTTCCTCAAGATAATCCTCCCGGGGACATTTTTGTTGTCCAGCAACATTACAAAACTAAATAGCTCCCAGAATAATACTACGCCCCAATGCAAATAAAAAGATAAAAATTACTGAACAATGTGCATAGTACGTGAGGTAGAAACATGGAAGGTGTGTAATTTTAGTGCAGGTGGATCTGTAGAGTTATAAGCCAAAGACAGTTGGGTTAGTGTCCTCTGAGCTGGGGGTGAGGAATGTCCAGACCAGGATCGTTGTACAAATAAATGGCAGTAGGAGTACCTGAAGCACTCTACTCCGTGTTCAGAGAACAGGGCTCTGTTCAGCCTACCTGCCTCCTTCAGCTTGATTCCTCCCTGGTGATGTGACGAAATGTACATTAAAGTCATCAAATAGAGGCTTCATGCATGAGTATAATAAATATTTGTCTTTACACAGTATTATATTCAGCAGCATTTTAAGTGATTTACAATGTCATATAGACATTGTTCAGTATAGCTTCAAATTAAAACGAATCAAATTTTATTTATAAAGCACATTTAACACAACTACAGTTCACCAAAGTGCTGTACAAATTATAAAAATATTACTTGTAGACGAGCAAGAGAAAATTGGTTAAACCCAGAGTATGAGTTACAATAGTCCAGCCAAGAGGAAATAAAAGCATGAATGAGTCTTTCAAAATCAATCACAGGGAGGCATGCTTTAACTTTAGCTAGAATAGTGTTTCTTAACCCAGTGCTTGGGGACCCCCAGACAGTCCCCATTTTTGCATCCTTCCAGCTCCACCACACAGGTATCTGGGGTTCTTGGTCACTTTATTGATTTGTTCAGGGGTGCCAGGAGCTGAGAGGAAGCAAAAATGTGGACTGTCTGGGGGTCCCCAAGAACTGGCTTGAGAAAAAAATTGCATAACTCTTCATGGATGGGTTGTGGGTGAGTACAATGCAGACAGGGAACATGCGTGTGGGCAGCTGGGTCCAGACAGCAATCCATGCCTTATTCTGACACCCTGCAAGACACAGTATTGCTACAGTAGCCCCAACCACCCTATCATTAATCTGTAAAAAAAAAAGACTTTGAGTTGAGATTTCTGATTCAAGTGTAATTCTGCAGCCCTTTGTTTGGTATATAGGGAAAAGTCAGTTTTCTGCATATGCATAGTGGTTTTTGTGTGTGTTTCTTTTGTGTATTTGTGTCCCAGGAAAGTCTACCAGCTGTCAGCCCTGGCCTAGCCAGACACATCCCTCCTATGCTGCCTGGTGATGTTCGTCTGTGTGAAGGTGATGGAAGATCAGGCCTTTTCTGTCTGAGAATGCAGCTCAGCTTCTAGGCCAAGCACTTTTAACCTCAGGACTAGACTACTGCATCTCTCTACTTTACCAGGTTGTGCTGTCAGACTACTACAGATGATTCAATATGTGGTAGCCAAAATGCTCTTATGTTACACCCCTCCTTGTCTGACTTCATTGGCTCCCAATATGAACTCACATAAAGTTCAAGTTCTCGGTACAGGCCTTCTGGTCCATTAATGAACAGGCACCCACCTCCTCCTTCAAGGAGCTCCTTAAGATCTATATCCAATCGTGCTTTTTTACCAGCAAGCCAACGCCACTTGGAAATTCTTTCAGCATGTGAGAAGTATCACTCCAGATGGTTCTCTCGTGTGGTTCCCCGATGGTGGAATGAGCTGCAGAACCACATCCAGTCATCAGATTACCTCTCCACCTTCAAGAAATGCCTTAAGGCCTGTCAGTTCTTGGAATTCCTCCATTAACCTGATCTCTCTCTGTGCTCTCTGCATATTATTAATGTTGCACTTCTCATCATTGAATTATCTTATTAGGTTCTTGCTTTGTTGGAAGATGCTGTGTGGCTCTTGCTCCTATTCAAGTTACGCTTGTACTGGGGCATTCAACGGAAGCCGACCTAGCTGCGGTTATGCCTAACCAACTTCTTGACAGCTGTATGTTTGTAATGTGCTATTTGCCTCGCTTATACGCTTTAGCGAAAAGCTTCTGCCAAGTAAAATAAATGCAAATGTAACTGAAAAATGAAGAAGCAATCAGGTACACTGGAGCAATTAAGAGGCGGTCGGTTTGGCCCTTGCTTAGCAAGGGTGTGTGATGAAATATGCAAGGGAGGAGTCAGAAATCATAGCGTGGGTGGACCGGCAGAAAATCAGGTGGGCCAGTCCCATAATTCACTTGGCCAAAAAAAATCACACTACAGCCTCAACTACATTCTTTGCTTTCACAACTAAAATTTGGGTCACTGGTTTTCCAGCAGGATGATGTTACATTTGTGCACATAGTCTCTGGATGTTAAATGATGCAATTAATTTCTTCCTGAAGCATAACACAGCTGAGTTCCATATTATATAACTGCACCACCTGGTGTCCTACAGCAGGATCTGCTACAAGGTGCAACAATGTGATTACAGGGGGCAGAGCTTAGTATACATTCTAAGGAATAACAGACAAGGTGATTATCATGATAGCTGTAACTGATGTACATATAGAAGCCTGATACTTTTGTATGCGTGTTTGCTTCCTCGAGTAATATCAATCTGAATGAGAAAAATCACTTTGAATTAATCTATTCTTTAAATGTTAATCCACTCAGTAGACCCTGCCCTATAGGGGTTTTTATGTGTTTAAAGAGATCTGTAAAACTTATGCGCAGCGTTATCCTCCAAGAAAGTGGTTAAGCATCACAAGATAGACAGAGTTTGACAGCCATTGAATTAGTAAAGTTATTTCTCCATTCTGTTTACTCAGTATTATGTTGTATTCAGCAGATTACCCAATAAACTGGTACCTTTTTTCTGTATCTGCTTGATGTATTTGTGTGGCAAACCTCGGGGAACTTCGCCCTATTCCGCACCCATGTGGCTAGCCTGCGGAGCTACTTCCAGGTCCAGCGACTGTCCCTGTTGGTGATTGAGAGCCCATCTGCTTTGTCTGTTCAGCATGCCGGATTTGTACTCACAGCAGCATTGTGACATTCTCACAAAGGATCTGCTCTAGAAAATATAAGGCCTTCATACATGCTAGCATTGATGATGTCTGAGCAATGTCTAAAGCACACCAACAAGCTGAATTTACTTAGATGATGAGTGCAGTATGAGATGTGATTGAATTAGCTTGTCATCAGCTAGCCAGGATGCTTACAACATGCTTATTGTCCGTTGCTGTACTTAGTTCCCCTCTCTGGTGAAACACAACCTGGTAACCTCTGACCTTGCCCTCGATCAACTGACAGCAGCAATAATTTCTGTCCCACCCTAGCGGGTGATGTTGGTGCGTGTCAGGAAGAAGACGGCACATTGATATCCCTGTCAGTTCGGCCTCCTCTGCATTCTGCTGTCTTTAGCGGAGTAGATTTTCCTTTTGTTACCGTTGGTGTTTTGCTAAACAACCAACGCACCTCTCGGCACGCTCCAGCAATTGCGGAGGCCGTAAGAGTGTGTGCCCTTCCGACACACACCCCTGTGGGTGTCTGTCCTACTGCAGCTGCCATCCCTCAGTGCTGGTGTTATGGTGACACTTGGAGAGTCTGATCTGATCTCTAGAGAGTCTGACAGCTGGAAGCTGCCAACCTGGATGCCTCCCAGTCAGGCGCTGATGTAGTGGCTGGCTGACAAACTCTGACCCATTTTATCCTCCTCCAAAGTCCTCTAAAGTTACTTAGAGTTTATATTTTTTATGAGCAAAGATTTCAGCAGAGAGGTCCCAGATCTAAATCTTACTTTAACTGTTAATCTCTCTGGCTGATGCTGTTATCTAAGACAACAGTAGTGTAATATGTCAAAGGCCCATGAACATGTTACACTTAACCTAGTATAGCTGTAATTAAAGATGTCCATCTGACTTCTGTAATAGCCTGTTCAATACAGGGGTCAAGAAACGTGTCACCGGTTGTCATTTGGAAGAGCTGCAATGAAGAACAAAGAAAATATCTGAGAATAAGCAGTACACTCCTGCCTTTGAATTTTGGTGCTGGTGAAGACTCTTGAGACCGCAAGGGAAAAAAATGCGGAATCTATATCAAATCTGGCAAAACCAAATCTTTTTCTGGGCATACAGTATTATGATTCAGTTTGAGAATGCCATGATGATTGGAAAGATTTAAGGTAAAATGGGGTAGAGAAATATCCGAATGGGCTAGAGAAAGGGGTCCCACAGCAGGGGGTGCCCCTTGGAAAAATTTGCTGACATGTGTGGAGGGTTCTTGGTAAATTGTTGCAAATTTTGCATGATCATCTGTTATCAAAAGGGGTGCTTGGTAAAATTTGCCAGCCATGGGTGTCCCCCTTGGTAAATTTTGCAGTGGCCCCCCTACCATTCCCTACCTCCTCTGCTACTGCACCCCAAATTTAATTTGCCACCATTTGCCCCACATATAAATAAACCTTTGCCTTTATATTATTAAGTTCCCCCCACCAATATCAAACTCTCTCCTATGGCACTGGATTCAATCATCTCAATGAACATGGTCTCCAGCAGTCAACATATCAACAGCACACAATGACTATAATAATAATAATAATCATAATAACGGACATACCAGCAATATGCTGGATTGTGTTATAAAGATGACAAAATGTAGTTTTGCACCTTGGCAAAAACACAGTAGGATACACATACACAAGAAAATGACAAAGCATCCATTTCATATATGAATCTGTTTCAATATTCCACATCCCGAGGCCCAATTAACACAGATATGTGACCCATTTAATAAGCGGCCAAAATAAAAATAGAACACACTTATCGTAAATGGGGGAGGGAGAGACTATTTAAAAATGTATCTATTTGATATTTAACAATCCCGTGAACGGTTACTTTGTCAGTTTCTCCTATACATTGATTTTACGTCCGTATTAATGATACGCTTTGCGACTGCATAACATTTAATAGATTTTATATCTTCTTGTACTCCAGTTTGATAATCAGTTATATATATATAGTTGATTATGTACCGCGAAGGTTATTTCTGTTCACCAAAATAAACTTAACCATAAAACACCGTTTGAATTATTGAATAGCGATGTGTCAAATTGTTTCTTTTTTTAATCGGCAGTTTGCTACCTGCAATCGGTAGCGAATGGGTTAATTCGAAATGCGCCACTTACGTAAGTGACGCAGCCGCGGCTTCCGCTCTTCCCACGCACGGCGCTTCCAGTTGCCGTAGAAGCCGACTGCTGCTCGGAAAGGGTGGTGGAGCTGTCTAGCTAGTCGCACGGCTACCAAGCGAAATGGGAGTCGAGATCGAGACAATAAGCCCGGGTGACGGTAAGCTACCTGGCCCGTCTGACCTGTCCGGGCTGTTGATCGGCCTCACTGACTTTTTAAATTTCCTGTGCTTATTTATTTTGCAGGGAGGACTTTCCCCAAGAAAGGACAGACCTGCGTGGTGCATTATGTGGGTGAGTCCGACAGCTACACGCCTAACCAACGAACGCGATACCTGCTCTCCCCCCCCCCGCCTCCCTCTATGGGGGGGGGGAGCTAGGCCCCGCTTATCCGCCGTGTACGAAATGAATCCAAAAGGACATAACGATCGGAAGCTGTTGGTGCCGATCCGTCGAGTTCTAGCTACCCTGCGGGTCGGCCGCTCTCGGCTTCGCAGCTTTGTTCGTCGACTTTGGCGGTCTTCGGCAGCGAGGGAGTTCGGCTAATCGGCTGGCGTAGACGCCGGCGGTCGATAAGCGCTCCGCTTAAATTTTAAACGTTTGATTCGGCCCTAAAATGATGAGTGAGACGGGCATCGTCGATTCAACTCGGGCCCGGACGTGTATTCATATTGGCAGGGCGGACGGAACGGACTGTCGGTTCCTTTGTTGGGGGATCGGATGCAAGTGGGGGTTGGGGGTGTGAAGCGACTGGGTGGGGAGCTGAGATTGCATGTTACGGCTTGGCTTTGCAGGTACGAGATGTTCTTTGGCCGCTGATTACCGTTATTTCGACGCCACGCTGTTACCGTAGAGCCCGGTCACTCGGCCTCGGATAGTGTCTCGGGTCCGGTCGGATTGTTGGTTTGGGGGGGGGGTTAGCCAAATGACTTCGGAATAAAATCGTTAGCAGATAGTTGGCGATGGTACATTTCCGACGGTACGCGTCGCACATGGCCTGGTCCACAGCGGCAGCCGGGTTTGTGACCGTTTCTACGGGCAGGGCTCATTATATACGGTCTTTCCACCCGGCTAGTTATGCGATTTTTGTCTTTTAAAGCCAACGCCTTAATAGTAGTTATCCGTTCCTGTTATCTGTTTCTTCGGCGAGGCGGGGGCTGCT
>JAODKC010000130.1:26978861-27031044 GCA_026777985.1 Mormyrops attenuatus
CCCCCCCCCCCCCCCCCCCCCCCCCCCCCCCCCCCCCCTAGGGGGAGTATTGAATTCCGAGACGAAATGACTTTTGCTATATTAGCACGCCATTTTTTTTCCCGTAGTCAATTTTATCGCCTCCCAGGAATTAATAATTTCAGATATTGCTTCCAACCCCTCTAAAACACCTCGTGTGTGTTGTCTCGGATGTGTTTTTCCCCCTTTCATATTTACACAATTTTTCACATGGTACTAGAGTTACCGAGAGTGTATGATTGTATCTGTCACCTAATGAGTCTGTATGAGGTTCCCAGCCCGTGCTAGTAACGCACTCCACCCCCCCGTGATGGAGTGATACTGATTATGCTGGCTTAAGTGGTATTTCTCTACATGAGCCAATGACGTAGCCTGAGCAAGAGGGCTCAGTCTGAGCTTTTGACGGTGCTTTTATGGACTGAGCCACTAAAAGGCCCTTTGGATATTCATTGAATGCTCAATGGTTCAAGTCAGCATCCTCCTCAGTACCACCCCCTCCCCGCAGCTGTGTCTGCCCATCCCTTGGATTCGTGGGAAGCAGCTGCTGTTGCCATTTGAGCCTTGTAGAGACTTCTGATGGAAACATCAGAGAGCGCTGCTGTGCGACCCTAAGGCATGGTAGAGTTTATGCGCTGCTAGTCTGTCTCCTTTCTTGCTTATAATCTAATAGGCAAACAATCTTTTTCATACATTTAATTTTATGGAGACGGGGGGGGTATTGTGCTGTGACTTATTTTTGTAATGCTGCTGGACAACAAAGTCCCCCCCTCCACTTCAGCAAAGGAGGAGGGGGGGGGGGTCAAAGTCTTTTATCATGTGGCTTTCAGCTCAACTCTCCCTTCCCCTCACAACAGGGTCCCTGACAGATGGAAGAAAGTTTGACTCTTCGCGTGACAGAGGCAAGCCCTTCAAGTTTAAGTTAGGCAAACAGGAAGTGATCCGCGGCTGGGAGGAAGGTGTTGGGCAGGTGAGGAGGGGGCGGGTGGGAGAGACCATCTTTAGGATAAGAAGCAACAAAGTCAAGTTTTAGTAAGCCCATCTAATAAATACACGAATGTGTTTTTTTTTTTTTTTTTTTTTTAATGCTGACATTAAATGTAAATTTCCAGGATAGAGCCCTAATGAATGCCAGCTGTCTTCAAAGAATAGTGTCATTTGTTGCATTCATAGTGAAGTTTTCCTGCATGTGTCTTCTGTTGATGGTCACGTTGAGAGGCATTTTAATTTGGGCATATCAAAGTGTAGTGGCCCCTTTCTGTTAATGATATGTAATGTAAGCTGTGTATGAGTCACCATGGAGGCATACCCGTAAGGTCTGGGTGGGCCATTCCTCTTGCATAGAGTAGATTTTGTCTTTCATGCCTTCACTAATATTTCCAGCTCTGTAAATGATTCCTCTTTCATGTACAGTTCAATGAAATTGAGTTGGGGGAAGGGGACTATGTCATGGAAGCATCAGAACCACACTTCCCTGACTCTTTGCATTTCCTTTGAGCTGCAGATGAGTGTTGGCCAAAGGGCCAAGCTGACCTGCACTCCTGACTTTGCCTACGGCAGCAAAGGCCACCCAGGGATCATCCCCCCCAATGCCACCCTGGTCTTTGATGTGGAGCTACTGAGCCTTGAGTGAAACCCTGTTCCTTCTACACCCATCCTGTCTCTTTCCACTTTTGGGTAAGTCCTCATTTTCAGTTGTCAGTCTCAATTTGCTGGGTGCTGTGGTTTTAAATATGATTTGGCTGCTCTGTTCTTGCTGCCTTGATTGTGCTCATTGTATTTTTTTTTTCGTTGCAGGTTGACTCCTATCTTGAATATGGGGATAAAGCTAGGAGTGTTATGCACTTGTTTCTATAAAGGTCTTCAATCTATTTCCTTCTGTTTTGGTCATCTTATCCATATAGAATAATCTGCATTTTTTTCTTTCTCCTACAAATAAGAAATCTATGGGCCATAACCTTACAAACCTCAAAAGTTCTTAATCTTGAATTGTGCTTTTGTTTTGCTTTTTTGTGTAAAATTTGTGCATGATCAAGCATACCGTTGACACATTTTATGGCAGTGGCATGTCAAGATGTGTATAGATTTGCTTGTTTGCCCTAAATGCATTCAAAGACACAGCTGGGGGGAGCAATCTTAAACAAAATTAAAAAAGAAAAGCACAGATATGGTCTTGAGTGTTTCACCATGTCCAAGTTCTGAGAAAATTGAGAAAGCCTGTTTGGCTTCAAAGGTGTCAGACTAATATAGGGCTGGGCAGAGAATGTGAGATCAACAAGATGTAGTAATACAATCATTACCAACTGCCTTACCTGTACAGAGCAATTCTGAGCCTTTTAGATTCGCTTCTCGTGTCAAGATCCACTTTTAATACCACCTCACCGAACATGACTGCCCTCTGCAGGTAGCTGCAAGCGGGTGTCGCACCATCTGAATGTGGTGCTGGGAACCCTAGTGCCTGACTGGTGAAATGCATTACTGTAACTGCAAAGCCATTTTATTGGGGGATCCACGACGGGGTCGTCCCTGTGTAGAGATGCATATACATAACCATAAATACATTTAATCAAATGGGGTTGGGTTCGGTCTTTGGACTGGTGCTTATGGGAGAAAGGAATACAACCCAAATAAAATTTTAGCCACCACCTTATCTCCACTATCCTAGTCCTGCAGTTGCCATGAGAAATTGTTTTCTGATGCCGACTTTAAATAAATACCAAATTAAGTTGTACATGCATTCTGTGTTGCTGAATTAGTCGGACTACAGTGCTCGTGGAATATTGTGGTCTGGGTTGAATCTGAAACGTGAAAATTAGGTGCAGATATAAGAATAACAAACTGCTTAAGGAGAGTTTTCTGTGCCGTCAGGCCCTTGCTAGGGCTGGGGTTGTCCTTTTAATCACAGAATACTTATCTGAGATGTACTAGGTGCTCAAGATCTGTAGTTCTCTGCCTGTCTATGGAGGTTTTTGGCATCTTTATAGATGAATAAAAATGCAGCATGTGGCCTTTTTGCTGCAGCTGTGTGGGTGAGTGTGCTGAATTAAAAAGCTGGTAAATACAGGTTCCTGCAATGAAGCACTTCCTGCACTCTTTATTTTTTTTGGCTTTGCACTGCGCTCTTTTTGTGGCAGTGTATCGGGGGAACATTCATCGTCACATCAGGGACTGCGGCGCTTTAGTCACTTCCATGTGAAATCAAATACGGGGCTTAATATGGTCAAATTGAAGTGTACCACACAGCTTTGGGCCTGCTACAGCTACCATTTCAAACTTCTCAGTAGATTTGTGCCCCCATGGGTGGTAAAGCCGTCACCAGGCATTTCTGTGTTTCAGCCATTTTGACAGTCTTACATCTCTTCTCAGGGCGTCTTACTTTAGGTTTCTTGTTTTCCGTGCTTCTCCATGCCCCTCATTACACAATCGGAGCCCGGAAACAGAAAAAAAAACAATTTCCATTGTTTTGGTATCTGTCGAGGGTTTTGTTTAAACAGGAAAGTATGTTTGAGGTCGGAATAATTCAGGGCTTTTCTTCTCAGTGGGATTCCCAACATAAGGTACCTTTTCCAGTCCACATGTCAAATTGTTGTTTCCTCAGGAATGTGAACTTCCTTTTTTCTTCATCTCCTACTCCCATCATATTCTTTGTCACACTTCATAGCTCATTTTTTTTCTGCTTCCAGTCTCTTGATTCTTCTATTTTTGTTTCTGGGATTGTTACATTTTCAACAAGGGATCTAGGTTTTGCTTTGAGCCATAACCTGTATCACGCCTCCTTATATAGGTTCATAGTTTTTCCTTTTGCAGTACAGAGTATTTCCTTGCTGAAAGGCCCTGGTGTCCATAAATGAGGAGGTCGGCCAGCCTGGCAGCTGTTGGCTGTTATTTCCCCACAGGAAACATCATGAAAGACAATGCAAGTTGTTGACTCGCTATGTGTGTTAAGTATATCTTGGCAAGAAAACGTCTTATAAAAATCAACAATTTTTTACATGTATAATGGACAATGTGTTCATTATAAAGTAACTCTTAAAAAGTGAGGCATACTTGCTTTTGGCGTAATTTTTATGGGTTAGAGATAGGATTTCTGTTAGGGTTGCAGCAAGGGTTAGGGCTTCTCTTGGGGTTAGGGCTGCATTTTGGGCTACAGCTAGTGTTAGGGTGGCTTTGAGGATTAGCATTGCTATTAGGGTAAGAGCTATGGTTATGGTTCCTATTTGTAGGTTAGGGTTCCTATTAAGGTTGGGGATGCTATTTGAGTTAGACCTTGGATTGAAGTTAAGGGGACTATTAGGTCAGACATGTTTTTGTTTTGTTTTTACCATTAGGGTTAGGGTTCAGGTTAGGGTTAGATAGTGTGTACCTTAGTGTGTTGCCAAATTGTTTCTGGCAAGCTTAATTAGCTTCCTGGCCAAATTAAACTACAATTTTAAAATCTCTGCTATTTTTGAAACGATACCCACCCCACACCAGAAGGAGGTGTATGCCATTGTAGGACACCTACCACCAGAGGTGGGTAGAGTAGCCAATGTCTGTACTCAAGTAAAGTACTGTTGCTTAAATATAGCAGCAACTCTAGTAGGAGTAAAAGAACTCAACAATGTCACTACAGGAGTGAGACTAAAAGAGTATCTAGAAAAAAGGCTACTCAAATACAAGATCTGAATTTGTAAATAGCAAAGAGTATAGGGCTGCCCAATCAACAGCATGGCTAATCAAAGAACAGGATCTAGAATTAAAATATGCGCTACCAATCAATAAAACATGTGAATAAAAAACCTGCCACCTCTTTGATAATCAAACTCAATGTGCAAAAGGAAGCAGGGATATTATAGTATTTTTGTGTTAATAGATTCTTTTTTTTCTACTACTTTCAAATTTATCTCACATTTCACTTCAGTTTTAATTACTGCAACACCCTTGTCAGTTTCAGTTTAGTTTTTATTTCATTGGCACATTTCCATTTTCTGTTATCTTCTTCACTGAGATATGTACGCAACCAAATTCCAAAGCATGCTTTATGAGTGTACGCACTTCAAATGAACCCAGATGTTATGACAGAATGAAAACAAACTAACAAAAAGAAATCATTTTAAATGAACTATGTTTATGGATGCTTCCCGTACATAAAATTGCTTTTGTCGGCTGCAAATTTGAAATAAGCTCACACAGGAATCTGGCATTTCTTAACAGCCATACTGACTAGGGATATTGAACTATCGATTCTTTTGATCTAAATGTTTTCCTTTTGAGAATCAGTTCTAACATTAAAATGTCAAATATTACCTGGTAATTTAAATATTCATATTATTATAGGGAACAGGACATACTACTGGACAGGGCTGACCATAATGGGGGAGAGAGGTGAAGGGGCCCAAACACTAGGGAAACAGAAAGATCAGTCTGCCAGCATATCATCAGTTATCATCAGATCACCCCGATTTTTGGGCAACATGAGGCAGTGAATATTGGAACGAGAGGAAACTCAGTGGTATTGCTCATCCCAAATGCCAGCTTATTTTCTATTCTGTAATACCGATTTGTTGTGGAACAGGAGTGTGGGCAGGTTGTAAAATCTGGCTGATGACATGAAAAGCTGCGCTGTTGTTTTTTTCCCCAATTTTGTTGAATAGGAAACTTATTTAAATAAACTTATTGTGTACTTTTATTAGGTAGTTTTTCAGTCTCTACTGTTAATTTTGTTTAGTTTAATTTTTCCATTTACTCTACATTATTAAATTAAATTAATTTAATTTAATTTACGAATATATTTTTGAATTGATAGTTTTCGTCTTACTTTGTTATCACCTCTCTGATGGGAACTGTCTCATACACAGGAATACCACGGCACTCACGGGATAGATAATGTACAGAGCTAGATAATAATGTACAGAGCTAGATAATAAAATCTAAATCCAAAGTCAGTAACATCAAAAGGTTAGAGATACGGGAGAAAGTAGCGAGATGACTAGCCAAATGTAATGGGGTTAAACGACGCATTTCTTTTTACAGATTCACTTTTAAAACAACTAGTTGAAGTACTTTTTTCCAAAAAGTTACTCAAGTAAGCTCAGTGGAGTAAGCGTAATGTATTATTACCCACCTCTGCCTACCACTAGCTAGTTTCCTGCAGGTCTACGAGTTTCCACCCCCCAAGACCTTGGACCATTAGTTATTCTGGGAGGTGCTAGACCATTTTGGTTCCAGTTTAGTGGCAATGCTGGCCATCTGAGCCCCAGATATGTAACTAAACTAAGCTGGCTTCCCTACCTTAAATATACACCCACATGGAACACGGAATCAGGGTTAGAACTAGGGTTATGAGTACGGTTGCTATAAAGGGTAGAATCAGGGTTAGGATTGGAGTTATAGCCTGAACTAGGGATAGGATAAGATAACATAAACAAGATTGTGACAAGTCAAATTGTCTTTTATTAGTATAAGGCTTAAGGCTACCGGACGTGCCCGTGCGAACGTGTACGACGCGTTTGACGTCATTATGCGCTCAGCGGACGAACGCTTGCTGCATTCCAAATTTGTGTCCGCGTCGCGTTGTACGCGCAGCTCTGAGTGAACTGCGCAAGATCGGTTCGCTAGCGTCCACTTTAAACACCCAAATTGATGCTTTTAATGAGCGTTGGGGTAGTTTGAAAACCCTACAGACTATTTACAAGGCAACAAAACTGTTACATACATGTAAATGCGTGTGTTTCTGTGTGTAGACTTGTCTCGCATTTAAAATCTCACCCCAGCTAGCTGACGAATGTCACCTGGCTCTCTTAATTTGTAAAACCTAGAGAAACGGACACAAACCTCACTGCTGTGATATATGTGCATGGAATATCAGAACAATAAATTCTATTATCATTAAGAAAAATATAAATGAATTAATTTGCGCATGTGCAAAGTACGCGGCTTGACCGGAGAAGTATGAACGTTTCCGCAGAGTGGATACGCGAGTGTCGCGCTTGTGGGGAGAAGTATGAACCAGCCTTTGTCCATCAAAACTTAATTCTTTCTGGTAAAAATAAAATTCTTTCTAGTAAAAATGCAAATTCAAGATATCTACAATGCAATTCTATGATCAATTTTACTAGTAAGAATTGAATTTTTTACTGCTCAGAATTCATTATGGAGCTCTATAATTCCGTTATTACTAGTCACATATTCCCTTTGACTTTTTGCGTCACATATTCTAAATTCAATTTTTACTATTAAAAAGTCATATTGTAGAGAACTGCAATTCAGTTTTTACTAGTAAGAACTCCTGCTGTAGCTATGTTATTATTGTTATATTATATAGCTATGTTATAATTACATGTTAACTAAAAAGAATTATAGGTCCAGATATCCATAATTGAGTTTTTACTACTACAAAATTAAATTGCACAGATCTGAAATTACACAAATCCAAAATGTGAAAAGATTCAGGGTTGCTATTAGGGGGAGACCTAGGGTCATGGTTCGGTTTGCCTTAAGGGTTAGGGCTAAGGTTTGGGTTTGGGTTGCTATAGTTAGGGTCAGAGCCAGGGTCGGGCTAAGGGTTAGCCTACCTTTATGTTTAGACTTTTGTTCACTGTAAGGCTCTTCACTGGGATGCTGAGTAGCTTTACTATTGTGATTATGTCTTGGGTTACTTTTTTTAAAAAAACTACTAATCATGAATGTTAAAGCCATTTCTGTGTCATACAATGCCAGCAAACCTTTTCTCGTACACAGAGTTCCTACATGGGATATGTGTTTATTTACCACAATTAAATAGTTCTCATTATTAAAAATTCCAGTTATTCTTGTATATTTACTTTATTTCTTAAAGCTGTATGCCTGTTTCTTACATCATTTAAATTATACCATGTTGTTTAACATTTCAGAGCAAATCATAACTTGTATCATTCAACTTATACATATAAATATATGACCTGGTAATTTTTTGACAGTTCTTGTGTCTTGTCTGCCACCTTGTGGTTTAATGGTGTCTATAAACAGCCCCTACACCCCCATCACTGGGGTGTGTCAAAGTCTTGAAAGGTCCTGATGAATAAATAATGATTATACCTGAATTATTATCCCTGAATCTGAGCTTTGTTATGGTTGCTCTTTCAAATTGGATCACCCCTGTTTTCCCTGCTTTATCATATGCATTTGTATGTATGATCCATTAGCATTTTTTGTGTGAATTATCATTCTCCTTCTTTTGCCCTTTATTGAAAAGCAAGGTTTTCATGGCATCAGTGGCATCAGCAGAAACTTTTGATTGGGACGGCCATTAAGGGCCAGTTATGTTGTTGAGTGCAGCTGCACTGCACCATCTCTATTCTTTTTTTTAAAATTTCTTTATTGGGTTTTCACACTGGCACATTCATATAGTAGACAAAGAACTACAATGTAACAGCATTAGCCCCAGACGCTAACTGCTAACTATGCCCAAATCTATTCAGTTCTCCAAATCATTAAATGTGTCCCTCCCCCACCCACCCACCCACCCCTACCATTATCATGCCCTCAAACAAGGTTAGGAAAGTGAGGGACCAGGAATTCAGAAGGGATAAAAAGGGAAGGAGAAAAAGAAAGATAAATAAGTACTGTAGAGATAGATAAAATCATAAAAAATAAATCAATTAGCAAAAAACTAAGAAATACATGAATGAATGGATGAATGAGTGAATGGTGAATGAGTGAATGGTTGAATGAGTGGGGGCAGATTAAAGTATGCATATAATAGGGCTTTGAGCTGCTTTCTGAGTGCTGTGATTTAGGTTGCATGACTGGTCCAGTTAAATTTTCGGGGAGAATAGTAAAAATAGTAATGTGTTCCAAGAAGGGGTTCCAAGTTTTGTAGAGGAGTTTAAGAGAACCTTTTAATGAGAAAATGAGGAAATCGTTTTTGTATATAATGCCTTATTTAAAAGAAAAAAAGAAGTGATCTTTAGGAGTAATTAATGTTTCTACCAAGTCAGCAAATGAAGAAAAAAACGTCTTTGTTGTAAAGGTTTCTGATAGTAGTAAGGCCATCTGAGTCAGAACAAGATCGATAATGAAAAACAAATATTCTCATTATACCCTGTCAAAAGTCTTCACACCTTCCAGGAATATTACAGCTTCAGGCAAATCAGAACTGGGTGAGCAGGGGATATGAAGTAGCCTCCTTGTGTTATGGAAAGACTGAGATTAAAGCAGGCAGCACCTCTTGAAAACAAAGACAAGACATTAGCTAAGATTTTTACATTTAGGAGGGACATTGGCATGTTGCTGGAGCAGAGGGGGATCTTTGTTTTCCAATAGTAACAGTGAAATTGATGCACATGAGAGGGATGTTGGCCGCTGGCCTTTATACAATGAATCGTTCTGCATGCTCTCTAAGACTGGGGTCAACAGAGGGGTCTCTGACGGGACCAGGAGATATGCCACTCGGTAAGGACTTGATTGCTTCCTGCACTTCTAAGCATGACAGGGGTGCACCAAATTTGATGGCTAGTTAGTTGTCAACTTTGAGGTAAAAAAAGCTAGCTGAGAGGGTTGTGCCCAGATATGAGGTGAATACTCACTGGAGTTTACTTACACCAAAAAGTTCTGAGGGCAGAATGAGAAATGATTGGTGCAGAGAGATAACCATGGTCCTCTTCTGGCCTCAAGTCTCTTACTGCATAGTAATGGAGGTTTGTAGAGATTTTTAAATATACATCTATCTACCTTTCAACCACTTATCCTGATCAAAGTTGTGAAGGTCTTGTATTGTATCCCAGGCAGCCTATGGCAAGATGTGGGACAGGATGCCAGTCGATCACTGGCTATGTATATATGCACAGTCATATGTTTCGAGACCCCCGCTAGCCTAACTGCATGTCTTTGGACTGCAGGAAGAAACTGCTGCAACACAGGAAGAACATGCAAATTTCACGCACACAGAGCAGAGGTGGGACCTCCCAGTGCTGGAGGTGTGGGACAGTGTGGCACCAGACGCTGAGGCACCAGTTCCAGGCCCCCCATGACCCAAGGGCCCAATACAACATGTTTTCATGGGGCCCAAAATCTCTAGCAGCGCCCCTGCCTCCCCACCTCACAAAACGATTAAGATAGCAAAAGCACATATCTATCATTTAATGTATTGAAGTAGAAAGATTTTTTCTTTTGAGTCATTTGTGGAAAAAATATAAAATATGATGACTTAACATACACAGTAGGACGTCATTAAAATTATTTTTAAACAATTATGCATATTACAGTCATCAGTTTTGGGTTGATGTCTAATATATGTATATATGCACAGATATTTTGAGGGTTGTGATGCAAAGTGGGTTAAGGCCAGCTGGCCCTTGTATCTCTGAATGATAGATGCATCATTAGGAGAAGGACATTATTACTTGAGTATTAGATTTTACAGACAATGAACTGACCCCATGCTCTACATACACAAACTGGCCTTCTATGTCACTACCCATAGATTTTAATGTTCCCTTTAACAACACAGTGTGTATTTTTGCCATTTTGACTGTAAGCAGTCTCATATTATTTTATAGACACCACTAGGGAAATTGTCTTTACGCCTCCCTCAACTTGTTCTTTGTAGAGTAAGCTGTCTGCAAAGGGCAGCCACCTGTTAGGGCACCCAGGGAGCTGGGGGTTATGAGCCTTGAACCTGCAGGCGTGCTGAGGGTGGGTTTGAACCAGTGACCTTCTGATTACAGGCACATGGGCTTAGCCACTGAGCCACACGCTACCTCTTAGTTGTCCAAACCTTCAAACAGAGTTTGTCTTTACCTCACTTAAATGCCTAGACATGGATTTAAGAATTAGCTATTGTGAGGATGACAGCACACACAAAGGCATAGCAATAGAATACAGGCCATATTCATGGGAACATGAATGAAAATTTCAACCCAAACTTAGATTTTACCAAGGTAAACAGTGCAAACCATATTAAGCTGCATTGGATGAAAGTTTCTGTGAAATAAAAAAAGTACAATAATCAGACACACGAGGCAGAGAAACAGCATTTGAAATGCATTATTTATTCATTCATTCAGATATTTACATCCTTGCTGCCATCTTTTTGCCATGCAGAAACAGTTTTTGGATGACAAAGCGCACAGTACGAACACGACAACCTGTGCCGACACAACACACGTCAGCGTGGAGTACCTGTGTGAAGCAGCAGAGGAGGCCTAACCCCGGCACGTATTCGAACGAACGGCATCACTCACAGGAGGGTGGGATGTACAGGATTTCAGCCTGCTGCTATTTACACCCATTTATTACGCGTCATTGTATTTCCGTATTTGCATTACATTCAATATTTTATATAGCTAGTTTTCACGCAACACAGAGGATAAAAATAGTTCCTCTTTCGAGGTTCTGCGATGTTACAACTTCACCTTAAGCAGGACTACAATATAGTGCAATCAAAGAATAACATCAACAATTTTACATTCCTGCGTATTATACAATATTTGGTCTTTTCAACTCTGTTGCAGTTTGGTTTTATATACAGATGAAAAAAATGTTTTGGCCAATAGTATTCAGGATATTTATACATCAGAGCCAAAAACAAAAGCCTGCGACCAGCCACAAAAACGCATTAGTCCTGCGCTATCGAACCAAATTGCTAGACAAAAGCAAAAATAAACAGCCAGAAATTTTAACTGGCTTATTACTACTGTCATCCGCCTCATTAGGTGTGTTTCTTTTACTCTATTCTAATCAATATGTTGAAAAAATACACAAAATATTGGTCATTAATAGGCACTGAAAAGCTACTGAAAAGCATTTTCTTTTATTAGGCAATGCCCTTAAACACCACAAATGGCAATTTGTGACACGCCGTGGCGCTTGTGGTAAAAGGTGGTGTTGAACCGTGCAGTGAAGCGTCGCTGGGCAACAGAGATGCAATGAGTCTGTTATCATCCCACCCAATTATGCAACTGCAGCTGCAGACTGCACTGTGCCTTTTGTCTGCAGGACAGACTATTCAGAGTCTAGGGACATGGGTTACCAGTGTGCTGATTACATAATTACCGTTCAACTGGAAATAAGGGATGGCTAAAAACGACCAGTCATGGAGAGATTTTTAAGTTTAATGTTTAATGGGTCAAGAGTTCATGGGGCAGCTTCAGATAAACTCAAATAAACCCTAAAAATATACCTCACATATAGGTTATGTACCAAACAGATTCTTTCGTTTAATGTCCTGTTTTAACTCTTCTTACTCTTATGAGGCACAAATTTGCACAGAAAACTGTACGGGGGCTGCTTTCCCTTTAAATCTGTGTTACCCTGCCCCGAGCTCTGCCCCCAGCCCCACCCACCCGGCGCAGTGAGTGCATGGCCAGGGCGCAGCAGCCACGCAGCAGAGAGCCAATGTTGCAGACGGGATGTCCCACCCTGCGGGGGCCGCGGCACAGCCAAGCCACAGCTGGCACTACGGGAATGCCCACCGCCAACAGGTCCACCAAGAAGTGCCGGCCCCAGTAGCTATTCTGGGGACGTCTTGCCGCTCCCATGGCTTCCTCCTCCTCCTCTTCATCCTCCACTACCTTCACAGTCGTGACCTCCTGCGGACGTGGCTCACTCTCGGGCTGCCGTCTTTCAAGCGGCAGCTTGATGGCGTCCTCGGGGCACGGAGGCTGCATGGTGCAGGAGATGGCGGTGGGTGCCGGCAAGCTGGCGATGTCAGCCATGTGGTCGCCCTCGCTGACAGGGCTGGGGCTCTGCAGCATGGTATCCGTCTGCACGGCCTGCTCACACAGCGGGATTGGAGGCAGTGGCTGCAGAGGTGACTCGGGGTCTGCCTCGGCCAGGAGGGTTTCCAAGTCCGCCCGGCTGCCCTCACCCACGAAGCCACTATCCAGGGTCTCCTCGCCCGACAGGCCGTCTCGGTCTGGCAGTGCCTCGCAGCTCAGCTTGGTGTAGGTGGAGCTGCGTGTGAGTGAGCGGGCTGGTGAGCTGCCGTGGGAACGCGCCTCCTGGCTCAGTTCCATGCCGAGTAGCAGTGACTCCAGCTTGCGGTTCTGGGCGCTGATGTCTCGGAAGCCGCGGTGCACGGCTGTTCCCGCGCCCTCCCCCATGGCCACACCCTCGTCTGCGCTCGCCGGCACGCCCAGCTGGGAGCGCACCGCCTCCACAACCCGCTGCAGCTGCTGGATCTCCCTGCGCGCCTCCTTCAGCGCCAGCTGCACCTCCACACGGTGGCACTCCTCCTCTACCCAGTCCTCCTGCATCCGCCACAACTGCGCCCGGAGTTCCTCCACCTCAGCATCTCTGTCAGGGAGAGACAACAGGGGGCACAATGGTTTAGGGGCCAGACGAGACGGAAAGGTTACGATTCCAAATGCCGGGAAACACCAGGAAAGAGACATTTGAAATTTCCGAGTAAAACATCCAGCTGTTGGGCAAGATTCAGATAAATCCAATATACACAGTGATTATCAGTAATTTGTTTACTCATGCAGTTAGCTAATCATTATCACTCGTCAATTTAATAGTAATTCATGGTGCCACAGTAGCCTTGGTTAGACTAAGCTGTGGGCAGCAGATGACGGCATGCATAATTTACAGCCAAATTTAAATTATTCAGCGTTTTCTGGTTAGGAATGTTACGTAGAATTCCACTTTTCATACAAAATTGCTTTAGAAGCGCATTTTCATTTTCTTTAAGCCAGTTGCTATAATGAATATTATGAATTGAAAGTTATGAAATCTGAATTATTGTTAAACAGGACTGTAACCATGGCAATATAACCATGGAAACATAACTATGCTTTGGATGAGTGGGAGGGGTCTGCCTTAGCTGAATACTATGAAAATGGTAAATAAATGAATCCATCCATCCTTTCTTCAAGACCTCTCATCCAATGAGGGGTCACAGTGAGCTTGGAGCTGATCCCAGGAAGCATGCGACTTTGTACAGGCTGTTAATAAAATACTGACCAGAACGGATTCTGTGTTGCGTTTCCTTTTTTTTGGGGGCGTTATACGAACAAATTGCGTGACCTTTATTTCGTTTGAGCTTGATTTAAAAAAAAAATGATAGAAAGGAATAATAAATTATTATTTGCAGATCGATAATGCCTTCACGGCTGCCCCGATTAGCACCCGTATGACCCCAGCGCATACTCTCACCTGTCCTGGAGCTTTTCCACGTTCTCCTGGAGCCGCCCCCGCAGGTGCCGGATGCAGACCTCCTTTTGCTGCAGGGGAGTGAGGTACTGCTCGGGGGCGGGTGGGTGGATGCCGTGGTTGTCACTACAGGATGAGTTGTACTTCACGTGACGCCTTGGAGTTAGATAGGGAGTGAGTGTTAGGGGAAGACATTCGCCATGTAAATACAGTGGCTATAAAAAGTGTACACACCTCTGTTAAAATGCCAGGTTTTTCTAATGTAAAAAATGAGACCACGATAAATCATTTAAAAATGTTTCCCAACTTTAATGTGACCTACAGTATAACCTGTACAATTCAATTGAAAATCAAACAAAACTGTTAAGGGGAAAAATAGGAAATAATAATAATAATAATAATAATAATAATAATAATAATAATAATAATAATAATAAACATACAATAAGCTGGTCGCATAAGTGTGCGCCCCCTTAAACTAATACTTTACCGAAGCACCTTTTGATTAAAATTATGGCATTCAGTCTTTTTGGGTACACACCTGCCATCAGTTAAAGTGACTCTGATTAACCCCAAATAAACCTTCAGCTGTCCTAGTAGGATTTCCCTCACATTGACTCAGTTGCATCCCACAGTGAAAGCCATAATTTGCAGAGAGCTTACAAATTATCAAAGGGCTGTCACTGTTTAAAGTTATCAGTCAGGAGAAGGGTACAAAAAATTTCCACAGCGTTAGATATACCATGGAACACAGTGAAGACAGTCATCAAGAACGAGAGAACATAGGGTAACAGCGACGTTACTGGACGTCCCTTCAACACTGATGAAAAGACAAGATGAAAACTAGTCAGATTTATTGTGGTCTCATTTTTTTTTGCATCATAAAAACCTGGCATTTTAACAGGGATGTGTAGACTTTAATATCCACTGGTTGAGAATGCTGACAATGTAACCTATACTGATAAGCTGTATGTATTAGCCAGTCTTGTGTACCAGCCAGTAGTGTTTTTTCTTCCTCTAATATCTGCATCCTACTGCAATTCACAAGAACCAGATAGTGTGACATTTCCATCATGAGTGCGGGATTTAATTTTTTTATTTTTTTTACCTTTATCTATGTGTGTGTGTGACCTATATCTAAGGTTCCTTTTAGAATGCGCAGTGCTATGATATGACCTCATAATTACATATACCTTACCTGGGTGTGCTTGGGTATGGGCCAGATGTAGGACTGGCATCACTGCCCTTGCAGGAATTGCTGCTACTGCTGAGTGTGGAGTTTGCATAGGTGTCTCTTGTGTTGACTGTTCCGGTTGACCGTCTAGTGCAAAGACATCAACACACTCATGACATGTGACAAGACCAGCGGCACCCACACAAATGAAGACAACTTTCCCCTCTATCCCACCCCCCACCAAAATTAAACACTCATATCTACAAACGTAAAAGTCTGAAGTAGGGTATTACACAGTGCCGAACGAACATAGGCAAGCTGGAAGGTGTAGGTGAGATGATGGCAACGAGGATACAGGACTGAGAAGGACAGGCATGGAGGACTAAAGATGAGGATGGGGGATGCTGGAGTGAAGAGGTGTGAGGACATTGGAAGGTGTGAGCAGGGTGTGCGAGGCTGAAACAGAGAGACGCTAACCGGTAGTGGCGCTCCGGTGGCTGAGGAGACAGTGACCCACGACTTGGGCGCATTGAAATCATATAGCCTTCCATGGGAGAGAACGCCAACTCTACCAACCTGAAACAGTCAAAACTTATAAGACAAGAAGAGGAATCAGAACCTAAGGACATAATATTTTGTACAAATGACGTAGTAATGTATTGACACACACTCTTGTGAAGTGTCTTGGGGCAACTGTGCTGCGGAAGGCACTATCCATCCATTGGCTATACTCACTTGTCCTATGGAGGTTTGCAAGAGTCCAGAGCCTATCCTGGAAGCTATAGGTGCAAGGCAGAAAATAACCCGTGATGGGGTGCCAGCCCATCGCAGGGCATACACTCCATTCATACCTGTGGGCAATTTGGTAACTCCAATTCACCTTAGCATGTTTTAGGACTGTGGGGAGAAACCGGGGAACCCAGAGGAAACCCCAAGACAACACAGGGAGAACATGCAAGCCGGGTGGGGACCCGGCTCTCCAGAGTTGTGCAGCAACAGTGCAAGGCATCGCACCAACGTACCATCCTGAAGGGGGCTATATAAAAGTGAACTGAATATTTATTAACCCGGGTACACAAGGGACATTATATAAAAGTGGGAATCGTGAAGGAACTATTGGATTTGTTCCTGGAGCGTTCCCCTAGAGTTCAGTGAATCATACGTGAGAAATATCCATAAAAATCGGGATGAATGCCAGACGAAAGCAGACCACTGTCTGACACAGCGCCAAAGATTTTCAGAAGGCTGCTGGAAAGCTATGGAATAAATTAAAGACAATTCTGTCATTGCACAGAACACTAATCAGAAAAGGAGTGGAATTATCCAGCTTATCCTACTACCACACACTTGTTCCAGTGTTGTTAGGGATGTTTCATTGAGTGTTAATAAGCTGATTCATACACCATTTAATAACCCCATTATGGCAATGTGTGAGTAGCAAGAGCTTCCCTCAACCAAGTGCCAACGAAAGAAGAGAAGCTCACGGGCCAAAGCTAGGTCTCTCCAAGTGCATTTGAGAGATGCACTGAGATGCATTAGTGTGTTTTCTCAAAATCCATGGCAGGATCTGCAGCCTTCCTCTTTTCTCCTAGACATGACCCTGGAGTTTCTATAATTTTCACGTTGGCACGCTGGGAAACCTGGAGGGTAGAGCAGCTGCCTCTCTATTTGGTAGCCAAGCTATACCCAGTGGGATGGATCATGCCAGGTAGTCTTCCTGCTCCCTCCATCAAAGCCTTAAAGGGTAAAGGGTGGGGGAGGAGTGCTGGAAGTGAAATTAGCCCATGGGACGTCTGCTAAGATCCAATCAATCTGCTTTCAATCATGCCTCAATTACGTAACTGATCCAGATTTAAAATGACTGACATCTATCATGTGATTTTGCACACCCATACACATGTGAATACACATAGCACTTTGGAGTAGGTCTCCACAGTAATGGATGAGAATGGAAAATGTATTCAATCCTTTTTTGTGCTTAGCTTCCCATTCATCTGTTAATCTGTATTGATTGCCCCTATGCTGCATGTAAGGGCATCAAATAGTTTTTTTGGTTCAATGGCAGCAACAAATCCACATCCTCATTGGCATAAAAGGAACAGCTTTGGCGATTTCCAGACATAGGAGAAACCCCCTGAAGTGAAATGAGGAGTGAATTGGACTGAACGTTTTCTTACTGACCCAGGTCGTCTGAACAAAGGCTGCTGACAGCCACAGAGCCCGGGTAATATCATGAAGTCTTCCTAAACGTGTGACTAAGGAGTGAAAAATGGCTGACTACTGTATAAGGAAAAGTGTAAAAATATCTAAGCAGCTTGCAGTGGTCTTGTTTTCCTGACATGAGCAACCAGTGACAGGAGAAGACAGACTTAGATACACATGGGAGTGAGTGGAATAATGGCTGGGACAGACCACAGTAATCTGTAACCTCACCTACAGTGAAGCCTTCTTTCTTCAGTTACTACACAATATCCAAGAAAACACTGCCTTCTTTATAATTCATAGCAGCAGCAGTGTGCAATCTAATGCTTGTCTGATTCTTCAACAAGCTTCAGTGGAGACACAACTGTGGCAGGGAACAACAGGCTGAAAATGAGGACAAAGGAGAAATCGCCATGTCTCCGCAAAATACTGTTGAAGCACCTGGAATAGGTACTTACATCATATTGGGTGTATTTGCGTGACTGTGATATGAGAAGGAGGTTAAGACTGAAAATAGGCTCAACGCCAGTTTATAATGCAAGTGGAACATACGAAAGCATACGCTAAAACGTTTAAAAAACCAACCCAATTCGCCAGCCAGATTTGTTAAGATCCAATTCGGCTAATTCGATTCATTAAACGCGGGGGTACTCAACCATAATCCTGGACCAGCAACAAATACCACAATAACTCGGTCAGTTCCGGTTTCTCAGACGCGTGAAAATAACGTATCTTCAGATCAGACAAATATGATGGAGTATAGAAAGGTACTTGTCAATTTCAGAAGAACAACAGAAACACCGGGCGTTAAAATCTAAATGTGTCATGGTGCTTTATGGCTCTTGCTTCCATCCTATTTTCGCTTCAAAACAAGGAAGATACCATATAGCATACATATACGCAAAAAGAGCAACAAAACAATAAAATCTGATGGGAATTTTCCCTAATGTTCCAGCGCACCAAACTAAAAGACACTCCCCATAAACGGTTGTGTGCAGCCCATTCTCGACACCCTAATTTATTTCATCTGTCAACACATAGCACTATACCCCACGATGCTACAGCATGTACCAATGAGTTGTATTACCCACCCAGTCCTTCGCGTGTTGCATGTAGTTGCTAGGTGAAGATATTTATATATACAAACACCGATTTTCCAATGAGCCACCCACAAAGCGCCGACAAAATCCTAGTAACCTTTACCTGTCTTCTCCACGGTTCAACGAATACACCACTCATATAGCAGACTCTGCCCAGTGAAGACAGCTGTGTAAGCACCGTCACAGGTGGGTTCAGACACAGAAATACAGCTCGAAACCTCCATGTGACTGCAGAGTGTCACTTCACAGATGCGTCCCTAACGTTACGTTTCTTAAAGAGACAGTGACATCTATTCCGTTTTGTCTAAGGAATTGTAAAGATGGTATGTGTTAAATACGCAGCACAAGGATGATGATAATTTTGCAGACTGTAAGTCATGTCAGTAACATCAGGTTTATTATATTTAACATGATAGATTATAAATTATAATTCTAGCTACATCACCACACCAAATTTTCCCAATCCAGATCTTGCATCTTTGTCTGTGGTCATTACTGTAAATAAGTACTGAATTATCATTAGTTTAAACAGAATACAAATTATAGATCAAGGTGTAACATATTCAAATTTGTATGAAAAAGTTTCTGACAAAGTACTATGGTTCCAGTTTTGCTCTCAGTGTAAAAATGTTTTTTTTTCTTTTGGTTTTGTTGTATACTTGCAATAATATGGAAATAATGTGATTTATTTTTGTTTAATAAGCTGTACTCTTCTGTCCAGAGTATAGAAAATGTCAATATTGTATTAAATTCTTAGTTCAGTTTCAGACTGGCACATCACATATGGGAAATGACCATGAAAAGATGACAACCATCACTAAGGTGGACGGACTCAGTTATCACAACAATTAACATGACAATTGAAGCCCAAAGCCTCAAAATTACAAAAACTATGTCACCAGGAGTCAACCATGCCCTGACACTGCATAAGAATTATCTCTACATGTTGAACTGTAACTACCAATGTGATTTTTTTTGCAGAAGAAGTGCAATTTCAGTCAAATCTTAGGATTCATTTTATTTCAATAAAACATCTGTAGAGGAACTTCATAGCCTTTGGTGATTAAAAAAAACCATATGTGTTTAAAAAGTTCTTAGAATAATACAACAGTGCATACTGTGGCGAAAAAGAACAAATACGTAGAGTGGAAGTTTAAGTGCAATCAGAACGATGCGTCTGGCCTTCTACACTGCAGGCCTGAGTGTGGCGATGACATCAGCATAAGGGGTATCCTGGTGCAGCTCCAGCATTCCCCGTTTCTTCAGCACCAGCAGGCAGAAGAAGGTGGTGGCAGCCATTGTGCGGTTACACCCCTTGCACAGCTCATGCAGGCTGAACACAGTACTGCCACTGCCCTGCTGCTTCTGCTGACAGCGATAAAAGGACACCTTTGCACATGAGACCCAGGAAGACATGACTGGACTGATCTGACTTGGATCTGAATAGTGTATCAGTGAGATTTATGTTACTCATGCAAATGATCCACAAACTTCATTTGTAATGTCATTGACAGTTTTTATAGATGTTTTCCCAGTTCTCCCCATATATAAGTGCAACAGATTATTTGCATAACCGACACAGCATTTTACTATTTTTTGCTCATTTATAAAGCTGGAAGTTTTATTTATGATAATTATATTAAGTGCATTAGCTTGGTAAATGAACTAGCATACGTTAGATATAGAGTTAAGTAACAGTAGATGTACATGTAGTGTCAGTATTGTGGCAAAGTCATACGAAATACATAATGTTCAAATCTATCAAGCAGCCAACTGAAAAGGCATATTTTTATGCCTCACTTCTACCACCTGCAATGTTCTATACACTTTTTAAAATTCATTTATTATTTCTCTGGAGAGAACTATTTTGCTGGTAGTTATTTTTGTCATGCTGCTGAGCAGCAAAAATGCTCCCTTGGGGAATAATAAAGCTATATCTTATCTGTAAGGCGTACAGTCATTGGGAGGAAGCAGTCGAACAGACATTATATTGGCCTATCTTTCTACTGTCTAATCTAACTTACCCCTTACCTTTAAATTTCCAACTCACAATTTCTGTTTACGTCTCTATCCCACAAGATTTCTGGATTATTTTCTGAAAGGCTAAGAACCTGTTGTCCTTCTTCCTTTTTGTTTAAACACTGACTGGTAACAACAGAATATATAATGGTATATATTGGTACAAAGGTACCTTGAGATGCCTGTAGCTATTAAGCACATAACAGGGCTGCATCTCACTGAAGTTCTTCTTGAAACAACAAGAAAATTGTCAGAGAAAACAGGGGTCATGGGATCTATTTTCAAAAATAGTTTAGCTACAATGGACCATTCTACTTATATAAAATAATTTCTTGACCAAAAGTCAACTGTGTGCTGTTTGCACTTTTGTGGAGAAGTACCTTCAGAAGCAACATAAATCCTGCTGAGGCACCATGCCTTTTAGAACTGCAAGCTTTACTTAGCTTATTTAGTGTCAAGGCGGCAAGGATTGTGACAGGTGTGACTTACCAGCCAGCCACAATTATAATACTTAAATCAAATATCTAAATTTAGAAATGCAGATCTGAACCCTCTATTTTAAAACAAGTTAATGGAGTACTGTGTGAACTTTTTTTCTCTGTAGCTAGTAATTCTCAGTAATTTACTTAGTTATGTGTGTTTTTCCTGCAAAGTTCCTGAACTCACAGCAGAATATGTAGTTTAGTAAAACTGGCAGATATACAGAGACTGCTTTAAACTACAATAAATAGTATTGTTAAAAGTAAATCATGATTGTTTTATGTTGAGATCAGTTTTTCGCATGTGAAATTTTCTAGTCTCATGGCATATCCTGCAGAACAAAGGATACTTCTGACAAATTCATTCATGTTAAACATCTAAACAGTCTATATTATAACTACTGCTAAAGTGTATATGTTCTTCCATCCTTCAAATACTGCAGGGACCCTTTTCTAGAGTCATCACTAAACTTTTCTGAGAAGGTCATACAATTGGATTCCAAAACCCTAAAAGGCTCCCGCATCTTACCAAAGGAATGTGCCAAAGTAATGCACATGAGTGCTAGATTATAACGTTTCACACCCTTACTCTGAGGAAGTGTAGTAGTCGATGTGTCCTGTGGTTCATCAATTTCTCCTCAAAATCCTGACTGTTCACTGTGGACTGCTCCGGCCAATCCTAAACAAAGAAAACAAAAACATTCAGGACTTATGTGTAAAGAAACATTCATGTAGCTCTTGTGTGTGTCACTAGTTGAGTCGCTGAGTGATGGAATGTGACACAGTACCTGGATATGACTTGAGTCTGGCATATTTGGAAGTAGTAGGGAGTCCTCAGATACCATTTCTGGGAATGTGAATACTGTCCTACTTTCTTCCTGTGACAGAAAGACAAAATCAAGTAAAAAGACAAGAGAAAGTTACGTGTGGATATGCGAGTGGAAAGACAAATAGTGGAAATACAGTGGTGATGTTATTTTTTCCAATTACATTCATGCTGTTGCAGTATGATGGAGATGAGTTGTGCTCTTCAGAAGGTATCAGAGGCAGGTGACCAAGGCTATGTTTGGTGGAGTCCAGATCCAAAATCCCTGACAGGAGATCAGTGTTTTCAGCAGCCAGCATGCTTTCATTTACTCCTGAGGAAAACACAAGGATGAGGAAAGAGAGATTATGAATCAAGTAATCATGTAAGTCATTTGCTGCCAACTGGTCGACAGGTCGATCGGCGATCATGACTTCCAACCCCCCCGACTGGCCAAAAATTAACCCCCCTAATTCAGCAAAAACATCAAAGGGGACTCCTCCCAGGTTGGCAAAATATACCATTGTGACTCAGCAGCTTCCCTGGTTATTTTTTTTTTTTGTAAAAGTTGCTCTCAGTGCAAAAAAGGTGGGAAACCACAGATGTAAAGCAGTTAATTTATATAGTACACAATGCATTTTAATGACAAAGTGCAAATGCATGGGAATGCAGTTTTATGATATGCTGTCTATTTTATAGTATAATCATTGATAGGATCGTAAGAAAAAAAGCAATAAATATGCCTCACCTGACTGGTCCCTCATCTCCTCCCAGTCTTGCTCCCTGTCTCTCTGGCTTTTCCACCATTCTGTTGACATCATATTGCTGGGAAATAGCTGTCAAAACAGGCAAGGCTGCTCTACCAAGACACACTGCACCTGCTGTACCACTACAGACTCCTTTTTATCAAACAAAAGTGACTCATTTAATATGTACACTCAGTGGACACTTTATTAGGCATGCCTAAACAGTACAGAACCACTTCAAGGGCTGGCAGATGCACTCAAGATGCCTTTTTGGGCACCACTGTTTTACTGAGCTGTTGTTTTTGCACCTGTGGTCTTCCTGTTACCTGACCATTATCCTCTGACTGCTCTCATTAACAAGATTTATTCACCCACTTAACTGCTGCTGACAGGATGTTTTTTTGTTTACCGCACAGTTCTCTTTAAACTGTAAGCACTGCAGTACATGAAAATCCCAGAAGGGTGGCTATTTCTGAGACACTAGAACTATCACATCAGATGGGTAATCAGATCAATAGTCCTGTGTGCTGTATGTATTCATTGCAGCCATATGATTTGCTGTTTGGAAGAACTGGTTGTTTTGGTGAATAAGCGGTACCTAATAAAGTGGCTACTGTGTGTAAGAATGTGCATAACACATAGAGCACGTATTTATTCAGGGTAAACAGGTGAACAAAATCCTTTGCAAATGTATAAAGGAGTATTTATTTCCTGTTGACTGGAGAAAGGTTCTGGTGTAGTATTCACAGGTGTGAATAGATGAAGTCATTCATTTCTGAGTTATTGTCTTAAGTAAACATCATTGGCATGGCCCAGTAAGGGTATTAACGTCTTAAGGGCAACTGACTGTTACCTGTTGGAGCTGTGGGTGTATAACAGGCACACAGAGATGGCGGAACAGTCTGTGCACCCCTCCAGTCATCTTCCACTCCATGAGCTGACGTGTGGGTGGCGCTATGCTCAATGGCACCAGGAGGTCGGAACAGTCTTCAATCTGGCTGCGAATCGCCTCGTTGGAGAGCTCCTTCACAGAGTCCACCAGCAGCCGTCTTTTGGCTTTCCCTCTTTTCCTCTCTGTTGAGGCTACAGGCAGAGCAGGCCAGATATTAAATGGTGCGATAGCTAAAGCCAGGGGTACAAGCCAGCCAGCTCAAAAACAGGTGCTAGGCTGTATGTTAGTTTAACCACAAGCCACCAAAGATGGACTCACTACTATACTTAGCCTTGGTGTGAGGTGTGAGACCAAAGAATAGCTTTCATTAATAATAAAGGGAGTGAGCAGGAAACCTGGGATGATATCCTGACTTTTCTGCCTGCGGAGACACACTCACACAGGACAGACATTGGCTCAAGTGCAAACGCCTCCTCCTCGTTCTCCAGCAGAATGGTCTCACTGACAGCAGTTTGTTCTTCGGCAGCCTCAGATCCTGTCTCCTGGTGCTCTGCTGCTAACATTTCACAAACAACCGTTTCTATAAGACACAGTGGAATTGGGACTAGAGCAACATGAATATTTCTCTTTCTTTATTGCTTTATTGTACATTGCATTAGACTGTATGTTTCAGCATTAAACCCATTGTGCTAAAAGGCACAGTCCCATAATAATATCTTTAGCATAAATGTCTTGTTTTACATTTCACAGGTTTAAATGGGTTCTATCCTAAATAAAGAATACTCCACAGACATTGGATGTCTTTTCTGCTTTTCCTCCGGCTCATTTATTCCTGAGCCAGCTGGGTTCTTGTACCTGCCAACTAATAAAAGGTAACATGTGCAAATTTTACCATCAGCAGAGGCCACCCAAGGCTAAAAGGAGAATCTTAGGAGCTTTTTAAAGCAGGCTTTGTGCAGTGAGTGCAGGACAGTGTGTGTGTCTATGTGTGTGTTATGCAAGGAGCGCACAGGGCAACAAAGCCAGGGAGTTGAGAAGAGTGTAAAAAGAAGAACAGCTACTGGGATGCTGTCACATCTCCCTTTCAGCTGTATCCTTCGACAATGCACCTTATCTGTACAACTTGCTTGAAATTCCCTCGCAAAAATATATACAGATTTATTTTTGTCTGTGTATAAATTTAACCTTCTTTCGGCTCAGCAGTCGGAGGTGGAGCTGCTGGAACCTCGTTGTTCAAGCCAACTGGGAAAACGTCCATGGGCATGGCATCCTCATTTGAATTCACCATCAAATCTACAGGAAGAACAACGCCTCAAACCGGTCAGGATCTTTCAAAAACAAAATCACAGTTTTCAACCTTCCTTAAACCAGGGACCCCCAAATTTAAAAAAGAACACAACAAGAGCCCCCCACCACTAAAGAGTGATCACTTAGGTAATTAGGAATTTAGGACTGTGGGGAAGCTTTCCTTCAGATAAAGAAGATAAATGTACAGAAAACATTTCTCATGATAATGACAGCTACCTAGAAGGGTGAAGTCAGTGTCCTCATCCCCAAAGTCATTGCATCTGGGAGCCAAGCTGTGGAAGCTTCCATCAAGTATGCTGCCTTCATGAAAATTAGCCTCATCCCCTGCCCAGCAGTGAAATACAAAACAAACACAGACTCTAAGTGAGAAAGAATAGGTGGGTCAAGCTATAAAAGATTCATCAATATCATCCAGTTCATACATCTGAAATCATGGGAAAACACTATTGTTAAAACTAAAAGTAAAAAGCATACAAAATGTAAAATAACTCTTACTTAACAATCCTGTTTCTTACCAAAATCAGACTGCAGTACATGGAAGCTACTTCCATAGTCCTCTTTCAGGGTAATGTCCTCTGTGTTGCACTGGTTGAGTGTGAAATGATCTGTAAAGTCTATATCACTGAAAGATGTGGGACAAATAAGCTGCTCTCACTTTCTATGAGGACAAAAGCAAACACCACAACCTATCCCTCCATGTTATTCCAGCTTAGAATCCAGTTATAGCTGAAATAATATGTACCAGAAAGGCCCAGGAGACCATGTGACATAGATACTGGTTGCATGACTTAAAATTAAAAATCAAGCCATTTTAGATAGAAACGTTCTCAGTGTTGGGTAGCTTTACTCTGGATATACTGGTTTTATTCCATCCCAAATGCATCGTTAGGTGAACTGGTGTTTCTGAATTCACCCATAGTGTGTGAATACATGTCCTTTAATAGGCAGGCATCCTATGCAGCCTCATGCCTTATCCCTACTGGGAAATGACTCCAAACTCCTCACGGAACCCTGTACTGCATAAAAGCTTGGAAGATGGACAGATCTACAGAGCAACTGAATAATAACTAATAATTAAGCTGATTCCCATAGAAGTGTCTGAAAGTATGAAATGTATGGAATGTATTAAACAAGATCATACGGTGTGTGAAGTATGCAGAATATGGGAAGAGTGAGCACCTGATATTGGGCAGCTGTAACTCAAAATCGGTGAAATCCTCTGGCAAGGTTATGGCTTTAAGTGAAGCCTCCAGATTCTCACTGGGTAAATCTGTCTGCCCTGCCATGTGGATGGGAACACCATCCATGTAAAATGACATTCAAAGATTCTGAGGGGTTTCTAATGGCTGTGAGCTCTAGGGCTTTGATTATATTTCAATGTGTCAATATAAAGTAAACAAATAAAAAAACATCCCCCTCCATGTAATGTAAGCTCAGAAAAGAAACATGTTTCAAGCACAGTAGTTGCGCCATTATAATGCATGGACTCCATAGGTTTTGAAAGTGCTATCCAACCTACAGGTGCCATATCCAGTGTGGAAGAGATGTTTTCATGTACATCTCACAGTACGGAAAAGGCCATTATACCCTTAAACACAGTAATTAACCAGAAATGCTTCAGTGAAATATACAGCCGTTTGAAACAGTGATTCGAACAATCCCAGAGAAAACATCTAATAACCAAATGTAATTAGACATTTTTTTAACCACATTGTTATATCAAAATGTTTTATATTTTATTACAGGCAATGTATTTATTAAGTTCACTTCCACCAGATAAGACATAAAACCTGGACGAAAGGCCACTTTGATTTTCATGACAGCATCTGTGCAGTCAGAGAGGAGGTACTTTGCCTTCCGGAAGTATATCCGTACCACCCCCAGAAGTAGGTGACCAGATATCCTGAGGCCAATTATAAGCTGTCAAAACAATGCAAAATGTCACAAAAAAGAAAATGAAATTATAGCTAATACCCAACTGTTATTACCTATAATACAAATAAAGAAATAAAGAGTGTTATGGTGGTATAACATATCTTTTCCCTAGTTAAGTGACGAAAGACTAAATAATTGGGTATTTATGGCCAACAGCTACCTCAGGGGAAATGATGTCTTTGACGGTCGCCTCCAGGTTGCACTCAAAGACGTGCGTTTTCGTGATCTTCTTCTCCCAGTGTGCTGCCAGCCAAATCCTGGCCAGAGGCCCTCGTTTTAAAGTGAAGAGCTGCGTGTAAAACATTTCCCAAGTACACCTGGCAGACGCCTCTGCCTAACCTGCTAAACTTCTTTACTCCTGCAAGCAGGAAGAGACAGAGAACATGGAGCAGTGACTGTAACATACAGCGACGGCAGATGGCGCCACAATCCAGGTACCAACCGAAAAGTCTCTCAGAAAAGGAAAGGACTTTTCCCTTAATCATCATTCACCATGCTGCCAGTAGCGTCACATTTGTTCATAAATGATCAATTTGTGGATTAAGAAAAACACAGGCAGTAATTTAAGCACTAACATGTTTAGCCGCATTTCGGTTCGATCTCTACCATCAAGTCAAGGAGGCGTGTCTTATTATACGTAGTGAACCATTTAACCTTACTCGGCTACCGCTTTCTCAGTTGTCACTATAGCGTCTCAGCCGTATTGTTCGTGTTTTCTGTAGTAAGGATTAGTCTCTGACAGCCTTCAGCAATCAGAAGTGTAGTTTTCTAGCTGACAGGTTGCTGGTTTAAAACGGTAACTTTCCCAGTCTCCGAGGTGACCGTATCGTTATACGTGAATTGGTCAATTTAAGCTTTCGTTCCCAAGCCTGCATAATTAGCTAGTCGAAATCATATACTAATACAGCGTTCAGCGCTCTCGACACCTTTATCTATATATTTATGTATAACTTGTCAATAATTTTATACATATATATTAGAAGCACACTAACGTACCTCTCTGAGGAGAAAATCAATGTCAAGGCGCGCGAGCAGATAGGAATCGCTCGCGCATCCCGCCACTGGGGGCTCGAGACACCATGTCCCGCTGACAGCTTTGCTGCGTCTCGAGCAGATTAAGTTATTTCTCATATCTGCCATACACTCATGGGTGTAAATTATGCGGGGAAGGTGGGGTTTGTAAACACCCCAATAATCTAAACCAGGCAATACAACCCCATTAAATGCTCAATTCGAAGTAATGCCCTTGCGTACACTCGCGCCGGCGACATGTCAGGCAGGCAGACTGACTTTACCACGGTGGTCTGCAACAAGCGTTTGCTGCGTATAACAGCTCATTGACTTGTAAATGCGTCAATGGAGCTATTCTGAATCGAATAATCGCTTGTCCTATCAGGGAGACAGAAAGCGTCGAGGTCAGGAAATGTACGCAGGAAGGACAAGACAAATTCCTGCTAATCTACTACGGAGCCTTGCGGTGCATGTTCTTAAATCAGTGCCGGATTTAAACGGGGCCAAAGCCTGGTTAAAGATTCAAGATTATTTGCCTTTTGTACATGAGTACATAAACATTCTTATTGAGGCTATCCAGTCAGTAACATGTAATGTAAAACAGGATTAGACAACACAGAAAAGCACTCACAAAACATCAAAGTAGAAGTGTAGGAATACTGAACAAATTAATATATACAGTATATTATAAGAGGCTGAAAAGGTAATGTAGCTGAGAAATTGTAATGTGCAAAGTATTACTCTGACAGTGTACTGTGGTTTGATAAGTGTACTGTGCATGAGGTTGGAGTGTTATCGCTGTGCAGTGATTGACCAATTTTCAGAGGGTTAGAAACTATTCAGAAACTGGTTGGTCGCAGTCCTGATGTTACTGTTATCTTCAGCTGGACCTCAGTTTGGAGAAGAGTCTGTGACTCAGAGAGTCAGGTCATGTAGGATTGTGCCGTTTCAGCATTGGCAGTTTCATATGGACTATCAAGGGATGAATAGAAGTTTTGTTGCCATTTCTCACCACTTGTGTTCATCTTGTCCAAAAGTCCAAAATGCAATTGCAGATTGGGGTGAGCAAGTTTACCTTCTTGAGTTCAAAAAACATCTTATTTGGGAGGATGGTATTAAAGGCTGAGGTGTAATCGATGTTGCCACAGCCACCACACAACAAACCACCTCAGGGATGAGAGCCTGAGTGTGCCACACTAGTCCGAATGGAACAATGCGAGTTTTTTTCCAGTAGTTGGAGTGCCAATCCTACCACCAACCCCCAGACTTTCCTTGTAAGTTGGAGAACCTCCTTATAGGGCTGGATGTAGAGTAATGTCATACTCAGGATGAAGCGATTGCAGGTTAAGGGCCTTGCTCAAGGGCCCAATGGACTAGATTCACTCCTGGCATTCACAGATTTTGAGCCAGCAACCTTCCGATTGCTGACACAGATTCCTAGCCTCAGAGCCATCATTCCACCCCACATAATCTACAAACAATATCCAAATGTGTGTGTTTGGACTGTCCAGGTGGCGAAGAGCAGTGTGGAGGGCTAGGAAGACTATCGTCTACATCGTCCACAGATTTATTTGTTTGGTAGGCAAACTGCAAAGGGTCTAGAGAGTCTGAAATTATGCTTTTGATGTAGGAATGTCTTCACATCTTCACTGAGTGTGGCAGTATTCCATAAATTCCTTGTGTCCTCTATTTAACAGCAGAGTGTTTTTTTTCTAAATTAAACCCACCCCATCACCTCTGAATGCCATGTTGATGTGTGTTCAGAAACCCTGCCTGTTGTTGCTTGGTACTCTTCCAGTGATTGTGTTGTGCCCTTGGCATGCTCTGAACTGCTTCCCATCTCATCATTCCCTGGGCCACCTGATGAGGGTGTTACGGGACGACTGATTAAATAAAAACAGCAGGAAAGGTTAAACATAGAATGAGATGCCACCCATTTCAATCAAAATGTTTTCATATTTGTTTGTGTAACTTCTGCCTATTCCCTGTTTTTTCTTCACTGCATTGTAATTCCTATCACCATATCCAGACCTTCTCATTGCTTCTGATAAGTGTTTCAGAATTAATGTTCCGAACTTGCATAGAAGCATGTTTTTAATCTTTTCCATGCTTTTGTCTATAAATTTCACTGAACAGTGACCACTTTCAGTACAAGAGGGCTGATTCCAGTGAAATTTGAAGCATTGATCTATTGAAGCAGTATTGATCTATTTCCCTAGGAATGCATTGTGAGATTTAGCTGCACATTGGACACAACACATAGTCTGCTTTGTGAAAAATAGTGCGTCAACACTATTGACGACATCATCACAGGGCTGCATGTGGCTCAGTGGGCTAAGTCTCTGTGGCTGTGATTGGAAAGTTGCCAGTTGCCAGACTGAGGTTTTTGCTTTCTGTGAAAGGGAAAGTAGTATTAAGGTGATTACTGGAATATGGAACCTGAAAACACCAGTAGTGTTTCTCCAGTTACAGTGAATATGGGATTGGAAGCCATTCCTACTAAGGCTATCACATGCTGCGCTGCTTTCCCGCTTACCTTCTCCCTTGTACCTCATATCCAGACCCTTGAATAAAAGCTTTCTACATGGCAACATTTTTATGGCATTTCTCCCTGCAATCAATGTTCATTATTTCAACCCCATTTTTAAAATTTTCAACAAAATGTGAGGAATTTTGTAGCACTCAAAACATAAACTATACTGTGGTAGGGAAGGGGACAGTGGTTCGATTTGAGGCCTGTAGCACTTAAGCTAAAGCTGTTCCGTTGGAAATCTGACTGGGGTACCACATCGATGTATTTTTCCACAAATTGCAATTTCAGTTCACTTTTTTTGTAGATGGTGAGGGAAGTAGAGAAAAGGTGAGTAAGAATGAGAAATTAAGGAGAACAGGAGGAAGAGAAAAATGGGAGGGGGAACTGAGAGATGTGTTTGTTCACTGTTGACCATAAGGAAAGTTAATCAGTGTTGGATTCAGGCTTAGGCATAGTAAGCAACTGCCTAGAACCTCATCGGGGGCCTAGACAAAGGCATTAAAGAATATATGTATAGTATATTCATACATATTTATAAAAAAGAATTACACAAAATTTTAAATAATAAAAAAGAACTATAGACATCACATCAAGATAAAGGCAGAATTTGCAGGTGCCTAGGGGCCCTGAATTACCTGCTTGTGGAGCTTTGCCTGGGGCCCCTGAAAACGTAGATCCAGTCCTGATGTTAACATGCTCCTTTCTCAAATTACGAGAAAATTCCCGATCCCAAGATGCATGCAATTTTGCACTGAATATTAACTGGTGATTTTCCTGTTACCGTAAACTTATGTTTAATCCCAGTAACTGATATGGCACATGACACATAAACACAGGCACACGGTATACAGAACTGATGGTGTTTGAAAGGGTTTAACACCACAAAGTACAGTTATGGATACATATGGATATACAGCTGCTCCTCTACTCACGAACAAGATACATTCCGAACGGCCGTTCGCAACTTGAAATGTGAAAGTTGAAAGTTGTTATTCACCATCATTTTAAGGGTATTCGCAAGTACAAAGAACTAGGATGCTGGGAGTACGTACGCTGCGCTACTGCGCGGCGGGAAGTCGTACTAGGCAGAACTGGAGCGCAGAAAGAAAAAAATTGATGTTGCGGACAAGAAACGGGAGCCCAAGGAACACAATTTGGACTTACAGTCCTCTTCGTTCGTATGTCTGAAAGTTCGTAAGTTGAACGTTCGTAAGTACAGGAGCGTCTGTATATCATAACAAAGATAAAAAAAAAAGTCACATACTATTATAAGCTTTACAGTAGATCCATCTGCGTCACAACTTTCCCCGCCACAGTTTCAATAGCATAAGAAATTAAACAGGATTTTTTTTGGGAGTTTTACGAAAGCCACAGATGACACAAAAAATGTTTAGTAACACATGAACTCATAAAATATATGTACAGTGCTGGTTCAAAAGAGGAGGTGGCATGGTAGCACAGTGGTTAGCACTGTCATCTCACACCTCTGGAACCAGGGTTCCAGCATCCAGCACAGCTCCATGGGTGTGGAGTTTGCATATTCAACCCCTTGTCATCATGCCCATATGTGTGAATGTGTGAGTGACTGGTGTGTGAGTGTTCCCTGCAAATGGGCTGGCATCCCACTCTGGGTCATCCTCTGCCTTGCACCCATAGACCCTGGACCCCTCACAATCCTGAATAGGATAAGCAGTTATAGAAGATGGGTGGTTTGGAAGACACCAGGCTTGTTTACAGCAGCCTCTCCTGTGATATCTCACATTTCTCATATCTTTTTGCTTTGCTTCACTCTGCTTACATGCTTGATTTGCTAGCCAAGGGGACAAAGAGGACCAAAAAAAATGTACGTGGTCTTTCAAGGTCATGGGGGGGGGGGGAGCTGTCCCCCTAACCCCCATGGGGGGAAGGGTCAACTGTAGTGTGGTCTTATAGTGAGCCTACCCTTTACACCAGGGGCAGGCAATCCGAATCTTGGAGTGCCGGTATCCAGCAGGTTTTCTGTCCTACCTGATGAGTTACTATCGGCCTGAGATGAGGTTTGGTTCATCAGAGACCAGGAAGGACAGAAAACCTGCTGGATACTGGCAATCCAGGATCAGCGTTGCCTACCCCTGCTATATACAGATAGTGAGGGATTCAACTTCAAAAACTTCCTGTGTGTATTCTGGTTTGTAGTAGTATGCAATGCCCCACCTCTTTTCCAAACCTGAGGCCTTAAGACCAAAAAAAAAAAAAACAATGACTTATTCAGCTCAGGTGCCCTTGATGCTGAATGTGTGGTTTCTGGTGATGCTGTCTGAGAACCTGGGTTGGACCTGTTGCTAGCCATGCTCTTGTCCCTGTAGTCTCTCATCCCTGCAGAAGCAGTGGAGTGTGGAGAAGAAAAATTTCCGGTAGTTGACAGACACCAGGTTGTAGAGCACAGGGTTGATAGCCGAGCTGATATAGAACAGCACGTTGGTAACCATGTAGAAATAGTGGTAGAAGTCAAACAGTACTCTGTAGGGACAGCAAAGAAATGGTTCATTATTCTGTCAGTGCTTACTTTTTAACTCAATTAGATTGCATTTTCGATATGTGTACCTCTCTGCTTCTAGTGAAACTCTAGTGGAATAACATGTACCCAGATGCCCATCACTCTGTCCGTTCATTTAGTGGTGGCACATGGACCAAAGTTATTTATTATGTGGCAGTGCGTGGGCCAGTCCTAATCCCTCTGTCCATCAAATTACATGGGGTCCAGATGCAAATGACACTCACTCTGTCCACTCTGTCACATAGCAGTACATCAGCCGCCGGGAGTGATAAGGCAGCCAGCACACCACGAAGGCGAGGACCACCGCACCTAGCAGATGTGCCCCGAGAGCATGGGAGAAGGCAGGGGTGCGAGACAAGAGAGCGAAAGCAACAAGGCACGTTTAGATGGCGAGATGAAAGAAAGAACAGTATCAGAGATAGTAGCCATGCAAAGTTAGCGAAGATTCTGAAGCATTATGAAGACATGCTTACAGAATTGGAATGGAGCTTCCTTATGCTGTGCTTGGATATGTTTTTGAAACAATAAGATTAATTTTGAAGTTCCAGCTCATTCGAAATACATTTACTACTAACATTTAGATACTGCTCAAGCAAACAATAAGGCGTTATGGCAATGGGCTGATTGTACCATTAGGCTTAAGTATAATTAAGTTAAAGAAAGAAGCCAGGAAGACAAGCTTGGAAACCTAACTAACTTTTGATGGTATCATTATAGTACTATCCATCCATCCATCCATCCATCCATCTTCCAACTGCTCATCTTGGTCACGGTTATGGGGGGGCATAGAGTCTATCCCAGGTACACTGTGGATGGAATCCCAGCCCATCACAGGACCATTACAGCATCAAAAACCAACAAATTAACAACCTTGCCAGAGTGATCCTGTTGGGTTCTACTTCTGGGCAGCAGTTGTGAGCCTGGTTACTGACATGGTCGTGGACATATGCTTCAGTGCAGAACTGTAAGCTCACATTTTTCCTAAATCAGCAGTGGTTCCGTCATTCCCACGATTGAATGCAACTCCTCTCCATTAAGGAAAACCCAAACGATGTTTGTTAAATAATAAGCAGAAGTATGTCAGCCTTCAGTGTGGACACTGAAAATCATATTTCGCCAACCAGGAACCAGCTTCCTTAGGGATAGTGATGAGGTAATATGCTGTGAAATGTGCCGTTTTTATAATGAAAGTCCATCCATCTCCCATCACATCGCTTATCCAGTACAGGGTTGCAGAGGAGCCTGGAGTCTAGCTGAGGCAGCATAAAGGATAGAGGCACCGGTACAGTGTAATATCTCAGTATAGTACAAACTGCATTTTTGCAGTCACAATATAAAACTAAATTTGCCTCAGTTCCAAATGACGACATGCAAAATGAACAATGAGTATCCCTGCATTTCCCTCATCAGTAGTCTATGCTTTAGGTAAAGTCATCCTTATACTTAATCTTCGTACTTCCCATTTTATTTTCTAAAAATTTTAAGTAATTCTTATTGCTTCATTTAACACTCTTTGTTAATTAAATTTTGCTCATGGTCGGAATTCCATAATGTTCTTTGCACTTTTCCCTCAACTTCTTGCCACCAAAGCTTTTAAAATGCCCCTTTTCAAAATGATACACATTCTTTTTAAAAACCCCATGTCAGCGGTCTGAGTGTGCCTATGCCAGAGCTTTGTACTAATATTAAAACTGTCTTTTAAAGGTGGGAGCGAAACATCCCCTGTAGTCAGAACATCATGCTAAGATGCATCCACTTACTGTGGAAACATCAAAGGCGGTTTTCAAGCCATATTAAAATTCATCAATTGCCTTAAAAAACCAGATCAAGCAACTGAAACATGGAAATATAAAAATACTGTCAATGGCTCTATGATTGAGTCAGTCTGTGCCTCATGCATATTATCTTTATTTTTTTCATCCTCCAGTACTTCACTTAAAATATCTAAAAACATTTGCCGCAAACCATTTCAAAATAGTTTTCTAACAGTATTTTTTTCAGATTGAGCAGTATTGATGTCAGCTGCAGCAATAATAAAGTCTCTGTGTGCACCGGCATGGTGATTGGTCATACACAAAAGATCACGCAACCGCAGACCTCCACACTTGCAGTTCTCTCCACTAGTTCACATTTTTATATAAATTTAGAGAGATAACCACAGCTGTGGTTCCTATTCATTCTGTGTGTACAGTATACCATTGTCGTATTAGTACTTGCGTTTGCATATTTGGTGTTTGACCATGTTAAGGAGTGCCTTAAGGCAAGCTGCCCAACTCACGCAGCACCTTGACCCCATGCTGCAGTGACCGTACGCGGCTCGTTTCCATGGCCATGCCTGGTTCGGGCTCGGAGCCCTTAATGAAACACACGCGGCAGTTTGGCTGAAACATCTGCTGCAGCTGCCTGGAGATGGCTGTGTTCAGCACCGAAATGATCACCATAGGGGCTGCGAAGGACAGCAGGGCGTTGACCTGTAGGGGGCGAGAAGAGCAGACCACGGGACCCATAGCAGATATCAGCTGCTGGAATGTAAACTCTGCTTTCATTCTGATGGCATCTCCATCCCCCACCAGATCATCTTTGTGTTAGACACAAAAATCCATGCTACATTTTCCTTCAGCGGTATAATATATTTTTAAGAAGGCATTTTATTGGTACATTTGCCTACTTCTAACACCAAAATGCTTGGGTTTACGCAAGTGATCAAAATCAATACATCAGTAAAATAAACAACGCTCAAATCCCCAGCCCTGAGCCACCATGCTGCCCACACCTATTCATGCTTAGTTTTAATCAAAGGCATCTCCCATGTAAGGATTTAGAATTTCGTTTCTACTCTAAGTACATGGTTTTCACAACATTTCAACGACATTTCAATCCGGTCCAAGGTCTTACTTGTATAAACTGAACAGCACACACCTTCTCTTTTTGATTCAGCTACATGTCACAGTATGGCATGACAGCACCAAGGTAGACTCCCCTCCATGATGGATATTTACACCTCCCGCAGAGCAAAAAACATCAGCAAGGACAGTTCCCACCCTGGCTCTGATCTGTTTGACCTCAGGGAGGCACAGGTGCATCACAGCAAGAACAAACAGACTCAAGAACAGTTTTTCCCTAAAAGCCATAACCACTCTAAACTCACACATGCACTGACTGGACAGTAGACTACACAGTCTAACCCTCCAACCCCTGGGCTTCCCTCTTTCCATCAACTGTGCAATATCCAATAATCTAAATGGTATTGATAATAACTGTGCAGTATCTGTATACTGTACAATATCACTGCTCTGTGTCCAACATCCACTAATCACTGCACATGATCATCATTACTGTGTAATACTTAAATAATGTGCAATAACCCACACTGCATTTCACACTGTACACACACACACATATATATATATATAAACCCTATTCAGTTATTAATTCTTTCCATATGTATATAGCGCCGCAGAACCTTTTGCACTATTTGTTTAATGTTTGTCGTGTGTTCTACATACATGTTTGCACTGGAGGAGCTGCTTTTAATCTCATTGTACATGTGTACAGTGACAATAAAAGGCATTCTATTCTATTCTATTCTATTCTATTCTATGTCACCCCACCTAGTCCTCCTCAGACCGGGCCATTCACTTCAATTCATTCACCTCTGTTCATTCGCTCTGGGCATATTCTCAAACATTTGGGTCCTTGGGACCATTTACCCCTAAGGATTCATTAACTACACAGAGACAGCAGGCACTCTCTGCTCCTGGCCGGGTAGGTCTGTCCATTTTCACTTCACTCTACTTTGAATTAATTAAAATGAAAACTGAAGATGCCACATTGACATAACTAAACTCATACAGTACTGTGCAAAAGTCTTAGGCAACAAAAAATGTTTAAATTATCTTCATGTTAGTATAAACTATGCTATTATGCCTGCCAAAGTGTGTTAGCTTAGACATTTCAAAACCTCTACTAAAATTACCCCACTATTTCCAGCAAACATCCACACACCTATGTATTTTTTGACTTGACCACTAGCACACCACAAATTTAATAAATACACGGAATGGCTGATGTTCCCCTGAGGAGAGGTTTGGGAACTGAAGCAATGTTCATCTAGCCATCCAACTAGATATTTTTGGAGAACAGAAGAGAAGTTTTTATTGTGTTACTCTTCATTTGCGTATGTTCTAATGCTAAATTGTTTTTTTTGTTCTGAGCGAAAGTGCACTTACTACCTAGATAAATAGCTTTAAACATTTCTCTTGAGTACCTAAGACTTAAGCAGTGCAGTGTCACTGCTCACAAAGAACATAAACATGCAAAATAAAAAGTACATTATGTTACTTGCCAGCTGCCACTTATTAATTGTGACAGGCATCTGATTGGTTGACCCTCTGTTAAGCTAAATTAACAGCTTTCAGTCTCACAATGAAATAAAATCACAATAATGTCATGTTTTGAGTTTTTATTCTTCTCAATGAATTCTGTGTTCAATGCACAACCTCTCTGCGCTTACAGATTACATTGTGCTCATGCTTTGTTAATTAATTTGAAGCTGGAAAAAACATTAACAGTTAGCCCATACCTCCGTTAGCATCAGAGTGTCATGTGCTTCAGTGGGTTTTTAATCGCAGCCTAGGATGGCTGCACACAAACATCACAGGCACAGCAACAAAAGCCCATTTGCTCTCCTTGCAAACATCCTTTTCTAAACATCAGTTCTAATACAGGCTTCTGGAAACTTCTCGGGACCATTTCCCCCTTTTATATGCTAATGCTAAAACAATACGTAAAAAATAATGAAACTAAAAAAAAAAGAGAAGATTAGTTTTGAAAGATTTCTCAAAGGATCAACACTCCAGAATGTCATTTTTTGGTACACAGGTAGTTCTGTGGAAAAAACTGCTCTGCTTACAGCCGTTCCAATCTGAACATGATGTACCATCAAAAAGAAAACTTTAAACTTGAACTACTCCAGTAAAATTGAGCCACACAAGAAAGGTTAACTGTGTCATTACAATAACAGCATTTGCTAAACGCAATAAAATATTATTAGATTTAGGGATGGACTAACTTCTCTGGGGGCCCTAAGTTGGCTGTTCAAGCCATTTTCTAGAGCCAAAAGAGAATTGAGAGGGAGTTTAAAAATACAAACAATGGAATATCGGTATGTTAATCAAAGCATGTGTCACACCCAGCTTGTGCCGATCATCCTGTGCCACGCCCTCCTCGTTACCCTCATGTGGAGTCCCAGTGTTTACCAGCTGTTTCAAGTTGTCTTCGTTAGTTCAGTGTATTTAAGTCCGCGTCAGAGTTTGTTTCCCTAGTTTTGTCATTGTATTGTTATGTACTGTTGTGTGCTGATATGGTCGTTCTGTTCCGTATGCCCTCATCGCTCCCTTATTAAATCCCTTTTTACCCCGATCCTCATCTCCTGTGTCTGCTTCCCCGGTTTGCACCTTACTGTGCATGACAGCAGGGGGTGCCAGTGGTAAAACTCGCCAGTCGGGGTGAGAACTCTCAGTAGGCATACACCACGACCGACCACAAGCTTTGTCATTTCAGAGATACTCTAAGGTAGATGAAGGACAACTGGGAGGAAGCAGGGTGCTGGGCTGTGTGATATAACATAGTATCACAGTACTTACATGTGTGACAGTGGTCTTGGCTCATCGATGTACAGTGCCCTCCACTGTTATTGGGCACTTGAATTTTTTTCCTCTTTTTTCATTTTGAGATGAAGCTACTTACCTAAAGGCAGATTTTTTTCCTAACCCTTTTTACAAATCTTTACATGGGGTGGAAATAATTATGGAGGGCACTGTATATGCAGTAAATACACGCGGGTGAATTGGGTGGTGTAAGTACTTGTGTGAATGTAAGAAACGCCAAAGAGGAATTATTTGCTCTTGAAAGGAGACTAGCCTTCAAAAGGTCCTAGTCACTCCAGGCATAAAAGGAACAGGAGATAGAGGATTCTAATTACACTAATAGTGGTTATGAGTCATTTCAGTGCCACAGGGATTGGGCAGCCTTCAGAGAAGCAGGGATGTGTCTGTGTGTGGGGGGGGGCGATGCTTGTTTGCTGATATTTCGATATCATTAACAAATAGAAATTTGCTGGGTGAGAACACCTGCATTCTGAATATAGTTCATTCCCAGAGGGACTCTGAAGTTTCCTTGAACAAGACATGTAATCTGAGGTACTCCAGTAGAAGAAATTACTGGATTGATCAGTCTCAGGATGAAAAAGAACCTCGCACACTTCATATTATCTTAGTTCACAAACCGCTGAGCAGAGTTTAAAACAAGCAACAAACTGATACAGGACCTAAGATTCTTTAAAAAACTATCATTCCTATACTCTAGCTCGACTGCTTTATTCAGCATCCTTCGGGCGCTTGGGGGTTCAGTCCACTCTGGGAAGATTTCCAGACAGTCCCGAGGGGTGGAATAAATTTCAGGTTACTTTGCATAATACAGAAAAGGTCACAAACTAAGAATTAGCAATGCTATAGTGCACCTCTCGGCTCTAAACTAACCTGAATTAACATCGATAAATCGAAACATAGCAATAGGATGTTGCCGATTCAGTTTCATAGAAGCACCATGTTTGCTCTAGATTAAGACGTTAGCATAAGGGACCGTTTCTACATATAAAAATCAGCTGCAATTCAACACAATAAAGAGGTTATAAAAAAAAACTGATAGATGGATACATGTACAATGCGTGACGTTTTATCCGCGCAATAACAATGTTTGCTTATCTCAGTTACTTCCCTCGTTTGCAGAAACATTAAATACGCAGCAGGCATGTCGTCAATAAAGTCGGAAATTGTATTTACCTGAATCATACAATATATAGGCCGAACACACAAACATTTCTTTTGCGAATAAGGTCGAAGGATTGGTAGAATTAATATTCCAGTTCCCTAACCACTGCGCCACCTGCCTGATGCAGCCTTGCACCCACCTGTAGCACAGTCTTGGCGGTGACCGTGGACGCGACAGTAGTGCAGATCTTCTCCCCGTCGATGCTGAGCTGACCCATCGTCAGAAGCATCGGTGTTGCCAGCAGAAACGACGCCACCCACACGCCACTGATGAACTTCTTGGTGCGACTGCGTGACATGATGCTTTTTGCCTTGAAAGGGTGGCATATTGCCATGTAGCGTTCCGTGCTGAGGCTGGCGATGTTAAACGCCGTGGCGTAGGAGCAGCCGTCCCGGATGAAGTAATAACCTTTGCAAACGGCATCGCCGAACGCCCACGGGTGATGTACCCAGATGAAGTTGTAGAGCTCGATGGGCATGCTGACCAACAAGATGAACAGATCTGAAACGGCCAAACTGGCCAGGTGGTAATGCACTGTGCTCTGCAGGTTCCGCCAGGTCCGTCTTTTCAGCAGTGAGTATAACGTAACAGAGTTACCCAGACAGCCGACCAGAAACAGCACAAAGTATATGACGGTGACCAGTACCTTAGAGAACAGGTGCGTGTTCACGTCCAAACTGTTCTCGAGTTCGGGCTCGGTGCCGTTCGACAGGGAACGATTAGCGGACATCTGAAGCTGTCGGGATAAATATCGGACATCCGAGCTGAATCTGCTTTGGGCGGAGGACACGCTGTCATTTGGATCCATCTGCAAGTCAGGAAAGATGCATACACAAGGCAGGAACCGAGTTTGATTTCCCTGACAAGTGACAGGAGGGTGTTGTGGAGCGGCTGCCCTTCGACTTCATTACCGGCTTTTGACCATTGGCGAAGCCGCTTTTATATCCTACCGAGAAGGCGTGTGTTTTAGAGGGGTAAAACCTCTTTAATCAAAACGGTTCACCGTTGTTGGAAAATAGAGATATTTCGTGTTTTTGTAGATAGAATGGGACCTTTTTGATTGAATAATGAATTAATCAGTATTCATTTGATTATTTATTGTATACGTTCATGGTCGTCGTTAAGCCAATTTTAGGGGGCTTTATCCCCACCCCAAATAAATGTACACTAATTAGTTTAAATAATGTGGGCCATTTCCATTAGACCCCCCCCCTCCTAATAAATAAAGGCTTAGCTCCCCATTTCATAAATCTCTATCGACGCTCCTGGATTTAACCGAATGGTTCGGAGTCTTTACTGCTTCCCCCCCCCGCCGCCGCCGCCGCCGCCGCCCAATCTTTTAGATGCTACACCGACAGGGATGAATTGATTACCATTATTATCATTGGGATAATATTACGATTGCACTGTCCCTTCTCGACCGAGTCTTCCACCGCTTTTAAAGGAAGAAATCACCTCTGCCACCTGGGCTAATCAACACTAAGGGGCGGGCACAATTAAGTGGCTCTTCCTATCCCTCCCCACCATACATGCTGCACATAGATCATTCTGGCTGAATGCGCTTTAAAGTTTTATTTAAAAATGCACTGAATGAAGACAGAGGTATTAATACTTGTGTGAATGTAAGAAGCTGAAGAGGAATTGTTTGATGCTGAAATGTAGATATTTCGGTTGATGGATAGTTGATGCTGTTTGATGTATACTTTAAGAGCTCCGTCACATAAATGGAACAGGAGTCAGATGATTCTAATTGATCTAATAGTTGTCTGAGTCATTAATTACACTACGGGTTACAGTCGGACCGGCATGCGTTTCACCGGACTGTACATAGTGTAAATAACGTCTGTGATTTGTAGTTATGTCATTGAATGTAAGTGTGTCGGGTTTTCTTGAAGTGAATAATATAGTGTTCCCCTATTGCGGTGGGTTTGTAATTCCGCGATGTATTTCGATGCATGTACCAATAACTTCGGCTGTCCGCGGCATTGCTGGTACTTTCTCTGCTAGTTCTGTCAAATACAAATGGAAACGGTCATCTGCGTTTCTGCTTATTTATCAGGATATTCACTACGTTGACAATGCAACAATAGTAACACTGGTTAGAGATGGTTAATAGCGGAGAGCTGGGCAGACTTCATTGCATTTAAGTCTCTCATGTGCTAATGGGTCGATAAATGTGGCGTTTCATTTTGCAGGAATGTGTGGGGGATTTTGGTTGAAATTTTCGGTTTTCATTAACAAACTGAAATTGTCAATGTAAAAAATACCAATAAAAACATAACGATGAAAGCTGCTACAGCATGGTAGATGAGATCAGCTGCAGCCTGAATGTAGTTCATTCCCAGGACTGTGATGCTTCCTGTTCAAGGTAGGTAGTCCAGTAAAATAAATAAAAAACTGTACTGATGCATGAAATTGCCAATATCTCTGGATGAACTGACAGACTTGGTCTTCATCATCGTGGTTTAGCACAGTCAAGCAACAAATTGCTAGGGACCTTTTCCTTAAAAATATTATCATCCCCAGACTCTATATAGCCTGCGTTGTTCAGCATCCTTGGCGGTGCCTAGGGAGTCTGTCCACCCTGTGAACCTTTTCAGTGACTCCCTGAGAGCTCTGCTGCTTCCATGGGCCAGAACAAAAAATATTAAAGGTGATCCTTCTCCCAGAGTGAAAAATATTGAAGCCAGATGGAATTTCCTGGGCTTATATGTGCTTACAGTCCATTCTTGTACCCTGATAAAAATGCAAGAAACAGGTTTTTAAATGTCATATGTCAGCACCTCTTCATGTTTTGGTGCATGGGAGTAATATTTGAATAATACTTTCCGTTTTCAACCTCTGTAGACAAATGTAATAGAGAGATCCAAGCAAACCTTCACTGAAGCCTTGAAATGTCAAATTTGTTTAATTCTTTACACCCGTTGGAAAAAAAAGTACCAATTTGTATGTTTGAGGGTATAATTGCTTGTCACGGGCTGCACCCTCTAGGGTCTGCCAGTTGTACCCTCGCTGTATAGTGTTTCAGGCACTTGATGTTTCTGTATTCAAAGTGCACATGTGTAGGTTTTGTGGATATTAATAGATAGGTGGCACTTTTGCCAGTGTCCCTCAACTTTGTGGCCCTAAATCCATGTAATCTTTTGAAGAATGAGGCCACCTTATCAAATGGGTTGAAAGGTTTCAGCGCTGTGGTGCTGTTATTGGTGTTGTTTCCTCATGCCCAGGCCCCTCTTCTCTCCTTCCTCCCATTCTGATCCCTTCAGATCAAGTTCATTTCCAGCTGTTTATCATTTGAGTTTAATAAAAGAAAAAACCCTTTTGTTTGCTTTCATGTCTGCTTCTGTCTCCATTGTCCTGCCCAAAGTGACAGAGTGACAGGACTTGTGGATATTCCCGGGAGCCCTTTTTGCTCCAGGGGTCTGCTTGCATGCTTTCCCTTGTACCCAACCTCCTACCTCCGCCTGTGCCTCCAGTCCACACTCCTCAGTGGTTCATGGACAACCTGTTGATTGATTCACTAAGTGATAGTGACCTGGAGGACCCTGAGGAGGACAAAGACCCTGGAGAGTTTCCTGGTGTGCAGGTCGCCCCTCTGGTATGGACACCTTACTGAGCTTCTGGCTGCGACACGGACAACCTACTCTCTCTGCTCCCTCCGGAGCCCCATGTCTCTGAGATGGTCTGGCTTGCTGGGGCTCCACTGCATAAAGCTGATCAGCACATTGCTCACTGCCGATTTGCCCACTGGCTCCCCGAAGCTTGCCACCAATTCGCTTTCTAGCTCATGGCCACTCCAACCACTCCATTCCAATCTTGCTGGATTCAGTTCAGCCAGCGCCTGGACCAGGAGAAGTCGCCAGCATGCCTCCAGCACCCAACCCAGGAGAAGAAGCAGTTGTGCCCCAGACTTCCTCTGCCCAAGTCCCAGGCTTCTGGCCCACAGAGGGCCTCTTTGCCCAAGACCCAGGGTCCTGGCCCAAGAAGGGTTGCCTCATTTGCATCTGACCCCGCTGCAGCAGTGCCGCCCTACTCACCTCCAGGTGTCCCGGCTGCACCTTACTCACCTCCAGATGCCCCGGCTGCACCTTACTCACCTCCAGGTGTCCCGGCTGCGCCTTACTCACCTCCAGATGCCCCGGCTGCACCTTACTCACCTCCAGGTGTCCCGGCTGCGCCTTGCTTACTTTCAGGTGTCCTGGCCTTGCCCCGCTCTCCTCCTGGTGTCTCAGCCTCACCCCACTCACCTGCTGGTGTTCCTCCAGCAGCCTTGTATCCTGAACATGGGACTTTATATCCTGAACATTTTAATTGTTGACATACTGCTCCCCATTTTTGTCTACTCTGTCATCAGTTTGTTATTTTCATTATCTTACTCTTATTTTACTCTTATTTTTATTAAACTCGTATTTATTCTTTTCTAGTTAAACTACTTTTTCTCTATGTATTGCATATTTCATCAAGCCCGATCCAGGAAGTATTTCAAAAGTATTTCACTGCACTGTAATATGGTGTATGATTGTATATGTGACAAAGAAAACTTGGAACTTGAACACACACATGTACACACACATTTGTGATCTCTCGCATTCAATGCTTCATCTTCAGACAAACAAAACGTCACATGAATGCACTTAGGTTACCCCATTTTGCCTCAGTTTTGTTCCCCGGTTTCTGTTCTTGTTCTCATGTGTGCAGTTTCTCAGCAGGATTTTACCATTTTCATATGCATGCATTTGTATGTGTGGAAGTGTGCGTCTGTATGCTTACATGTGGTGTGCTGCATGTGTGGCAGCCCTGTGGTGACGCATTTGCCCAGCAGATGGGTGATACTGCAGGCCTGTCCACTCGCACACACCCATTCACACCCACACACAGTAAGACTTGACAAATGGGCATATACTCATTCATGCACACATGCACGCACACACACACACACACACACACACACAAACTCACACATTGACAGTTTTATACAGTGTACTGTTCCTTCCTCTGTCCTGGTGCTGTAACTGCACTTCACTGTGGGCCCAGGTTAGATCACCAGTCTCTGCCTGATGTGCAGCAGTGCTTAGCCGCTCTGTGTTGCTAGCCCAAAGTGAGAGGGCAAGCCCGCTGGTTTACAAATAGCTACATGATTTGCACACTGTTGTGTGTGAGTGCCCTTCCCTGCTTGGTCTGCATTTTAACGTTCAGTTCTTTCAGTCATACAATCGATAACTTTAATACGGTGCTTTTAATTTGGAGCACCGATTCCGGAGAGTGCGTTCAGCGGAATGCCGGGTATTGTTTCTGCCCGGACCCTAGCTGGCACCTGGTCCTTGGTTCTCTGGTACCCAGCCAGGAGCCTGACTCTCTCGACTTTACTTCTGAATGCTGCCATGCTTGTGTTTAGTCTAACTGCCCCCCGACACCACACAGGAAGTGGTCTGCATACCCTCTGAGCAGCACAGGCAAATGATGAAGTCAGCTTGTAGGGTAGAGCAACGTTTCTATTAAGTCCCGAGAAGCACTCACACAGGCATTCTAAGAAGCACTAAACCACGTGCAATGGGAAAATTGGGGTGGTCAGGCACGGGACAGTAAGGCACACACACGGTGGGTAATTTACACAATAACTAGAGATACACGAGGATGGGTCAGAGTTCACAGCAGACATGGGAAAGTATACATGCCACAATAGGAAACACACTGTTTTCACAGAGAGAACACAGCCTTATATAGACTTCAATGACACTTACGACACACTTGTAATAATATAATACTGTTAGGCCATCTCACTGTCTCTGTGAGAATAAGAGAGTCTAGTGTTTATGCAGAGAAGATAATTCTAAGGACAATATAAATGTTAATGAAGTTTGCTGCTGCTTAGGAGCATCGGGGAGGAAAGCAGGTCCACAGTTTTTCCACTCCGCAGGTGTTGAACTGAGTTTTTACTGAACACAGGTACCGAATTCCGGATCGGCAATGGAGAAGCAGCATTTCCGATACCTGAACCTGGAACCTGCTGGCAAAGTGCATTCTGTAGCCCTGTGTGTCACTGATTTACTGCAACAAACAGAGGATAGAAGAGAAGGAGAGAGGGAGAGATATCGTAGGGATATAAGACAAGCTAAAATGCCACGCAAGCAGTGCCAGTCAACCCATTATGCCACATAGATGGCCGCCATCTTCTGAAGGAGTGCTAACGTAGCAAACCGCCTGCACCACCACCAGCTGCCCCCCCCCCGCATCCTTTGTCTGAGACAAAGCGAAATTAGGTGGTGAAGCTTGCCTAGGGTGGCAATTCTACTCGTATTTGTCAAGTAGACTCATTTGCACTGATGTACCATAGTTAAAAAACAACGTATGTTGCTGTACGCTACAACAATACAATATTAAAACAAGCAAAATGCAGCACATTTTAAAATAAAGCAGAGACACTGGACAATGTTACACACAAAAGAAAGAAAAGAAATCAAGATAAAATTAAGATATACAGTAACAGAACTGAAGGCCAGAGACTAAAATTAGGTTTTTAAACTAGATTAAAAAGGATAGTTGGGGATAATCTCACATGCAATGTTAGGGGATACCACAACCTGGGCACAGCAATAGCAAAAACTTTTAAGTGCTGAGTATTTAATGGCTTTTCTCCATAGGTTTAAAATGTTTTTTGCAACATAGTGGTGCCACAATCCATGAAAGGCACGCTATGACCTTACCTGTCACAGTATTGTTTGGCGCCCCCTCCTGATAACCTTCATAAGTTGCACATGCGATTGCAACGGATTTTTTGTCCTGTACTATGCGAGAAAAAACTAGAGCAGGGGTCACCAACATGATGCCCTCAAGGACCACATGAGTTGCCCGGGGACCTGTTCTAAAAATAGCACAACTCACCAGTGAGCAGCATCTAAAATTTAATTTTATCCTGTTTCTATTCTTCTTTAATCACGTTTGCATTTATATAGATTTGAAAATGACAATATCTAAAAAAAGCATTTAAAACACGTTTATTATACATGAAGTTTAGATAAGTTTAAGAGGGCGTTTCAAACTGGTAGCCCTTAGTATGGCTCAGTACTTGTGAAGTAGCTCTCAGTTTCAAAAAGGTTGGTGACCCCTGAACTACAGAAACAGACTCACACTGGCAAACAGCCCGCAATCGCACAAAAATGACACATACACAAGAGCGCCGGAGACAGGGGGACGGGGGGGAAACGTGTCCCCCTCCCACCCCCAATATTTGCAGACCCCCCCCCCTTCGTCCCAAAAAATAAACATAAACAGATATCTACATTTAGGGCCGAATGATATTGGGGGAAAAATCAAATTGCGATATTTTTAGGTTTTGCGATAATTGGCCATGTTGTGGTTTTTCCTTCCCTGCCAAATCAGAAGTCAGACGCCGCTTGTATAGATCCAAATTCAGTCTTTATTGCCACAGTGAGGTTACAACCAAGACCGGACACTTGCAAGTGTGTCCAATACTGTTTTACACCAATTTTTATAAACTCTCATCGTTTAACAATATCTCGTCACTTAAGCATCATCATTCCTTCAACCATTCACCATTGTTATTTTCTCCCTTGATCCACACCCTAGGTGATAAGTTTGTCAGTCATTTCTTTTACTGTTTGGTCCCTCGGCTGAACATAATGGTGGCGCGACCATCTGCACTTGGTTTTTAAAAAATGCTCAGCCGTGACCTTTTGCCGAACTCAAGCGAATCCCTTCCTTCAGTAGCAAACCTTGGAGCTTCAGCCTGCTGCACATTGTCTAACTAGAGGGTTGATAATATATTTGTCCTTCAACACAGTGATAAGATATAACACTAAGAAAGGTGGATATTCATACATTCAGGGCTAACATAAAGTAGCTAACAGAAACTTTTAAGCTAACATAAGGTGCAAATACATAGTCGATTGATTACATTATGTTGATTACATTATGATGATTACATTCCATATCCCCAACTGCGTTTTTTTGCTATTTTAGGCATTTCTGTCATGATTCAGTTGCAACAGATAAGATGAATTAAGAGCAAGTTCCCTATCTTGCATTGTGAATCCGCGTGTTGCTGAGGCCAATTCAAAACATATACCTAACGAAGACTGTAGTCCTATACCTGACAAAATAATTTTATCATGTGGATCATTTACTCTTTTTAGTTGTGAAACAGCACCCTAAACAGTGTTTGTCTCATTTTTAATTTAAATGATTAAAATGAGGCCATTCAGTATAGGATTTTTCAATTATGTATGCATATACTGTATAACTTTAAACCTATTTTATTTATGATAAGTGAACCTTAACATTACTAATTTGTACTGGTTAATACTGAAGAAGCATTGGTCAGTCATTATGGCGATGGCACCGGTAAGGGGGACACTCATGTATCAAAGTATTTTGTTTGAATTGCTTAGTTAAATGATATCACTCTTTAAACTGCTATTTAACTCAAGGTTGCTTTAGAAGATAAAATATAAAATGTTTGTAAAGTAATGCTTTAATACCTGATCCGACACATCAAATGATGATGATGTTTAATGATGATGACGATGATAATACAGGTCAGCTTGTATGGCCGCTACTGATGAGTACAATTACTGTATGAAAAGCACAGGTCATGTGCTATGCTTGGAAACGCTGATTTTGGATTGTGCTCTTACACTTTGGCTATATTTTGCTGTTTTGTGATTTGCCAACTATTTTTACCGGCAGTAGTATTGTTCCGGGTTCATAGTCTGGGTGCTCTTTTGAGGACATTGCAAAAGTGCTTCAGTAAATGTGTAACTGCTAATAAGAAAAAAAAAAACACTCGGTCCATTTTCTTTTTCCATTCCCATCTCTTTTACAATCTTTTTCTATGAGAATGAAGCCTTTTAAGAGTGAGAAACTCAACTCTTCCTCTTTTTCATTTGAGGAAGCACTATTTTTTGCAAGAGTTAATTTTCCGTCCACAGAAGCAGTTATTTATGTAGACAGTTGAGGGGGAGGGAGATTAGAAATAGGAAATATGTTTTAAAAAAATACAAACAAACCTAGCATGCAGATTCTCTAAAATTCTCCTGGTGCTGTTCTTTATTGAAAACGTGTTGTTCCATAGTTAGGTTGTGCTGTTTTGTAGATTAAGTCTAACTTAGTGGAGAGAAAGTATGTAATCCAAGTTAATGGAGTTATGGTTACTGAGGTTAAAATTACAAAAATAGGTGTAATATAATGCACATTTTCTCTATTATAAAACCTATTCCTGAACTTCAAGTGTAGATAGACCTTGCTATCCAACGACTGCAATGAAAAGAACATTTACACAACCATATTTTAGTTTCTTACAATATTACTTCTACCAGTGAATGATGATGATGATGACGATGATGACAGGGACAAGGATAATTATGATGAAATATTGTCAGCGTCACCAGTAACAGTAATCAAAATTACGTAGGCTTATAGTTTAGATATTATATGGACATTCAATACAAATAAATTATCAATTATTATCGGTACATTTCTTGTATCAGCATTTTGTGTGATAGCAGATGGAACAACACTTTTTTTTCTTGGCGTGAATATTTCGCATCCGGAAGTTTCGTTTTCAGTCTGCGGTCTACATTTCAGCTCCACTCTAGATCTTAATGCTTTTTCGCGTTAGTAGGTTAGTTTACTGGGGCAGTTCACTTTACCCAACGGCATGGCGGTGTTCCACCTTATAAAGACTAAATAGTCTTGATCAGACGAAGAATCAAATTTCGTGGAAGCCAGAATTAGGAAACTGAAATAAGTTAGTAGAAAGTAAGTATTGACGTATTTGACAGGTCTCTACATATTCTGAGTATCACTGCAATGCGCAAATTGTATGATTACATTGTATGATTCCTCGAGGAATAGTGGTGTTGTACGATGGAACATTTAAAAATGTGTTTTAATATATTAACATATATATATATGTTATTTTACTTATAATCCACGCCGTATATATTATAACGTGTTTCTCTTTCAGTGTTTTTGCTTCCGTAGGGCAATTTATTAGGCATTAAAAAAGTAGCCTAACTTTAAATGGATGGTGCGATCTGGGGGCCAGTGTACCAGACTTAGAGGCTAAACTGCACGCGTTACTCACAATAGCGTTTTTTTGGTTCTACAACGAAGCTCGCGTGAATCCAGGTGTACTGCCTGGAACGTTCCACTGACCGCTGTATTTTATGATTGAAGGGGAAGCATGTAGTTGCACTGCAACAGGTGGTGCCAGGGTGAGAGTACGGACGTATCCTTATGTGTTAGTTTCAGATAAGTCTTATATATAAATATATCCGGGTCCGTGGTAATTGCAATAACTATGGGCCAGTTGACATTTATAGCTGAATAAGAAAGTTCCATAACAGCAGAAGGAAGAGAGAAGGAAGAAAAATATTATTTTTGAGGTAGTACGTGTCCAACAGTGAGGAGATGCAAGATCATCTTTTGAATGACAAATCAACCATTTTGGTAATGGCCTAAGAAAAAGAAGTTTAAATGTCAATAATTAGTGTTACATATTTCAATAATCCTTGGAAAAATGCCCATTTAGTAATCAATGAGAAATGTCCATGCCGTACCTATTACCATTGCATCACTTCTTTGACAGTATAGATAAGGTCAATGTTTTCACACTGGTTGCTTGAGGGCTGCAGTGAGCTCTATTTGACATTGCAGCCCAGTGCCAGGAAAGGTCTGACCGCCATTAAAATGAAACTTAATTTCAATATAATACATATTCTGTGTAATTTGATGGTTTGAAAGTGTTAGACTGTAAGGGGAAGACTTTGATAATATTTTAGTGCGACTGTGTGATACCTGTCAGTGATTTCACTCTGATGGCACACAAGTATGGTTGAGATTATGACCTGACAATATTCATTGCGCTGTTAATTTATTGAAAGGTCTTAATGAAAAAAAACGACAAAAGCTTATTGCAATATCCATTGTTTAGTGCCACTGAGCCATCAAAGTATGTTTGCCCTATAAAAGTCTACACTAATGTGATATTTCAGAAATAAGTTTAGTAGGTGCTAAAACTAGTGATTTAAAATGTTACTTAACTTTTTGTTTACTCTGTCACTGGCAAATAACTGCGTAAATGATGTTTACACCATCAACTCCCATCCCAGACTATCTAAGTCCATTGATAAAAATTGATAGAGTCTTTAATGTCTAGGGTTTATGGAACATTCTAGAGGCAGGTCACACCAATATTAACAATGTAGTTGTATGATTGGCGTACATATTTACTATTTTTCAAATTAATTTTGAAGATGAGAGGGGCTGAATGAATAATTGTTTGTTCAAGACACCCACAATCTGAGTAGGATTTGTGCATTTACTTGAAAACTAGTATTTTGTGTTAGAATTTTATGATTTTATGAAAAATTGCTTCCGGGATCTTAAGTTGCACTCACCATTTGACGTGAGAATATACCCTGGTCCACTGACCTGAGATCAGTTTAGTCTAGCAATGATCTAGCTAGTAATGGCTACCACAGGAAGTCACAGGAAAGTGAACCAAGAGTCAAACGGCGAAACTGAAAGTGGTGGTACGGCCTGTAAGCTTGCAGTAAGCAAGTCATCCCCAGATATGTATCTTGACCAGTTTGACTGTAATTGTTAAGCAATTACTTAAGGAGGGCATTTTGACAAGCAAGTGATAGTGGTCATGGAACAGCACCTTTTACTCTGGGGTTCAAGGTTCACACATCAGAAAATGAAGTCACCCTTCATATTTAAGCAAGTTGGCGAGCCACAATTGCTTCAGTAAAACATGTCCTGGTTATCAGTTTGCACTGAGAGAGTGACGGAATCTGAGAAGAATGTTTGTGAGATTTTATCTCTCGTGTATGTTGCCTATACACATGTACAACGGGGCATCTCAGCATTCAGTATATTATTTTTAAACTAGCACAGAAATAAATAATTCCACTTGAAATTACTGCTTTTAGTTCAGCTGTTGAATAGACCAGGAACTTGGAGCAGGCTATTTGGAATCCAAATTCAAGCTCATTTTGAATATCGCCTGACGCTGGACTTTCACACCCCCTCCCATGTGAATGCCAACAATGGAACACTGTGCTGTATGCATGTTAGTGTGAATAGTTTGTGCTAAATTTGGTTATTCAAAGGAAAGCAAATGTCCCTGAGGTTCTGTTTATTTGTTTGTTTGTTTAATTGCTTGCTTACTTACTTACTTGCTTGCTTGCTTACTTACTTACTTGCTTGCTTACTTATTAGACTTATGTGAATGTTTTCTGTTGATTGTTGCAAATGAGGGGATATTCCAGTGGGTGTATAATATAAACCTGTCCGGCGGAAAAAGCACGATATGAATAGAACAGAATGCCTTTTATTGTCACTATACACATGTACAATGAGACTAAAAGCAGCTCATCTAGTGCAAACATGTATGTAGAACTTTTACCCAACAAACAATAAACAAATAGTGCAAAAAGTTTTGCGGATATATACATATG
>JAODKC010000130.1:27031305-27047287 GCA_026777985.1 Mormyrops attenuatus
GCAAACATGTATGTAGAACTTTTACCCAACAAACAATAAACAAATAGTGCAAAAAGTTTTGCGGATATATACATATGTAAAGAATAAATAAGTAAATTGGGTTTTTATATATATATATATATATATATATATATATGTATACAGTGTGATATGCAGTGTGGGTTATTGCACATTATTACAAGCATTACACAGTAATGATAATCGTGCAGTGAGTAGTGGATGTTGGAATATGAAAATTTTTTCTCAATGGCTGCTTGTTGTTCAGTTGGGGGTTGTTGTTAGGCTTTTTCACGCCGGGTACAAGGTAACATCACCTAAAGATCACAACTGAGGTCATGAAGTTAAGTGTTAATCTCTGCTTATGACAGTTCTGGACACATGTGGGTTTTAACCATGAAGTCAGGCGAGGCTGGACCTGGAGTGAAGCTTAGGAACAGACAGCTAAGTTGAAGTGATTCCCACTTTTGGTTTAGCTTCAGTCTTTCGCTTCACAAAACATGGGGTCACTTTGGCATATCAGAGATCGGTGAATTGAAAACTAGTGTGTATGGGTTTCCTCCTGAAATGTTTATGATCACAAAAATGAAAAGTCAGAGGCAAATTAATTGCTGATTATATAAATTAAAGCTGGGCGTATTGGACGCACAAACATCCCAGTTTGTCCTCTATGTAACTTATTGTGTAGATATGGCGAATTCTATCAAGTTAATTGGTAAAAACACTGTGGTGCCTACTTTTGTCCAACAGGGGGCACGATGGGCTGCATGAAATCCAAGGAGTCACTGGAACAGGAGAAGAAAAGCAAAGATCCAGATGGAAACGCAAGCAGAGCCAACACACAGTCCCCTCACTATGTGGAGGACCCAACATCTCATGTGAGTGGGGCCTGATAATGGGGGGGGGTACTATTATGAAAGTATCTTCATAGCAGGGATTCTAATAAAGCATTCATAACGCATAATAAGCATGGCTAAAATGTATTATGCCACTTTGTAAACATTTATAGCTATGTTTATGATGCTTTATGAATATGTTATGAATGACTTAATAGATTCTTATAGACATGACATTCATAGAAAGTGTCTGCAAGTAGGTTGTTCAAAAAGAACTTGAACACCTGTGTGTGAGTCACTGGTAGAAGGCAATAAACTAGGAAGGAGGTAGGGAGCCTGTGATTGAGAAGATGAAGCACACTAAGGTCTGGTGTGGGGGGCTTGGATAAAGCTGCAGAAAATAAGGTGGAAGTGCAGTACAGAAGTGGATTTGTGGAATAGTAAGCTTGTAAGAGGCATGTGTGAGTGTGTACCATAATAAAATAAGGGTATAGGATGCTTGGGAATTAGGGAGAGTTGTACAGGAGCATGCAAAGAGTATAATCTGTTGACCGCGAGCACAATGCTAGACTTTGAGAGAGTTGTTGGTCACTGAGTTTGCGTGAAAATTGCAGATGTATGAAAAAAACTTTCAGAGAACTGGAATGTAAATGCAGCAGAAGTGTCAGTAAAAACTGGCAGTGCAGGTCCACCCATCGAGCGGGGGGCGGGGGAGGGGGGGGCGGGTTGCTGGTGCATTTCACTTTCATGCTCTTTCAGTTCTGGCCCCCTAGTGTTTGTTTCTGGCACGTTCTGTCTCGATGGACCAGGAAAAGTGTTCTTATTTCTTTGATGGGCATAGACTTTGGTATTTATCTGAGTGTTGTAAATGTAATGAAGGCTTTTAAGTGAGGCAATACAAAAACTAGCATACTACAAAGTTCACCCAACAAATGTCAGTTTTGTGCAGAGTTTTCAGAGAAAATGTCCTATTTACTTTTTCTTCCTCTTTCTCCCTCTCTTGTCGGTCTGTCATTTTTTGGCCGCTTTTCCAATGAGACAGAAGAAATCCATCGCTCCCACTGGAGACGACGGTAAGCATGTGCAGACCAAACCTGTAGGGAACTCCACAGTATACTAAATTATGCAAACTGCTTTCCACATTGAAGTCCAGGCTGCCAGCCTCCCCATGTGAATTCACAGTTTGTGCCTTCTGGTTTTGCCATAAATTATACCATTCTTATACCAGATTCTTATTGCTTTTACCGTTGAGAAAATAACATGTTTATTTGATACAGAGTGCTTCTGAAGAAAAAAAATCACAAAGTGCAATACCAAACATAATCTAGTTCTGTTTTCTCCTTCAGAGAATTTTGATTGAAGATTGATGTGCATATAAAATATCATAAAGCAAAACTTAAACGTGGGACATACCCATCATGCAGTATGAACGTTTGTGAGCTGAAAGCATAAGACAAAAGCTGTCACTCCACCCCCTAACAGGAGGGACCGCAGTCATTGCTTTGTATGACTATGAGCCAATCCATGATGGAGACCTGGGATTCAAGAAGGGAGAGAAGCTGAAAATTCTGGAGGAGTGAGTGCACTTCTTCCCTTAGATGCTACTCCATAGAAAGCTCGTTCCCGGGGCCTAAAAATGTGTCCCTGAAGGGCTCTCTGTTATATGATTAGCTGTTGCCCATGCTCATTTATCCAGCTTGACTTTTGCCTGGGGCTGCTTTAGGCACAGAGGCCAGACTGCTGTTGCCTGTGGCGCCGTTACCTCACAGCTACAAGGATGAAGCTGGTCCCAGCTTAGTTTTTGTTGGGTTTCAAAGGAGTTTCAGTTTCTAAAGTTAGTCGCCTGTCGCTGATTTCTGCTTGTATGTTAGTTTCCTCTCATTATCCAGAGACAGACTTTTTCTCATTCTTCATTCCCCTTAGTGTGTGTGTGTCTGCAGTCCATGGTCTTTCTCTGTTCTGTTCCTGTTTCTTTTTTCTGTTCTATCATTCACTTTTCATAGTTTTGGTTTTGCTCTCCTTCCTCACATATAATATGGAAAAAAGCAGAATTTCAGGCAGTGCTTTTCTTGTTTAAAATCCTGAGTTGTGTTGCAAATCTGTGGAGCCTTACTGGTACAAAATGAACAGGGTAATACATCTACAATCAAAAATTTCAACATTCTAGCACACATGTAAGGTTGAAATTGGCATAAAAATGCTTTATATGTAATATGTTAGTTAAAATCTTATGATAGTTAAAAACAATGCAGATCTGTATCTATCTAGTGATGCGGTTATTGTATTGTAAATGGATTTGTAAGTTCTGATTGGGAAACTATGAATGTCCTATTTGTTTACTTCCCATGTTCTTGTTTGCTGACCTGTCCCTTTGCTGCTCTCTCTAGGTCAGGCGAGTGGTGGATGGCCAAGTTGATTTCCTCAGGAAAAGAGGGCTACATCCCCTGTAACTATGTGGCCAAAGACAGCTTGCAGACTGAAGAGTATGTATCTTGCCTTAACTCTGAGTTTCTCTATGTCTGTTTGTCTCGGTGTGCATCCCTGTAGGAGGCTGGGCTTTTGTATCCAATCGCTTTCCAGGATGGACACAAAAACAAAGTGCGTAGAAAGACTCCAAGTTCTCAGAAGACTTGTTATCCTCCCCATGTTAAGCTTCTTCATTATTGCTGTGTGAGGCTGTAATAACCGTCACTGGGCTATCAAATGTTCTTCTTTTTTGTCTGTTTCTTGGACGACAGAGAGTTGATGTGGTTCCTGTTGTACCGACTGCACCGGCCGGGGTTCTGTGGGACTATAGCCTCACCTCTCTGGGTCTATGGGTCTAATTCGGACCTGCAGCTCATGTTCGTGGAATTTGCCATGTTCTCCCTGTGTTGTTGTCGATTCCCTCCAGGTTTGACACTATACGCGAGAAGCAATCATGGGAAATTAATTAGCAAAATTACTCTCTTGCTCTGTGACATTTCTGTCCCAGTACATTCTGGGAGGAAGTTATGTGACATGATGGGCATCTTGGTTGGAGGCATAGCTGTCTGACTCAACAGCCACGATGCATTCCCAGGTGGTTTTTCAAAGGACTGAGCCGGAAAGATGCGGAACGCCAGCTGTTGGTGACGGACAATCCCGTTGGTGCCTACTTGATCCGAGATAGCGAGACCACCAAAGGCAAGTCCCGCCATTGGTCCATTCCCCCCAAACGTGCTCAACACTACTTGCCTGTTAAAATAAACAGAACCAGATAAGCTCTAGTCAGGCTCTAAAAAAGGTATTAGAGAGTAATTAGTAAACTGGCACCTCAGCTATGGAGGTGAGAATATATCTCATTTTTACTTTCAGTTATGCCTGACCTGCTGCCTTCAGATGGCCTTTGCACCAAAGTGCTGCTGTGTGCTTGCAGAAAATAGATATATTTCTGTCACCACTAAGTGTGAAATGTGCAACACTTGATTATCCAAGAGCTGCTTCTCGCTTTATGTTAACCTCTGACTTTGCCCTGATATGTTCCGCTTCTGTCTTATAGGCAGCTACTCGCTGTCAGTAAAAGACTACGACGCCCAGTCTGGGAACTCCGTCAAGCATTACAAAATCCGCACCCTGGACAATGGTGGCTTCTACATCTCTCCTCGGATCACATTTCCTACCTTGCAGGACTTGGTCACCCACTACAAAAGTGAGTGACGTTTGATTACTATCCTCGCTGATGCGCATGATCACAAAAAGGATATCAGAGTTTACGTCAACACACAGTGCCATCTGCTGGTAGTGTGTCTTGACAATGATTCACAGGGTGTGACCGACCGCATTGTCATACATCACAAATAGGGAATGTTCAGGTATGGCAGGACTTTCGAACTCCAGTCCTGGAGAGCTACTATCCAGTAGCTTTTCTATTCTATCTCGCTTCCTGGTATTTATCTGAGAACAGGTGTGACTCACCAGAAGCCAGGTAGGATAGAAAACTTACTGGACAGTAGCACTCCAGGACTAGAGCTGGATGCCCATGGCATATGGATACATCTGTGAACTGTGCTTATTTTTGGTAGGCTGTGATTAGGTATTGTAATCCCTATTTCAGGACAGACAGGCATTCTTCCGGTCAACAATGGTTCCAGTATCTTGATCTTGGCTTGTCTGTTTGCGTGTAAACAGAACAAGGTGACGGACTCTGCCAGCCCCTCAAAAGCGCCTGCATAAGCTTGAAGCCTGAGAAGCCCTGGGAGAAGGATGCCTGGGAAGTTCCCCGCGAATCCCTGAAGCTGGACAAGCGGCTGGGTGCCGGCCAGTTTGGGGAAGTCTGGATGGGTAGGCCGCCTGTTCTTCAGTCTTGCTGACCAGTCAGCTTGTCTGCTGTGCATGCAGAGTAATGTGGTTCTTCTTGTGTACAGCCACCTACAACCAACACACCAAGGTTGCTGTAAAGACCATGAAGCCGGGAAGTATGTCCTTAGAGGCCTTCATGGCTGAGGCCAACCTGATGAAGACTCTGCAGCATGACAAGCTGGTGCGACTGAATGCTGTGGTGACCAAGGAGGAGCCCATCTATATCATCACAGAGTTCATGGAAAAAGGCAAGTAGCCCTTTCATCCTACTATCTTTCCATTTTTTACTTTCAAAGGTAGGATGTATGCATCTGCTCTTTAACTAGGAGCTGTGTGCATTTGTTTGAGAAGCCAGTGTGTTTAAATAGCTGTCTAGTGTGTGGATTTTGTATATCATATTGTATATGTTATATTTAAGTGAGTATGAGCCATGAGCATTAAATGAGTATGGAATTTGAGCATTAGTGAGTATGAGCATTAATGAGTATGAACATTGAGCGTTAAAGCGAGTATGAGCACTAAGCGAGTATGAGCATTAAGTGAGGTTGAGCATTAAGCGAGTATGAGCCTAGAGCGTTAAGCATTAAGTGAGTATTAGCATTAAGCGAGTATGAGCCTTGAGCATTGAGTATGAACGTTGAGCGTTAAGCAAGTATGAGCATTAAATGAGTATGAGCATTAAGTGAGGATGAGCGTTAAGCGAGTATGAACCTTGAGCATTAAGTGAGTATGAAATTTGAGCATTAAGTGAGTATGAGCATTAAGTGCCACGCCAGTGTTTGGGTGAGCACAGGTTTATGGCTACAATTGATTGCACGTGTTTGTCTCTGTCTCCAGGAAGCTTATTAGATTTCCTGAAGAGCAGCGAGGGGAACGCTATTCAGCTTCCAAAGCTCATCGACTTCACAGCCCAGGTGAGGCTGCAAATGCTGCTGCTGTAGGCATATGCTCGTGGGCGTCTAGTACAGAGGCCTGTCAGCCAGAGCAGTGGGCTGGACAGTGGCAACCTGTGTAAGATGGCTAACTTCTGCGTGCTGTGGTAGCTGGTGCATGCTACTTTTCATGCCTTAATGTGTGCCAGTGAATACAGATCTCTCAGCACAAAGGCAAATTATCAAGACGCTTCTCACACCTCCTGTAATGTATAACGAATTTGCATGTATATTAGTGATTTCAGTGGCTCATACTGTATTGGCCATGACCAATACAGGGCTAATATTGGATTGTGCTTAAATACAGGCCATTAAGATGAGAGAATAACAGTCCTGTTAATTTTATACATTTTTTCAAATATAAAACTGCTACATTTTTCAACATTTCAATTAAAAGATTATTTATGTGATTATTTATTTAAGTATTAAAAGCCTTTACCTTGACCTTAACAAAATTTGGTTAGTGTGGAAATGGTTAGTTTACTATTAATTATTAATTATTATTATTACTAACTGGTTCATGTACAATTTAAACAGTCTAACATTCTCATTTAAATAGGATTTCCATGAGATTACTGACTGGGATGTAACAGATACCATTTAAGAAAAAAATGTGGAAAGACCAAAAGCTACAATGTTTTTTTCAGTAATTTATTTCCATTTCCGAATGGCTTCACCAACATTTGTTTGAGCACAATGTCACAAGGTGTCTGAACATTTAGGTGTGAATTTGCGAACTGGCTTTTGGTTCATGGCAATGTCAGGCCTATATCTAACATGAACTGCTTGTTTCATTTTGACATATATTTGCATAGTTGACGGAAACATAGCAGTTTGAGCTAGAGTGACCAGCTTGTGAGATGGTAGTAGTGGGGGAAAAATACCAGCCAATCAAAACCCACACACTAACTGTCCCACAACTTTAGTCACACATCATGTGAATAAGTGACCGGCATGAAAAGAAAATAATGCAGAATGCAGGATAGTTTGTTTTTTATTAGAATTCTTTGGCATACCTATAATTTTGACACTTTTTTCATTAAAACAATATTGTAAAACACTTGCTCCTCTTTATCCTGATGCCAGTTATTTTGGCATTGACAGTATGTCATGTTTTATAAATCCTCTGTAAAACGTTCTCATATATGATGTGTGTGTTTCACACCCACCTCACACCCTTGAGCCGTAGATGCCGTGTGGGCCATACGTCAGCATACGCAGTCAGAGATGCACAGAGACGCACTGAGATAAAAACATGCTGTGGACACGGACAGGCAGTGGTGCATACACACTCTAAACATGGAAACACAAGATGAGAAATCCTACACAGACACACATGAGGTATAAACACTGTAAGGTATTAGTCGGAGGCAGAAATACAAATCAGTTGAGTACTCTGTAACTGTGACTCTTTAAACTTTAAAATCTTGGTCTGGATTTTTACTTTCTGGACCTGAAATTTCCACATCTGGTATTGGTACAGACCTACAGAGGCAGGAGTGAGTTTGTTGTTTCTGGGGCCTCATTCAAAAAATTAGTTTGAACCCCTGAAACCTCAGGGGCCCCCTGCAAATGCATGATTCGAGTGGTGGTAAACACTGTTGTGGCACAGAGGTACGAACAGAGATACATAAACACAGATAGACACACAGATTTTCTGATAAAAAACCTATGAGGGAGAGAGAAACAGGCAGAGAAGGTGGGTATGATTGTATTCGATCTGCCAGTGGAAAGAAATAGGAAATGTGTTTTCGGATTGGCCTCCTGTTGTTGTACTTCTCCATTTTGCAGAGCAATCTTATCATCGACCTACCGATTTACGAGATCATTAGTACCTTATTACATTTTGTGCTAACTGAAGCCAAAGTCCCTCATGTTTGCAGCGCGACCTCCTCCGACCTGTTCAGCCTGCCCTTTTCATATTGATTTATTAACCCTTCTGCTGCCTTCCTGTCACACTTCCTGTCATGCTCAGTGCAGACAAGCGTGTATGTCTTGTGTAGCTGCGCGTTTGCTGTATTCTTTGTAGTCTAGTCTTTGCTGCTGTACATGCGGCACTTCTTACACAGCAAGGGCATGCAACAGTGCCCCCTAATGTACCAAAAATCAAATTGCTTTTAAAGCATGTGTCACATACGGCACACGGTAGCAGATGAACAGAGCCATAGAAAGGAATAAAATGGGATTTATCATGGGCTATCACACTTAAAACAACACAGCAAAGTTACTGACAGGTCTAGGGAAACATACTCTGACGTGGACTTAAATACACTGAACTAATGACAGCAACAAGAAACAGCTGGTAAACACGGGGAATCCACATGGGGTAGATGAGGGGCGTGGCACACGGGAGGATCCGACGAGCGGGGCATGTCAGAACCCCCCCCCCAAAGGCGTGCACTCTGGGCGCCTAAGGGGAGCGCAGGGCACAACGGGACAGCGCCTGGGGAAACAAAACCAAGAACATCAATGCACCATGGAGAACAGCACAGACACACAGAACAGGTAGAAGGAGACCAACTCAAACAAATGACAAACTATGGGGAACGCGGACAAACATAGGGGCACCAACGACGGAAACCCAGGACATGGGAACACTAAAGGGGACAACGGAGGGACCACACCAGGGGACAAACCCACAGGAGGCACAAAGGGACTAGAAGGGAACAAAGGTGCAGTAGGATGGGGAACAAACACAGGGGGCACAAAGGGACCAGAAGCCACAGAGGGACAGGGAGCAAACACAGGGGGCACAAAGGCAAATGGCAAGGAGGCAAAGGGCGGGGGGAAACGGGGAGCCGGAGGGAACCCCGGCAGGCGAGGGGCAGAAGCCGCAGGGGCAGCAGGTGACCGCGAGGCCGGAGCAGGAGGGACCCTCAGCAAGAGCAAGGGAGGAGCCCGAGGGAATGCCGCAAGTGGTGAGGACTGGGGCCTCACAGGGTGGCGCGTTGGCCGCCGAGACTGGGGCCTCAGTAGTGGGCACCACGGGGACTGGAACCTCGGAAGTGGGCACCACGGGGACTGGAACCTTGGAGGCGGGCACCACGGGGACTGGAACCTTGGAGGCGGGCACCACGGGGACTGGAACATCGGAGGCGGGCACCTCGTTGGGCACCACGGGGACTGGAACCTCAGAGGGCGGTGCTGGGGCCGCCGGGACCGGAACCCCAAAGGGCGGTGCAGTGGCCGGACAGGAACCTCGAAAGGCGAAGCAGGAACTGGAACCACAGGGGGCGAAGCAGAAACTGGAACCACGGGGGGTGAAGCAGTAGCCGCCGGCACAGGAACCTCAGGGGGCGCTGCAGGAACCGCCAGCCCGGCTGCTTTTGTCGGGGCTGGGCCAGATGGTGAGGTGGCAGGTAAGCTGGAGTCCAAGGCAATCTGTCCCAGCATAACCTTGCCCACCCCGCTCCATAGTTGCTGCACTGTTTGCCGCACCCCCTCCGTGAGGTGCGGATCTTAGACGGGGAGATCGCCTCCAGGATCTCCCATGCATCGGCAGCCAGGGCGTAAGCTGCGGGGTCCTCCCGGACCGCGGGCTGTGTCAGCCAGTACAGGTCGAGGTATTCTGCCTCGCTTAATTCAGGTGTCTTGTTTGCGAGTCCTGTCATTCTGTCACATACGGCACACGGAAGCAGGCAAAGGGAGCCGTAGAAACAAATAAAGCGGGATTTATCGCGGGCTATCACACTCAAAACAACACAGCAACGTTACTGACAGGTCTAGGGAAACATACTCTGACGTGGACTTAAATACACTGAACTAATGACAGCAACAAGAAACAGCTGGTAAACACGGGGAATCCACATGGGGTAGATGAGGGGCGTGGCACACGGGAGGATCCGACAAGTGAGGCATGACAGCATGGATATCCACGTGTCCATCTGTCCATTTTCCATACCCCCCAATTTTAATTTATTAAACAATAATAATAATATTGTTGTTGTTTGTATAGTGAGATGTATGTCCCTGAGATCATTTTCAGTACTGTTTGGGAAGCATGAATTTGGGAAGCTTTAAGATGCATGAATTTCAAAATTTAGGTTCAAAATTCATTGTTTTTTTTCCACTGAATTTCACTGAACATTCACTGAATTTGTTCATAAAATCCTTGGGTGCCGCTGGTTTGACTTTGTGTTGAACCAGCAGTCGCTCAGGGAGTGCCGAATGAGGCACATTACCAGACACATTGGCCCAGGGGGCTCGCACATTGGGATCCCAAGGTGTTTTGTCGTGCGGTGGACGCAGGCGGCATTGTGCTGTACCAGTGCATGCTCCCTGGCTTAACCTGACCTGACCTGATTCACTGAATTCTTTAAGCACCTTACTTTTTATGCTTTGCCCCCCCCCCCAAGCCATTTGGTGTGACAGCAAAGCTCTTTCACAGAATACTTCCTTAGCTCAAGCCTGAAAGTTGTGTGTTTTCAAGAAGTCAGCATGTGTAACTGCAGCTGTCCAAATACAGTATTATATGACATAACATTATCAAGCTAAAGCAAATGAAAATTGCAGTACCATTTGAGAAACCTTTGGGGGCACCATTCACAGCTTTTGGCAAGTTAAAGAACAATTGTTCCTGATACTGGGGGATTTCCTCCTAAGAGACGTTGACTCTGTGCATTCCCAGATCGCAGAGGGCATGGCTTACATCGAAAGGAGGAATTACATCCACAGGGACCTGCGTGCTGCCAACATCCTGGTCAACAAGGCTCTGGTCTGCAAGATTGCAGACTTTGGTCTGGCGCGTATCATTGAGGATAACGAGTACACTGCCCAGGAGGGTGAGTAGGTGGTAAAGCACCCCAGTGTCTTGGTTTGCTTTGGATTGCTGTCTGCGTGCTGGCCACAGCTTCAGAAGGACCTGCCGGCAGGCTCCGTGCTGGCCACAGCTCCAGAAGGACCTGCCGGCAGGCTCCGAGACCCACTAAGCCAGGTTGACTCTGTCCCGGCAGGTGCCAAGTTCCCTATCAAATGGACTGCCCCTGAGGCCATTAACTTCGGCACCTTCACCATCAAGTCCGATGTCTGGTCCTTTGGAATCCTGCTGACTGAGATCATCACCTATGGCCGCACACCATATCCAGGCAAGTGACATTTAATGCACAGTGACTCGTATTTAGTGACTAAGGTCATTAAGGACAACTTTCATGGTTACTGATGTATGGTGACCAAGGTTGGTCATGTCTGTCACATGGTCATTGAAAACAGAGGTGAAGATTCAGGTTCAGAAAGTACAAATATAGACCAGGATTTTGTTTCTACCAACCAGTTGAGTATTTTGAGTTTGTTACTCTTTATATTCAACTGGCTAGTGGAAACAAAATCTTGGTCTGAATTTGTACTTTCTGGACCTGAAAATTCCACCTCTGATTGAAAAGGGCCAATCAGTAAAGTCGGCTGGCATAGTGACCAAAACTATTATATGTGGTGACCTTTAAGGACTCATCCTAGTAGTGAAGCAATGAAGCTATCTCTGAACGTTGTACATGTGTGTGTATGTGTGTGTGTACATGTGCACATATGTTTAGGAATGTCAAACCCGGAGGTCATCCGTCTCCTGGAAAAGGGCTATCGCATGCCACGTACAGACAGCTGCCCTCCGGAGCTGTATGACATCATGATGATGTGCTGGAAGAACAAAGCCGAAGACAGACCCACCTTCGAGTATCTGCAGAGCGTGCTGGAGGACTTCTACACGGCCACGGAGAGCCAGTACCAGCAGCAGCCTTGAGAGACACACACACTCTCATGCAGACACAGGCCCCAGTGAACACTGCTAATGTACAGGCATGCATGCATCCACATATAACCAACTTTTACTCATGCCCAGACAGGCAAGGTATGTGTACATACAGGTGAAATCAGTCTTTAAAGTCACCTGTCATTATACCTGAAACACCAGGTGAAGCAGGGTGGCCAACTTCGGTCAACTGGCTTCCATGAGATTTTCAATTCAAGACAAATCTACACGCAGATTTACATGTATGTAAATGTTTTATTACTTTGTACATAGTTTGTAGGTTTTGCAAACTGCCCCTAAAGCTTTGAATGTAGCTAATTTTGGGTTTATAATGGAATAATATAGATCTGGGCATGAGAGTCTTAAGGCATGTCACACCAGATGCGTGAGAGCTGGGAGCCCTGGGTTAAGTCACAGTACAGACAAACGGATACATTAGTTCACAAAAGTAGTAGAGATCACAAAAGTGATTTTGATGTTAAACAACTCATCCATCCTGCGATGGGTTGGCGCTCCATCCTGGGTTTTTCCCTACCTTGCGCTCATAGCCTCCGGTATAGGCTCCGGACCCCCCGCAGCCCTGAATAGGTTTGTTACAGAAAATGGATGGATGGGACAATTAATAATCATCCATTAATAGTACAATAATATTGCTGGAGGGTGACACTCTTTCAAAGATGGATGGATGGCTATTACTTGATTTATTTAAATTAATAACCAATTTCAAAGGGTATTCCAGCAGACATTCTTCTGAAGAATTTACCATTCTTTCCCTTATATATTCAAATTCTTAAATGTTGGTCAGCTGGCATTTCAATGTCTAAAGACTTTTGTATTACCATGTAAAAAAATGTAGCTCATCCTTAACTGCATACGCAGTACAGAATCGCCGTGGATTGTGCTTAATCAAACAGCCAAACCTTTTGATTTTCTTTAGAGCTACACGTAGGAAAATCCGTCAAACTTTTCTAACCTGCCTAAGTCTAACGGTATCCCGGATAGCACACATATGTTGAAATGACATTGATTCCATATCAGACAAAAAGGTTGAAACAACGTTGATCTTCAATATTTCATTTTATATCAGCATTGAATCAAGGTTTTGCCACCATCAATTTTTGACCAAAAATCAATTCAGTTTGGATGATGACAGTTTAACTCTGACCAAAATTCACATTTAACTATAATACAACATTGAAACCAGCGAAATACATGGGGGGGTGGTGGTTCCGACACCCTCGATTAACCCATGAGACCCCCCGAAAGCTTCAAAAGCAAAAAAATTTTAAGGGGGTCTCAAGATCGGTATTGCGCAATAATAGGGAGATGGGGGACCCCCCCCCCGCCCCCGAATATTGATGGGTATTTCGCACACTGGTTAAAACAATAACTTGGTGCTATCTGGGTAACCTTTCAGCTCCCTTCATTTACCCAGTGTCCCAAAAGAGGGCGATATATACGAAGTACATCACCAGTACGCATGTCTCCGGATTGAACTTTATTGTGATGCAGAGTGTTAGAACCGAATCTAAAATCAAACTTTAAATAAAGCAGAGTCACTTTGTTTTATATAGTAACTAACATATAATGAAGTCTTATGTATTTTGGAGTTGTCGCATGTCTTGTAGATATTGTCTTTGTCCTGTTATATTTTTTGTATATTCATTGCACATTGGGTGGAAACAAATGTTCGATATTTGTGGAATCCTCTTTCAAATGTATGGACAGAGTCTTTCAATAGAAACGGTATTTTGTCTTGACGTGTAACAAAACGATTTCCGAGATAAGTAAAATTATTAAAAAACGATATTATATTATTTTTGAAACAAAGATAAAGATTAATGGCAAAACTGACTTATTATTTGGTCGGGATAATTTGCACATTTTACATTTAATATTTTATTGTCACATTTATGTATTTATTGAATACCAAGAATAGATGTGTGATTTTGGTATCGACATAGAATAACATATTAAAGTTTTAAACTGCAGTTTCGAGTCCCAATAACTAATGTACCAGTTAATCTCCCGATTTTAGTTTGCAGAAGTCTTCGTGTTGTGCTTTGCAACTGGATGTAATCTTAAAATAAACATTCAGCGATGTCGGCGTAACTTCTGTCCTTGTGCAGCGTTTGTAGGCATCACAAAGCCAAAGCGTTCTGGAGAGACAAATTTGTTTGAGATAAGTGATATTTTGGAACTAGACTAAAGGTCCTTGATAGTGTTATAATTAAGAATTGTAGCATTTCCTTTGTCATATTGACTTCTTTCAAATCACTAATATACTACAGTTAATACTTAATATCACGTAAAATGCTCGCAGTTTGAGTTATCGTGTAATTTCACTCGAGATACTAATAAATGAGTCTGACCATCGTTTTAAATCGAGAAATTTACTTACTGCTGAAATGAGTTTATTTTCCTTAAAATATTTTATGCACATATTTCAATGACTTCGGGTAATACGGGTATTATGCCGCTAGTTACATTTTATCAGTGAATCGTTTTATCATGTTAGCGGCATAACAATACAGGATATCAGTTTGTTTTTTTTCTTCAAATTCAAAGGCGTCAGCCAGGCGTCAACTAAAGGGCAAATACATTCACAACTTGAGAAACACAAACTTGTAACACGACTTGCGGAAATATACGTATTTAGCATGATGGCGCCACTGGTAAGTGTGTCTGAGAAAGGGAGGTGTGTTTTTTCTTTACATTTTGTCTTTTAAGGCATGCTATAATACCAATAATGTTCTGAAATATGAGTAAGTTGGCTTTGCCGGTAAGTACTCAGGTAACAGTGCTTAGATGTTTAATGATTTTTGTCTGCTGCAACCTGTTTCTTGCAGAACTGGTCACCTATTATTAAACAAGACTAAATAGCCTTATAATTTGATAACGATCTGATTTTTAATCATATAATTACTTGATCCAACCCTGTCTTGCTTCACCTGCATTGTTGTGAGTTCGAATCCCTGTATACGTTCGTTTCGGTCAACGTATGCCGATATCGGGCTCCGCATCCATCCACAGCTCTAAACACGATCAATACGATAAGTGAGAAAAAACTTTTTAGTGTTGTTTTGTCGGTTGTCTCATTCATTTGCTAGAATTTTAACGTTACTTCTTTAACCACCTAATCCTACACAAACGTAAGGTGGAGTCGCTTTACGTGTCACTGATCTCTTAACTGTAGACGGACTAAGGAATAGAAAATATAGGGAAAATGTGGAAGGTGCTGTGGTCTGAAAATGTGAGCTTTCTATGGCCATCTGTTTCTCTGTATTCCGTCCACACGCTTGAATTTTTGCAACTGTGTCTATTTGTTTCATACATATATATTCATATACATATATATGAATATATATATTTATACACACACACACACCAGGCTGTCTGTGCATGCATTTTTCTTTCTAGGCATGGTGTGCTGTCCTGTTGCTCTCTATGGTCCACAGCATTCAGACCTTCTATGTGCCTGGAGTCGCTCCCATCAACTACCAGAAGTACAGCTTGGTGGAAATCAAAGTAGGCGGTGACCTTTCACACCTTCACACTCGTTGATAAGTTAATCATAGGTTCAAGTTATGCAGCCACTGTTTTTATTTTATTTTCACAGCAACATGAAAACATATTTCTGAGAAAAGCTACTTTTATACTTTTATTTTCCCTCTAAGCTTATGTATAAAATTATCATCTAAATCAATGTTTCCCAATCCAGTCCTTGGGGACCCAAAGTCAGTCCACATTTTTGTTCCCTCTTAGCTTACTGCCAGACAGTGCACATTTTTGCTCCGTTGTAGCGCCCTGCCAGACATTACACATTTTTGCTCCCTCCCAGTGGGAGCAAAAACATGGACTGTCTGTGGGCCCCCGAGAACTGAACTGGGAAACACTGATCTAGATAATTAAAATGTTATTGATGGGTATGTATGCCACATGAGTGTGGGTACTCTACCTACAACCACACGTTTAATGCTGTTCACACTTATGTGTAGCTGAGCGGGTTATGCATCTGTTCCCAATTGCCCCAGGAGCACTGGGCGCTGGCTAAAGGCGCACCCTGAGCCAGAAGTTTGCTCTCACCTGTATATACGTGTGTGCCTGTGTCTCTCTTAGAGAGCAACGTGCAGTATGTGAAAACCCATTTTGCCATG
>JAODKC010000130.1:27047387-27081244 GCA_026777985.1 Mormyrops attenuatus
TCTCACCTGTATATACGTGTGTGCCTGTGTCTCTCTTAGAGAGCAACGTGCAGTATGTGAAAACCCATTTTGCCATGTTGATAAGCAAGCCATTCTGTATTCAGGCTGTGAAGCTGACCAGCTCTCATACTCAGCTGCCCTACGAGTACTACTCACTGCCATTCTGCCAGCCAGAAAAGGTGGTCTACAAGGCCGAGAACCTGGGTACGCCATCTCAGTCCCCATGGAGATATGTTGGACGAATAGGAGAAGAGTCTACCTCCATTCCATGAAATGAATGCGATCCAGAGGAATTCTACAGTGAAATCAGTCTTGACAGAACATATGAAACCTCCTTTAGTTATCGAAGGGTTGATGTACAGGTTAAAGATACTGTTTGTGTGTATGAATATGTGGCTATGGTTTTTATCTGTGTCTTGTATGGCTAGAGCAATTTGAGCCCTCTGTTATACTTTCAAGTAAAATTGCTTGCAGTTGAAGTGTATCCTGTGTGTTTGTACTGCACAGGAGAGGTGCTGCGTGGAGACCGCATTGTTAACACACCATACAAGGTTCTGATGAGCGAGGAATACAGCTGTAAGGTTCTGTGCATGAAGCCCAACAAGCCAGTGAGGCTCAGCGAGAAGGAAAGCAGACTTGTGGCTCAGCGAATCCTGGAAGAGTATTATGTACACCTGTGAGTCTTTCTCCACCAATCAGATCATGGTGCATTCCTACAAATCTGTCAGTCTATAAGTGTTTATGTTGATTTGTGCAAATTAGGTTGCCACCCCAACTCAACCAGCTCACTATTGAAAACTCCGAACCCCTTTCTAAGACAGTCCATGGGTGGTTCCCGGTTATGTCAATGCTTTTGGACAGACATAAGAGAAACCTTATGTGTAGGATTGCAGATAACCTTCCTGTGGCTACCCGTTTGGAGCTCTTACCGGATGGAGGGCCTAGAGACACAGAGGAGCCAATGGAGAAAGAGGAGCAGAAGGATGTGCAATTTGAGCATGGCTACAGACTGGGCTTTGTGGACATCAATAAGGTACCTGGGCTGACATCAGCCTATATTCCCCCAATGGTGCAGAGAGTGACCCTACTTACACCATTGCACTTTTATTAGCCTAGCTGGCCTAGTTATACATTTAACTCATTCTGTTAGGCTAAGAAAGTCTAAATAAGGGAAATAATTCAATTACACAAGATACCTGAAGTCTGTGACAGTTTTTTTCTTGTTTGTGTCATGTCTTCCTCGTATTTTTGCTAAATTTTCTGTAAAACTGTAAAACGAGTATTTACTCGTTTTACAGTTCAGGTGATTAAGTGCTGGGCATGAGATAAATGTCCTTGCTGGTGTAAGGATGTCACTGTGTTTTGGTTTTCCTCCACCCCAGTTCTACCTGCACAACCACCTGTCTTTCATCATATATTACCACAAGGAGGAGGTGGAGGAGGATGAGGAGCCAAGCTTCCGGGTAGTGCGCTTCGAAGTGGTGCCCCGAAGCATGAGATTAGAAGGTACTGTATTATCATCGTTGGGTAGTAAGGGCCACGCTATCAGCAAAGCATCTGTCTCTGAACCGATCAATATCATGTCATCACTTCCTGAAATGAAATTGAATTCATGACACCTTGTATGTAATGTTGTGGTAGCTGATTTTTTTGGTTATGGAAGCTGAAATAGATCAGATTGTGAAAAGCAGCTGTTCTGTTAAGCATCTTGCTACAGTACATCTATCATGTAAAGTTCAGAACCTGGAAAACAGATTGGATGGTGATGTGCTTTAACTTAATGGCATGGAAATCATGCATCAGCAACAACCAGGTTTAGAAGTATTAGCTAAATTAATGTAACTAGTCTATTAACTGTATTACCTCACCTCAAAAGCACTTCATAATGAACATAAAATATTAAGAACTATAGATTGTAACCATGAAGGAGGATTGATTTTGGGACAGTTACCAGTGCACATGTCAATCTAGAAATAAATTGCTTCCTTCTTCCTCCGGCTGCTCCCGTTAGCGGTCAGCACAGCAGATCATCTCTTTCCATTTTTTCCTGTCCTCTGCATTTTCTTCTTCCACACCAACCACCTCTATGTCCTCTCTCAGCACATCCATGAACTACCTCTTAGGCCTTCCTCTTTTTCTCTTGCCTGACAGCTCGATTCTCAGAATCCTTTTCCCAACATACACAGCATCTCAGATAAACTGCTTACTAAAACCACGAAGTCGCTTACTGTTTTGTCTTGGCAATATTTACAATGTCAGACTGCCACGGTGGCTTAGCAGTTAACATTGTTGTCTCACATCTCCAGTTTTATGGGCTTGATTTCTATTTCTATGTTTACGTGTTTTTCTGGTGCTCAGTGAGTTTGCTCCTAAAATCCTAAAATATGCAGTTAGATCAATTGGTACCTCTAAATTACCCATAATGCCTTGTTCCGGTAGAACACCTCAATAAAGATATGACTAAATGATATGACTTCAAGGGAAGAGCCTTCTCTGGGTGCTTGTAGTTGGTTGGTCTTTTATATGATTGGTGAATGCTCAGCTCATTATGTGATGACTGATGATTATTGTCGGTGACTGGTTGGGTGAACGGCTTCCCATCCTCCTTGAAGATTTGACGCCTGATGAATGGGGTGACTGTAGCCTTCCTGGAGTCTCACTACCCCTGGAGATTGACCCCAAGAAGGAGAACGATGTCATCTTCTCCTACTCTGTTTCCTGGAAGGTAAGCTCAAACACGGACCCTCCCATCAAATGCCAATTATGCAGTTTATATTGGCGAAGGACATGTCCTTTCAAGAGTGGCACAGCAAGAAGGTCCTGGGTTCGGTCCTGGGTCCATTCTGTGTGGAGTTTGCACGCTCTCCCTGTGTTTGAGTGGGTATTTGCCAGGGGCTCCGGTTTCCTCCCACGGTCCAAAAACGTTTTTTACTGATCAGGGTCTGTGTTTTCTGAAATACAGAGGGGAGGTAATTCACTCCTGAACTTTTACTCTGGAGGCTTGTAATAAGTGACGGATTTGGACTGATTAAAATTGTGGACCTCATCAGTAATTGCTTTGATTATGTCTGCAGGTAAAAACAAGTCGTATCCAAATATGGCTGTATTCACATGGGTGGGGCACTGCAGTTGTAATACTAACCAAGATATTTTACCTAAATAATTTCAGGAAAGTTGTGCATATGCATAATAAAAATGATCAAATATGCATTAGACAAAGGATCTACAGGACAAAAACCTGACTTTGACCCCCTTGCCACCATTTGCAGGAGAGCCAAGTAAAGTGGGCCTCACGTTGGGACACCTACCTGACCATGAGTGACGTGCAGATCCACTGGTTTTCAATTATCAACTCCTTGGTGGTTGTCGTCTTACTCTCTGGTAAGACTTGAAGAGCTTATTTCCCAGAATGCACTGATAGTCACATGCAGGAAACTGTACAATTCTATCATGGTCTGTTTCTGAAAATGAGAGTCACAACTCGCTCACAGTGTCTGACTGTCTCCTCCTACTGCGTGCAGTTGTTCTTAGCATGATCATGATCAGGATCCTTAGGATGGACATTGCAACGTACAACAAGTATGACTTGGTAAGAAACACAAGAGCACGGTCTGTTGTGTTTTTGCTTAGGCATTAATGAAAATCAATACGATGTATCTAGTTATTCAAATATAATTATAATATGATCATGCAATTTTGCTGCAGTTTTTCATGAAAACAAAAAAAGCACTGCGTTGTCCTCCTGGGCTTCTCTAAATTGGTTGCAATGTTTTTTTTTACTTTTAGGTATAACGTGGTATAATAGCCCATGGAGCCTTGATTGAGCAAAATGAGTGCTGTCTATTAAGTATAGGGACTTTAGTCGATGATATTTAGAAGACAGTTTGAGGGAATGCAAGTTGATCTCAAATCAGAGTGTGCTGGAGTATGTTTTCACCACAGTGTCAGGAGGAGACCATGGAAGAGTCTGGCTGGAAGAACATCCATGGTGATGTGTTCCACCCCCCTCGATATCCCATGATTCTTAGTTCACTGCTGGGCTCCGGTGTACAGCTCTTCTGTATGATCCTCATTGTCATATGTGAGTGGCTCCATCTACAGCATGAAACCTGTCTTCTGCTATGATGGTCACTGTGTAATTGATTGACTGATTTGTATTGTGTGTTTCTTGTCAATGCAGTCATGGCCATGCTGGGAATGCTTTCTCCTTCCAGTCGAGGAGCTCTGATGACCACAGCCTGCTTCCTCTTCATGTTTATGGGGTATGTGCCTGCGGTGTGTTAGGGGATTCTGTGCTATATGCTCTGTCATGGAGAGTCTAATAGGTGCTTTTGAGTCCTGGTCTCTCTCTGCAGTATGAAAGAAAATGTTGCATGCGAATCTGAACAAATGTTACATTTACACTTTTCAAGACACCCAAACCACTTTACAGAACCAATGGGGAGCCACTTTAAGCACCACCACTGTATAGCCCCCACCTTTGTGATGCAACTAGCCATTCTGCTCACCACACAGTAGCTAAGGTGCTGAAGGGGCAGGAGAGAACTTACCAATCAGATATAGAGATGGGAGTTGGAGCCCAGATTTGAAATGGCCATAGTGGGCAATTTTAGCCAAGACATCAGGGTAGCAGTCCTACTTTTTTTGAAAGATGCCCAGAGATCTATTATGACCTCAGAGGATCAGGACTGTGGTTTTACATCTCATCTGAAAGACAGTGCCATTTTAACAGTACAGTGTCCTCATCACTGCACTGGGATCCACACGGACCGCAGCATGGGCTAACCTATTGGCCGCACCAACACCTCTTCCAGCAGCAACCTAGCTTTTCTTAGTTGGTCTCTCATCCAAGTACTGCCCAGGCCCAAACCTACTTAACTTCAGATGGTCTGAACTGCAAGTGGTACGGCTGCTGAAAGTATATACGCTATAGTAGAGGGTATTGACTCTATGGTGTCTCTTTGCAGTATGAAAGAAGGTGTCAAGTCTACACAGTCCCCATCATGTGTCTGATGGTGTGGGTGGGGCTCTGTGGTAGGGGTGGTAGGAGACTTTGAGTGTGTAGTCAAGTAGATTGTGTCTGAATTGTTGAAGATCTGATTTCTCTCTGCAGTGTTTTCGGCGGATACTTTGCAGGAAGATTGTACCGCTCTGTGAGAGGAAAGATGTGGGTGACAGGAGCGTTCTGTGTGAGTACTGCCGATCTTACTGTTAGGGCTCAGCTGCACAGAGGTTGGGATTTCCCAAAGGACAGTATGGTGTTTTGTATGTAGCTGTGTTGTTGCTTCTTTCCATGAGTATACGATGAGTATATCCTGGGATCATGGTATTTAGATTATGATAATAACAGTATTTCTGTAGCACATGATTTGTTTCTAAAGCAAGCAGCTAGGCTTTGTAGGCAGTATATTTAAATCTTTTAAGCGTAAATCGTACCACTCAGGGGCTTATTTTTAGTTTACTGACTGTATATGTAGATGTAGATGAATAAATGTGTATGTGTTTCCCCTACAGACAGCAACTCTCTACCCTGCTGTGGTTTTTGGAATTTGTTTCTTTCTCAACTTCTTTATTTGGGGGAAGCACTCGTCAGGAGCGGTAAATAAGTCACAGCCTGGGGTCAAACGGTCACAAATTTCCTTGACATTCTAGGACACACGTGCTTACATAAACTAAAGGAGGAACAGACACATACAAACACACATCCAATAATCAAGCGTACGAATGCACCATAACCTGTCACGATTAAAAATTATGGGGAATTAGGAAGGTTTTCCCCTGGGGAAGTATGAGTACACTGATTGGTTCCCCCTTCCCAATTCCTAGGTCCCCTTCTCCACCATGGGGACGTTGCTCTGCATGTGGTTTGGCATTTCCATGCCCTTGGTATGTATCGGCTACTTCCTGGGTTTCCACAAGCAGCCCTATGAAAACCCTGTTTATACCAATCAGATCCGTCGCCAGATCCCCGAACAACACTGGTGCATGAACAAGTTTGTCGGGTAAGTGGCCAGCCCAAGGTGAATCCTTCCATCCATGATCACACCGCGTCTGTCTCTGTGGCATCTGCCCCTGTCAAGACCAATTCAGAAGGAGAACCTCAACATGCAAGGCTGCAGCTTAGTGATGGGCAAATGAAGCTACATGAACCATTTGCTGTAATTTCTGACCTACTAGATGGTGCTCTTGGTTTATAAAAGGACTCAAAGCACGCCTCCAAAGCAAACCAAGAGCACCATCTAGTGGGGTCAAAAAATACAGCAAATGGTTCATAAAGCTTCATCTGTTCATCAATACTGTAACTTTAGATTCTCTTGTCTTTTCCTTTGGCCACTCTTAGAGTGTGTATATGAGTTTGTCTTAGGCGGCTGTGTGTCTATATCTACATGTGTGGCCTTTGGAAGTCCATCACTGGACAAAGTGGGCCTCATCTGCTGGAATGTCGAGAGAAGATCACTAAGAAACCTGCATTAAGTGTTAGCTCTAGGCCAAAACCTCCGTCAAAGGATGTCACAGAGGAATCACCTTCCCTCATGTTGTGGTAGTTCATATTCACATCCAAATTACTAATTTATCCAGTGTCATCTCCTCAGTTACTGTTTCTTTGTTAGAATCCTGATGGCTGGAATTCTTCCTTTTGGCGGAATGTTCATTGAACTCTTCTTCATCTTCAGTGTGAGTAGTCAGCAAGCTCAATACAGCCTACTGCCCTGTCAGAATCTTTACCGGAATAAGATATTTATTCCTTCTATTTGTTTCTATTCTATTTGATGGATATGTGGTTTCACTCTGCCCCTTTCCATAGGCCATATGGAAGAATCAGTTCTACTACTTGTTTGGGTTCCTATTCCTGGTATTCATCATCCTGGTCATGTCCTGTTCTCAGATCAGTATAGTTATGGTCTACTTCCAGCTATGTGCTGAGGTAAGCGAATGAAAAGTATGGTGGCTTCTTCTGTGTGTATAAAATGGTGAGGGGGAGCAGTTACTCGTGGTTAAACGTCAACGCTGTGTTTCTGTAGGACTACCACTGGTGGTGGAGAGCCTTTATTGTATCGGGGGGCTCTGCCTTCTACATGCTCCTGTATGCCATTTTCTACTTTTTCAACAAGGTAGGACACACGTAAGAGTACTATCTCTAATGTAGGGAGCCTCTGTCTTACACTATTCCCATAGAGCAGCAGTGTCAAACTCCAGTCCTGGAGGGCCGGAGCCCTGCACATTTTTGGGTTTACCCTCATTTAACACACCTGATTCAACTCCTTGTGCTAATTACCACACAGCTCTTGAGCTGAATCATTTGTGGTGGAACAGGGAAAGAACTAAGCTACACAGGACTCCGACCCACCCGGACCGCAGTTTGACACCCCTGCCATAGAGGCATACTTTATCATGCTCTCATTAACATCCGAAGGACGCCCCTATTCACCATATGCAGAATATGTAACATTTACATATATAATTGCTCATGTTATCTAGTGTGATTAGTAGGACTTTGAGGCGAAATGGCAAAGAAAATAAATATGAGCAAAACCAGTATGTGCAGTGGTGGAATATTAAGCATGTCCCAAATGAGTAGACAGGTAGGTGGACTGGTTTAGGGACTCAAGGGTAAAGGAATGAGTGTTTATATCATCGCAGACAGGCCTAAATGTAAAGCAGGCTTTTGTTGGGGATTTTATACTATATAATTCTTTTTTATTAATAGTCGAGCTGGGCAGAATTAAGTAAAATCTAATGGGTAGCTGGGAATGTCTATGACTAAACTTCCATATTTATATTGGGCATATTTAGTGCCAATCAACCACAAACACCACGGTTCTTCACTTCTGTTTTACTTTATTTATCATCTGAAGTGCTGATTCCTTTGTTACATCTTTGCTTGGCCTTTGTGGCATCTACTCGCGGTTCTACAATGAAGACCTGACTGTGTGTTTATCTGTATGGCTCCTGCAGCTCGACATCGTGGGCGTCATCCCCTCGCTGCTCTATTTCGGCTACACAGCCCTCATGGTCCTCTCCTTCTGGCTCCTGACGGGCACGGTCGGCTTTTATGCGGCATACGCGTTCATACACAAGATCTATGCTGCTGTCAAGATTGACTGAGCAATCATCTGTTGTTCATACTTATTTCCTTTGGGATCCTAATGTGTTTTTTGTTGTCCTTCTTTAAAGCAAGTAAACAGTGGGTTGATGCTCAGTGGATGAAAGATTGGTAAGAAGAGAGACCCCTAGTGGCCTCTAAGGGAATAAATGACTTGAAAAAGAATACAAAGGACAGCCACAGTAACCCAGACAATTGCGTCAAGCCTTTTCAGTTGATTTGAGTCAGTTTTCAGAGCAAGGGTCAGAGGGGGTGGAGACAGGGTGCTGGTTGAAATGGAGTACTGTTTAATTGACCTACTATACTTTTGGACTTACCCTTTATACTTAATGCTGGTATTCTACACAAATTTCCTCTGATACCAATTTGAGGGAACATGCATGAATAATTATGCTTTTTATGATTTATTCAGATCTCAATTTTTTTTCAATTGATTATGGTTCTATGCTGAATAAGCTGATGGTGCCCACAAGTCAGTTATATATTTCCTGCCATTGTGCATACTGGAGTGGAAAGAAAAGCTTCCATAGGTATGAGACTCAGGGTGATGATACACAGGACAGCTTTTTGAGCAATGTTGCCGGGCAGTGTTACTGACAAATCTTGCTTGGGCGCTTTCCCGTTGATACTGTGTTACAAATTTCAAGTTGAAAAACTCTGGTCAGCAATGGGCAACTTTCGTGATCATCCAGATCCAGGTCAGTTGCCCTTTGTCTCACTATGTCTGACATTGCTCAAAAGGTTGCCCTGTGTATCATCACCTTAAGAGGTTCCACAAACAGACATAGTGCTCTGTAGTGTCTGCTACTCCTAAAGCCAGTGTTAGGAGGCTAGTACAGATTTCGCTGCATGATAACCTGTAAACACTTACTGATGGTGTTGATCCGTGTGATCCATTATTAATACCTTCAGCTTCTAATGGATTTTCTTCTTTTCGTTATGTCTATATTCATCAGTTATGCTGTTGTCAGGTGTATCTATGCAGAATTCAGGAACTGGAACCATTTTCCTAAATCAAGGTATAGACTGAGAAGCAGCAGAGCTAGTGTAGAAAATGAAGAATCCATGCACCGGAGAGTCATAGAGTGCACCGCAACCACTTCCTGGTGCATTCTGTGCATTGCAGTTCTCATTCCAGTCTCTTCTATTTCTAGACTTTATATGACTTACTCTCCAATCACTGCAGAATATTGCCTGAATATGGAGGAAAATAGCTATCATTTTAAAAAGTCTTCCTGGAAATATATTCAGACTTTAAGTACATATTCATTGATGTTTGTGTTCGCTAATCAATTCACTCATTTTACTAAACAATTGTGGGCCAGTGTGTTACTCACAGGTACAATAGCAATGTCCCCTCTTTGACTTTTAATTATGATTGCTGATTTTATAGTCCCGTGTCCAGTTTATGCACAATGAACCTTAATAGTTACATTTTAACACGTGTGCATCAGTTTCAACATTAAGGAGATGGCGATTCAGTTGAGTTTAATGGTGGATTCTTCCTTTAATCACTTTAATAACATACTGCATTACAAATAAAAAGTACAACAAAACTGCACCGTAGTTCAATATACCGGTTGAAACCACAAGCGTAAAAATCTGTCAGGTTGTGCCGTCTTTTAAATGAGACTTCTGAAAATCATTTTGTAAAAAGCAGACACTTTGCCACTGAAGTGCCTTTATACAGCCCTTCCCTGTAGCTAAAACCCCATACAGAAGTACAGGACAGAACCTGGTTAACATTCTCTTTTTTTGTTCCAGTTATTATTCTCTTAGTGTTGGCAACAAAAGGTAGGTAGGACGGTTAATGTTACTCAAACAAAGGGGTTTGGAATGCAAACGCTGAGTTAAGATGGAGAAGCTGCGTGGGTGGGGGTGTGGGGGAGGAGGATGGGGTAGTTGGTAATTCTGGCCTAAGAGAGCCTTACTTGCATTTGAGGGCTTAGGTTACCTGACCAAATTTCGCCAAGCATGGAAGTCAAAAGCAATTGAAAGGGAGCTGGAAATTATGTACATGCAGCTATTGAATGCACCCCAGTCCCCCAATGGTAGTCTTCCAGTAATTAGTCATTAATACTGTCATTAACAGATTGACTTGAACTCGTGGGCGAGCAAAAGGGAAGGACCGGATCTGGCAACCCTCTGCTGTATGCTGCCTGTGTCCCAGTGTGGTGCAGCGGACTGCCGGTGGCACCGGGCTGCGTCTGCAGATCACCTATGTGCCCCTGGTGGGACGGTACTTGGGTAATAAAAGCGAACTTATGAAAAGTGTCCTTTAAAAAGAAAAAGCTACCAGGATGCTTCAAGTACTATGCTGCACAGGACCAGTCCCCTGCTTGTTACTGGTGTTATGTTTTACCTGTAAATACACCTGTACGTGGTGTGTTTACATCTGAAACAGGTGAGACAGCTTCTCACCCAATAGATGAAAAGTGTGGATCTGAAACAGAAACCCCAGAGCCAATGAGCACAGGGCTGATGAGGGAAGGTGGTGGAAAGAACCTTCTGCGGGCAAAGGAAGCATTATTGATGCGTTACATCAGTGCTAAGAGGGGCAAATGATAAGGTAGGGATCAGTGACTGTATAGGAGGGGGGGAGTTTATTCCTGTTTAACTGGACTTTCTTATAATGTGAAATGTTCTCCAGCAATAGGGACGTGCCCTAAAAAAATACTGTCATTCTATAAAAACAACAAAAAAATAAAACACATAGATATGCATAAAACCTACACAACATTAAACCGATGGCACAAACATACGAAATGATAAAGAAGGCAGTCAGGGGAGGCCTCCCGACTGCGGTAAACAGGGCCTCATACCACAGTAAACAGGCCAGTACCACAGGGAGATCCTCTGAGGGCTGACTGCGTTCAGCTGGAATAACTACTCTGTACACGTTTTAAAAGTGCTAGCATAACACAGGGGCTCTCAGGAAGCCAGGACAGAGCCTGATTCTCACGAGACGCCCCGCATGAGGTATCACCCAGGAGCACACCATCGTTGGGTTCAAAGGTCAAGCCAAATACGCAAAGCCAATAGGCTACAGCTGGCTGACGATATCATTTTTAGCGACACTCTGGCCCCCCTTTCCAGCTTTTATTGTTACTATAGTTACAGTAAAAGGTGAGGCAATACTCGCATGGGGGAGTATGGGGTGCCAGGGTCTGGCTCTCCTCCCTGGATTTCTGCTGAGAACAATGAGGTGATGTGTTGTTTTAAAGGTTTCTTGAACAGAAAACGCACATTGTAAGACGACAAGCAACAATCCCTGTTGGTTTTACTCGGAGCTGTTCGTTTTGAACGTCACTATAACAACGTTTCCATTTCACTCCATAACTTTTTTTTTCTAATCCCCAAAACAAGTCACATATGGACTGGCGGTAGAGAACATTCGGAATCCACTCCGCCTGTGTGGAAGGCTGAGGCACAAGGAGACGAGGGCGAAAGTTCATCCAGTTGAACTTGACATGCAGACAATTTGTGTCACCAAAATTATCCAGCTCTCGTGCATCCCTGTTCATTAGAACGACTGACTTTTTCCATCCAGTGAATTCGTTACTTCGCCGTACTGATGAGCACTGCCGCAAAAGTTTCCTTGGAGATCCTGATAAGAACTGGGTCAGCAGCTAATATTTTGTGCATCCTTTGATATGTTCCTGATTGTCCCTCCGTTTTTAAAAGGGCATTCACTACCGAAAAAAAGGGCAAGCTGGGGCATTCGCATGCTCGTCCTCATTTTGTTCATGCGGTGCAGGAGCTGCCAGAATCCATACAGTGTGGTTTGACTGGGCTGTCTTCGCTCACCATGCTCCGGAACACAATTCCGGAAGCTTAGCTCCAAAACTCCGACTGGGTCTTAGCACGCGACGGCTAATCCTTCAGCCACTGAGCCTGTAGTGTGTGCTGACAGTCAGCCTTTAGCATGTACTAAACTTACCCTAGGGATCTGTACTGGGGACCAGTTTTAATTAAGTCAAATAGGTTAAAACAGGGCCCATCAGACACAACCTAGGCACTGGGGCAGCTATGGCGTTTCGAAGGATGTCTGAGGTTAGAGGTGGAGGAATGGGAAGTATAGTATTTTATCAAATGATATCTGGGGTTTAAAAAAAAAAAAAAAAAAAAGTCTCCACCTTCCCCCAAACAATTTACCACTAGTCATTCACTTCAGTACATCTACCACTAAATAGAAGCGTAAGCAGATTTAATAACTTTTCCAAATGTTTCACACACTGCAATAATATTCCTTCACAGGATCTCTGCTTGACTTGCTTGACATCATTCACATATGTCAGGTGGCTGCTGCTGATATACCGCTTGATCCGTTTAGAGATCGCTGGGCGAGTCACGCAGGATGGACGGTTCACGATACCTCAGCGGCATGAGTTTGTGAGCAAGTGCTGCAAGATGTATGAGGGATGTAGAATCAATTCTAAGAGCTGATTTGTGTGTTTTTAATCTCTGTTGGGGTGAAGTGCATGCGGTGTTGAAAGTGCTTCTTTGGGTGGAAGTCCCGCCCAAAAGCCTCTGCTGGCCTCACCTTGCTTGGCCCGGCCTTACCTTGCCTCTGGCTTGTGCCAGAAATGGCTCAGGGGAATCTCTGTAGCTTTCCTTTAAGGCAGATTGTCTCACTTATTCTCTGAAGAACCTGAGGCAAACTAGTCTGCTATCAGTACGACTGTTCGTACGATTGTAGGTAGGTAGCCATAGACCCAAAAACACAAATGGGGCACAGAGTTCTCTTTTACGATTTGCAGAGGTGGGTAGTTCAGGTCCAGAAAGTAAAAGTCCAGACCAAGATTTTGTTTCAGCCAACCAGTTTAGTACTCTGTGACTGTGAATCTTTATACTCAACTGGCTGGTTGAAATATAATCTTGGTCTGGACTTTTACTATCCACCTCTCAGGATTTGTTTGTTTGGCGTGGCAAGAAACACTTCAGCCACAAGCCCATGAGGTCTTCATAAATCACAGCTGCAGGCAATCTTCACACAAGTTCACTGTACATCCCGTGTAGAGCTATGCCGTCTGGAGCAGCAGCCGGGAACTTTTGACCCCATAACTTCACCATCTGGCTTAGCCTGTTAAACTTCCCACGTGGGTGAGGTAAGTGACGTTGATCCACTACAAACTAATCATTCTGAGCAATACCTAAATTAATCTTTGACTTTTCATTCCTACGGTTTATTGTGGACAGCATCATGCTTCCAGTCACTATGGTGCTATCTCCTATACCTATACAGACACAGCATTACTGTTTTTGGGGCAAGAGTTTATAGAGCTCTGTATCTGAAAGGATTCAGACCTTCTAAGCCCTTTCACCTGGGCCTCTATAACCTGTAAAGTTCTGAGGCCTGGAACTCTAGGGCCAGACAGAGGTCCTCACTGGAAGGCCTGATGGAAGCGGGGAAGAGTGCTGCTACTGAGGGTGGAGCTGAACCCCAGGGGCAATGAGGACAGCGATTCCTGATGTGGAACCTGGGCGGAGACAAGGGGTGTGCCCAGGGTCTCGGCCGCGTGAGAGGAAGATGAGGAGGATGAGGTGGAGGATGAAGAGGAAGTGGCCGGGTAGCCCATCACCAGGCTGCCTGCACCGATGGGGGTGCTGTAGGGCGGCAGGTTAAGTGGCAGGAAGCCCAACAGGTGAGAGAATTCCATGCCAGAACCGCACAAGGACTCAACTGGACCTTTGGGCAAGAGGATGTCGCCGCACAGGGACTCCGACTCGTCGCCGGGCGGGATGTGGGGCGGAGCCGGGGGCAGGGCCTGGGGCTCGGGCAGCGTTGGCAGGGGCAGGCCGCTCTGCAGGTCCATCAGAAAGCTCTCCATCTCCATCTTGAGGTAGGATGAGGTAGATCCAGGCTGGTACTTGGAAGAAGGAGGGAGCGGTGGGGGGTGATGCTGCTGTTGCTGCTGCAGGTGGTGTTGATGGTGCTGGTGATGAGATAGAGGGACAGGCAAGGCCAGCTGGGTTGGAGGGTGAGGAGGACCACACGGTAGTTCCACATGGCGGCCCATTCCTGGCCGGCATGCTGGTGAAGTATGGGCTGGCTGGAGATGTGGGTCATACAGGCCAACAGGAAAAACTCCTGCGAAGGGCTTGTTCCCTGGATGGACCCTGGGGGGCCCCCCGCATGACAGATGGCTGAGCTCCTCCTTAATTGCATTCGGGGGTGGGGTCAGCTCAGCCTTACCCTCCAATGGCTCCTGTGGGTGACTCTTCTTGGCGTGCCGCGTCAGGTGGTCCTTACGGCCGAAGCGCTGGGCGCAGTGCGGACACAGGAAGTCCTTGCGGCCGGTGTGGACCACCAGGTGACGCCGCACATCCTTGCGCGTGTAGAAGCGGCGGTCGCAGTGGGCGCAGGGGTGGCGGCGCTCGCGGGTCGCCCCCGCCACCGGCGGCTTACCGGAGTGACCCCTCAGGTGCTCCAGAAGCGCCGCTGTGCTCTCACAGCCCAGCAGGCACACCTGGCGAGGGGTGGGAAGCACAGCGGTTAAGGAACTGCAACGCCACTAGGATCTGGATTCACATTCGACATGCCGAATCCAGCCTCAGACAGACCGACACCCTCAGAAACGCAAAGAGCCGACAAACATCCTACACAGTGCAAGCAACAGTAACTTAATTCTTAAGTTATCTTGAATGAGACTCAATGGGCTGCCCAGTCAAGCATTATCTGCCTAGAATAAGAACCCGGCAAAAAGCAACATGACCAAACCACTTCTGATGAAACCTTGGCAAACCTAACACCCGCCAGGGTTAGGCGGCGCTGACGGACCTTGCAGGTGAGGTCTCCGCTGGCGGCCGAGTGCATGGCGGCGTGCCGGCGATAGCCCAGCTTGGTGTGGTAGCGCTTGCCGCACTCCTCGCACCGAAAGGCCTCCTTGTTGGGATCGTGGGTCTGCAGGTGGTTTTTCAAGTGGTCCTTGCGGTGGAACATCTTCTCGCAGAAGGAGCACTGATGAGTCTTCTGCTGGGAGTGCGTGGCCATGTGTCTGGGTGGAGAAAACGGATTCCCGATGGTCATTATCGTGTCATCAGGGGTGTGGGTTCGAACTCGGCCTTTACTCTGGGCACATGTAGCCTGTTTTTCCTGGTATTATGCAAGTTTACTTCAGATGGGCCAGAAAAAGTCCAGCATTTTAAGCGAAGTCATTACATTGCCCGTCGGGTGTGACTCCATGTGTGTACATGTGTGTGAGTACATGCCCCTTGATAGCCATCCAGGGTGTTCCCAGCCTTTTGCCCCACGATGGGCTCGAGCCCCCCCGAAATGAAAAAGCAGCTATGGATGATGTATTATGTTTAACCTGTTTCTTAGCATTGTGATGCTTATCTATCATATTTTTATTTTAGCCCAGTGTATGTATTAATCCTTCATCACTGTGTAACCCTATGCTACATGCTACCTGGGGTTATGAGCCAATGCCCTGTGAGGGATGCCTACCGGAGCAGCTTATACTTGGAGACGAAGGCCTTGGCGCAGTGTGGCTGGGAGCAGTGAAAGGCCTTCTCTCCACTCTGGCAGTAGCTCTGAAGGCAGAGCTTGTCCTGCGAGCCCAGGAGACACAGCGGGGACTGGCTCCTACTGAGGCCCTTCCACAGCTCCCCTTCACTCTCAGCTTCTCCCCTCAGCTCCAGGCGTGGCTGCACTGCCAGCAGGGCGGCGCTAAAGGCAGCGGCGGTTCTGTTTTGTCGGTCCTGGCTCTCTGGGCTCACTGGGGCAGTTTGGCATGGGACATCGGCGGCGGCTGCTGCCATGGCAGCCCTAAGGTTTCGTTGCCATGGAGAGGTAGGTGGAGCTTGACTGCTTTCCTGGCCGTGACTGGTCAGTCGCTGGACAAAGCAGGCCCAGACAAGGTAAATGTCCAATCGGAGCAGGATCTGCGCTGGGGTCTTTGCTATTCAAATCTGTAAACCAACATGCACAGCATTGTCATTTGCTGCACATTAGAACGGTTCAGATCATTCACACACAGTTCTTCGTAACACAAGAAACGTTAACATAAGAAAAAAATAGAGCCAAATCTGCTCACACTGTATGTATTTGTGATACGGTAGCAGGGTGCTAGCAGTCAGTCAACACTAGGGAATGGCTAATCATAAACCTAAAGCGTTTTTTTTAGCAGAGTAAACAGAAGAGTCAAGTCTGGCCAGTTTTATTGATGGGCAGTGAATCCAGTGATATCAGAGGGTGAAACTCATGCAATTCATGTAAGATGTTTGTTATGGTTTAGCGGGGAATGGGGCCCATGGACACAGAAGTAGATACACACCATTAAAACAATGAAATTAGGATACGGTATGGAATTCAGAATATGAATTTGGTTTAAACTGCAAGAAAAAAAAAACAGAGTAATCAGAGGAAACCCATATTACACGAGGAGAACATGCAAACTCCAGGGACTTCCTGGAATCAAAGGACGTAGGAAACAGGCCGGAAGCTTACCTTTCAGATGACCATGGGAACGAGGTTTTGACTGTCAGCCGGTTCCCATGGTGACCACTGCTGGGGCGAGGGGCGTGCTTCTGGGCATCCTGCAGTTCTGCATGGGAGATTACAGACACATATGCCGTCTGTATTCTGACTATTTTAGCTCACATTTCTTTCTTTAAAGTCCCTACCATCACCATTACGATTACATGATAATAGTAACATGCTAGATTTTTTTTGCTGGGGGTTATAACTGTTAGAAAGGGACATCTTGGCTACACGGATAAAAAACAAATGATAATGGTAAACAGTACGGCTGACTGAGAGACAGGAGACTGCGATACAAAAAAAGGAAAAACACAATAAATGTCAGGTGCCTGGAGATGGCACAATGTCATTTGTTCTGGTCCAATCCCGTTATAAAAATTTTGAGTACCTACCGATACTGATTCCAATCCAATATTTTTTTCCCCTTTATCAACTACTAAGCATTATATGTGAAATTTGTATTAATATATTTCAATTAACATGGCAAACTATCTGCATTCAGTGTTGTAGCTGCATTGTTTAAGATGCTAAGAACCGGGAATCATAATGGTCATGCTGCTGAAAGAAAAGCTGTGGCACTGGACTACAGGAAGAAATCCACAGCCAATGTGATTTATACAAGTCTGCGTCTGTTTTATTCAGTAGCAACTTTCACAAAAATGAACCGCAATATTTCTTAAAGAGCAAATTGTGTAATCTGTTGCCAAATTAAATATAATAAAGAAATCAGCTATCAATCAATCAATACCATGGTACCCCCATCCCAACTAACCATTTCCAGTCAAAAGGTACACGTCTCCAGTACAAAATAACTGACAAAGCACATATAAAACTCGAAAGTAGTAATTACCCAAATTTTAGAAAGGATACACGTCTGAAGACTATATACATTTTGTGTTCAGTGTAAAGTACACCATTTGGGTTAAGGGTGGAAGACTCGCATGAATGTGAAAATTCACAAGTAATAGCCACCCCTAACTGCAACCCATGACAGTCTGCTAACCTAAATGATAATATTTATTACCAATTTCTAAACAAACAGTATTGGAAACTGCAGGTCAAATTACTTTGTCATATCCTATAAGGACCTTGTCATATAATAATCAAACCATTTAAATTATGCCCATTACTACTATACACACTGGGAGCACTAAGTTTTGGATTCATTATTAACAGGGCAAAATGCACTGAAAACTTTAAAAGTTACCCCGAGAAGCTTAAGTTTCCACAGACACAAAGTCAGCTAACACATGAGCAAGGCTGTTTGCCAAGACAAAGATGCATGGTACCCAAGCCAAGACTTTTAATATTACAGATATAGTATGTAATTACACTGACAAATATAATGTATTACTAATATCTATATGATTTCGTGTGATTACATCTGCGAGATTCTGCGATCTTTTGGCAAGCTCCAAAAATATTCCCATTTAACCGTTCACAGCCAACTCCTGAATTACCAAAACAACGAATGTTAAATGCACAAATGCGAAGGGGTTATTGTATCTCCACAAAGCCAACATTGGAGAAAGCTCCAACGGACATGTGCAGCTGATCAACTAGTCATCACGTGACCCTCACTACTGGTTACGGTATTTTGTGCCAAGGCTACAAGCGTTTTCAAGATATTTCAAACAAGACCTATCCTTAATGGAAAATCATTTTTCACCAGTATCTGCCTGAAACCGATAGTGGGTTTCGGATCAGTGCCATCTCTACGTCATAACTTTGTGACCTAAATTAAAAAGAGCTTATTCTACGTTGGTGTATCTAACGACAGACCATTGAAATTTTAGATGTCTGCTCACTAAGGAGAGTCATACGCAATTATTGTACACATTTTCACATTTTTTTGCACAATGCCATCTCTGGGTCATTCAGAGCTGCATGCTCAATTGCAGTGAAAAACTGAGCTGTATCCGTTTATGGTTTTTTATTTCAAAAATGGTACAAGCACCCTGCATGATCCCTGAGCGTAACACAGACACACCCAACAGCACAAGTGTAATGTGACAGAGTTCATGTGGCGGGGTAGATCACCCCACCAGAGGTGATTCACACTCCAGATTCACATTCTGCTGTGGAGGACTTAACTGGAGGTCGGAGGTTATGTTTTATTGTTTTCCGTATATACAGAAGTATAATTGCTTTACAACTGAGATTTGTGTTAGGTGTGATACAGGAATTAGGCCATTAATCATACTAACCATGTTACGATAGACCGACTGACCAATTATGGGGTCAAAGGGAGGCTGTAGCTTACTTAAGGCGGCAAAAACACTGCAGTGGTACTGATGATCTAAGGTGTTTGCTAGCAAGATGGTCGTAAAACAGTAAAACATCTCACTCACTATGTTAAGAGCATTTACAGAGTACTCATCTTATTACGTAACGTATACAAGAACTTCCACTGCATTTCAGTGTCATTTATTGTTGAACATTTTTAAATTTCTTCATAATGTTGCAGCTGGAGATCTAATGCCATTTCATAACTTTAATCCTTTGTAAATTTGTTACAATGGATAATATCAAGAGTTTTAATGCTACACCTGCAAACGATCAATTTTTAAATCCCAAAACACACTACTATCTATAACAAATAGCATTGGTACATGATGCTACACATTCTGGGTTATTAAAACAATTTTAATACAGAGTTGGCCACTCATTTTAGCCACCAGGTTCTTTTCCATTGTCTGATATACAATCTGCTCCTACCTTCCAAATCACCACTAGATGATACACTTCATAAAGAACTACACTTGACAGATAGAATTTGGACAGTGTGTAAAAGCTGTAAAACAGAAAGGTGAATATTTAAAGGGAAAATTAATCATTTGTTCTTTGTAATTACAGTGCTGGCTATTTAAAAGCTGACCTGACTTATTATGTACTCACTAACAAAGAAGCATTTCATGCCATCTTCCCTGTGCTGTGGCTTACAGGCAGTAACTTACAGTCTCCACTTGGGCTGCGCAATTAATCGAATTTTAATTTCAATTACAATTTTGCCTTCCAAGGAATAATCGAGATAAAATGATTGTGCCACATTTTGTTTCTTAATGATGCTCCCGTTTGGTCTTGTGTTATAAATCCAGCGCACCCCTTTCCAACCGTTTTTTATTTGTTTCTCAGTTTCATTATATTTGGATTTCAAGGAAATCCATTGTTAAAAGAAGTTTTTTTTTTAAGTTCAATAAATGCATGATATTTCCAAAGTGAATGAGTAATCATGTTAAATAATCATGATTATGACTTTTGCCATAATCAAGCAGCTCTAGTTTCTACATGCTACAACCCTTGGAATCCGACAGTATTAAACCAGACACAGTTTAAGGTAAGGTCCCCCAAATCCAGTCCTGGAGGGCCAGAATCCAACACAATTTGAAGACTTCCCTGCTCAAACACACCTACTGAAACTGGTAATTCACTAATTAAGGTGTGTTTGAGCAGGGATATCTGGTAACTGTGTTGGATTCTGGCCCTCCGAGACAGGAATGGGGGAACCCTGGTTTAAGGCTTGCTATTATTTTTTGAGAGTAATGAGGAAATGCAATGTGGCAGGATTTCCCCCAGTGAGGTCAGCTACTAAATCTATGCTTTAAAGCACTGCAGCACACCAGAGCAGAATTCATTACCCATAACATGCATACAGAAGCCCCAGCCTTGGGGGAACCACTAGATACACTATTTTCTTCAGTCAGCTTCCTATTTCAGCTTAATCTGACCATTCACAGAACTAATTCAGCATAGCATGACATTCTTTGTGAGGGGGAATCAGTACTGAAAATCACAGGGAACTTCCACCATTTTTATATACTGTAAACAAACGTTTATTTACACTGATAATTCCGCAAACAAGTGACAAAATAGCATTAGTCCTATTTAGTTTATTTCAATAGCTTACGATCACACAATTATATATCGACCTGTCAGTAATGTACCTAAATTTCTGTTTGTGTTAAAACCACACAAAACCTTAAAATATTTCGCTGCCTTTTATAAAATTGACACCCCCCTCCCCGTGCCAAAATACCTGTCCACCATTTCATTAACCACTAAGCTGCCAGCTTAGCCTTTTAATCTAGGTATGTGCGTATGACGAAAGCCGTACAGTGAAATTCAGTGACACGGTGGGCTGACGGTGCTCTGCCATGCTGTTGTGTAAGAGTAGTTGTCTTACTCAACAAAGGATGCCTCTTTTGTATCCTGAGGGCCCAACAGCTCCCCCTGCAGTGTGCTTCACTAACACCAAGCCAATGCATACACCTGCTTCCCTCAATGGCAAAAAAATCCCTAATCATGCATCAAGCCCACTGCTGAATAAAGGCAGAGGTAGGACTTCAAATTAATAACGGAGCCAGCAATTGTATTGTGAACTCCAGATCTGTATGTAATCTCTGGGACTTGTGGGTAATTATGGTATACTTGGAAGAATATATACCGCAAAGCGAAAAGAGTTATTAATGGGAATTTAAATGCATAGGGAACCATGACACATGCAACTAACCAGACTGAATGCCGATCATATTCCAGACATTTTGTATGACATATAGGCTGATTTCTATCTTAAATCAAGAGCAGCTTTTTCGAAACGTGGCTGTCAAAAACTGTATAATATACAGACCAACCAGGTTATGTCAGTAACAGAAAAGAACCTTTAAAATCAAAGTATCAACAAATATGGCACCAGGTTATTTTCAGAGGTTTAAACTGCATACAGAAAAAACCAGTGGTGTGATTTTTAAAGCATACTGAATATCTTTTAAAGCATACTGAATTTTCCTTTAAGCAAATAAGCCATCCTTTTTCACTTATCCAGTTTGGACCAAAATGATGCAAAGGTAATCCCTGAAAGTTAAGAGCACAAGATGGCGTATACAGAGGATGGGAACGCAGTCCATCACTTAGCAGGATGAACTAGCTACAGGGGGCTTACAAAGGCTGGGAAGGCATGTGGTGAGGACAAAGGAAAAAAATGAGAAGTGTTATACAACTTAGCTGTTCCTCCCAGAAGTCCACACCTGTCCAAATGTCATGTCAAATCATTTTCACAGTTTATTCATAGCTAGCTGTGCCATTCACACCTTCTTCGTATAGTTCCTGTAAAAACGTTCTTCCACAATAGAATTGAATTAAAGTTAATTAATTCAAAGCCCAGCTGCACATATAAACTGAAAGGCTAGAAAACATAAAGCGATAACAATCAGTAACAACGTAGGAACAAAATGTAAGAGTTTAGGTAAATAGTGGACGTGCTCATTTATGAAGGCAGACATGCAGAAGAGCTGGAGAACGACACTACAGGTAAAATCGACTAAAAGGTATAAAATATTTATCGATCTATTCATCTCTGTCTTGCTGGCGTCATTTTTTTAGATGATCAATGATATTCGATTTTATAACTGAAATAGTTTTTTGTAAATTTTAAATTATAATCCGTATACGAACTAGGGAATGCACTACAATTCAAAGAATCATCGGAAATCTTTACGGTATAGTTTGGGTTTGTAACTTTTGCCATCGCGGTACCTGATACTAATCACTAAGCATAACTTAGAAATTAAATGCTTAATGTAGCAGGGGGGTATAAGGTGCAGGTGCCTCATAGCCCCTCGGTCAAACTGAGCGCCTGTAGGTGCAGTCGGGACACTTTCAGCTTTACCACTCAGATAAAACCCCGAGCTGGGCGCAGTTGCGCACAATCAGTCTGCTTTCGTTAAAAGATTTGCAACATTACTTTAAGGGTTTTTTTTTTTTTTTTTTTTTTTTAAAGACAAAAGTTAGCCCCGAAGCGCAAGTAATCTGTATTTGGCATGGAAATGGTGAACGGAACTTAGGTAAATCATTTGTGTCGTGCATTAACATTATAATCGATTTTAGATTTAAGTCACTATAGGCTTTTCGAAAACATCATTTGAAGGTTGATGTACAATTTTTTGTAGCCAACTACCTAATTTGGGTCGTCACACGGGCCTTATTGGGTTTTTCTTTCGCCCCGTTATACGGGCAGTATAGAATGAAAGTTTTGCAAAACTTACTTGTCATAAGCGAATGCATTTTAGGGGGTATTTCTAAGGTGGAAAAAGTTATCTGTATACCTCACATATAGAGGCACAAGCATACAAATGAGCGGAAACAAAAAAGCACTCGAAATACTTTTATCTTCTAAGTAAAGATAGTGAGAAACGGGGAACCTCGTCGCGAAACAGCCCGCCCAAGAACGTTAGTCAGAATAACAACTGACAGACCGTAGTTTTAGGGAACAGTAGGAAACACGCAAAATGCATAGATAAGATTTTGGTTTACTTTGCTGAATTTGCTAAGTACACAATAGGGAAGTACAAAATGATGGACCAAAAACCAGCAAGCACAATCATTTCTCTCTTGTTCAATCGTCCAGAATAAATTACGCAAGCTAAGCCTGAAATGTACTCATTTACGTCCGCATATGGCTTGTGCTAATGGCACGGTCTCCTTAAAATTATACCCCATTGCTTACAATTCTGAAGGTGCAAGGAAACCATACCCCCTCTGCAAAAGCTATTACCAGTTTGTTTGCAAGTTAAATCTCGCATATCCGCAATCTATTTAAGGGCAATGGTGAAATTAAGTTAATTAATGATTAAAATTCCTCGACGGTAGTAATGCTTCTACAAAAAACACAAAATAATACATATAAAAAGCAACCCTAAACATTTAATACAGTAATACCGAGTAAGCAACAATAAATAATCGATCCATAACAGAAACGTATTTAAGTATTACTGACACGGTCGCAATAAAAATACATAAGCACTTAGAAGTGGAACTACGTTAAAAGCACTCGCAAAAATGAACAGCAATCCACCAAAAAGTTTCCAGCAACTCACAGGTCAATTACCGAAGGAACCCCGGTATCATTCCACTCTGACCCAGTGCAAACCTACCGTGGGAGTACCCTCGGAACCTTATGCCGTCGTTTTGTCTCGGATTTGTTGTTTTATTATTTTTCCCAATTTTTTCTATATTTTTTTTATTTTTCGGGGCCTGACTGTTTCTGTCTCCTCTGGCTGCAGAGCTAGAGTTAGGGGGCGCGAGCATTGTGGGAGTGTGACGTCACGTCACTTTCACAAACTTTTTTTCTTTTTTTCTTTTTTTTTACTCGGGTGTGTAAACTTTTTTTTTTTAATTACAGCTGGCAAGACCCTACACACAACGCAGTATAATCTACATTAAGTAGCTATTATTATTATTATTATTATTAATTAAATGCATTATAAAGAGTCAGCAAAGTCATAAGCGTGTATATAATGATAGGCTGACAAAACGCTATGCCGCCGAGTGCCTTATACCAAATAAAGCTTCATTGGCTTAATATGAAAATCTTATTATCTATAGAAGAAAGTGTATATATTCAAAATAATATGTATATATTAATCGTCGGATTTGTTTAATCAAATATTTTTATTCAAATTTAGCCTATATACTCGTCAGTGGTGTTTTCCTTCATGTTGTGACACTAAAAATCTGTGTTTAATGCATTAATAGAAAGATGAATGTTTATTTTATCACTTATTTATTAAGGTCATCTAGATTGATACGCCCATGAAAAATGTGGTGTTATTTAAAATTTAAATATATTCCTTTTATATATATTTCATATATAATAACTGAGGAATGCAATCTAAAATAAGGTTTTAATATTTGTAATTACAATTCAGATACTCCTTATTCATTTTATTTTGAAACATTGAATTGTAGACCATGTAGTAGGTCTATTATTCTATATTATATTAAAATAATCGAAAATATATATACATACATACACACATTTAAATAAAGAAATATATAATTGGTACTTCAATTTAAAAAAATGTTGCCTACAAAGCAGAAGTACATATATGGAACAAAAAAGGAAAAATATATCGTAATATTGGATACAGCATCATATGTTAAAATAAGTACGATATTTTAGTAACTATTTTAGTAACATTTAAAAATCAAGACTCAATTACTTATTAACATGTTTCCTAAGGGGGCTTTCAAAAATACTGAGCCAAAAGAGCACATCTTTCCAGATTCTGGTTGGTGTCATCCGACTTTAGGAACATTGGTCGCCGTGGGATCCACGGGCGGTTCTCTGTGGTGGTCTTTTTTCACCTATTTTGGGGCGAAAGAATCACTTCCAGGGCACATCGGCGTGTTTCCTCACGTTTCCCCACGTTTCCCCATCCCCCTCCACGCGCGCTTTTATCGCAGTGGTCTATATGTGTGAGAGTTTAGAAGGGGTTAGTGTGGAGAGAAGCAGACCCCTATTTTATTTCGCGAGGGAGTTCACCTTTTCCATTTTTATAGTTTTTATGCCAATAAATCATGAGCATTCTCGATTGCAGTTTAGTGAAATTAATATATTTGATTCCACGATGCACAATTCCGTAATAGCCAAAATAGAATACATTAATTGTATTTTTCTATGGCATTTTTTTGTGAAAAAATGGCTGACAATACATTTGAAGAAGCTTTGAACTCTCCTAACCTAGGTGGCCCAAACTTCTTTAAAAATTAAAAATTTTAAAGTAGCCTTAAATTAGTAAATATTTTGATATGAATGTAAATTGAGTGTAAAGAATTTAAAAAATGTGTTTTATTAGTGAAATATTAATTTCGATTATAATTTTAAAGATTAATCACTGATGATGCTATATATTTTTTGAAAATTACGACTTAAATGACCTGAATATACATCTGTATTAGTTTCCTTCCATATCGGCTGTTTTTAAAAATCGACATCACATAGGATCTGTACAAAATAATGTGAAGAACTTAGCCACGGTAGAAACTTAAGTAAACAAACAATAGATGTATCAGTTAACAGCAACAAGCTAGTAAATATGAATTTCCTGTACAGACATTATAATCCAGGTACTATTAATACGCTTATATCTTTTTTATGTTCTAGAGCCTATCCCAGGCAGGGTTACACCCTGGACGGAGTACCCAGAGGAAACCCGACACGAGGTGAACATGCAAGCTCCACCCCCCTCCGCTAGAAAAACATAATTTTGATCGAGCAAAGTTATTTTACATAGAAACGTAATTTATCAAGACATAAGCTATATCCGTTTATCAATCTATGTCCGATACTTGGGCTGAGAGTCGAAGTAACTATATTTTATTATTAAAAATTACTTTTAATATTTGTTATGTATAAGCAATGCATCACTATCTCTTAAATATACCAGCTTGTTCTATCTATTTCTTATTTTTGGCCAATCACGGGCTTCCAGTCACAGTTAACCATAATCTAGAGAATCTCTTATATATCTTTTATTGAGTTTTTTTTTACTATTGTTTTGGTGGTTTGTGTGTATACGTACAGTATATGTATGCTTAGTTTTAATTAATTGACAGACTGAAACATGACAGCCTTGGTGTGCCGTCGTCCACAATTGTATAAGTTCCAATTTTAGACACAGAAAACACATGTATACATCTGAGAGTCAAAGTACAACCAGAAGCAACTGATCATGCAACCAAATAATTTGTATTTCATAATTTGTTCAGACATTGTACATGCGCCTACACTCCTTACCTATTCAGATTTGCACCGTGAGTGACACTGTTGCCTTACGCCTCCACAATACAGTCAGGGTTTCTGTTCTGCATGTTGTCTGCATGTTCACTGCGTGTTGCTTTGGTTTCCTGCCGCAGTCCAAAGACATGCAGTTTGGCTAATTTGTGTTTCTAAATTGCCCATAGTGCATGAGTGTGGGCATGCATGTTCCCAGTGATGGACTGGCATCCCAGCCATGGTGTAGCCCTATCTTACTTATTCAGCTCACTTTTCATCCCATTCCACACTCTTTATAGCTCTACCACTCAGTTCATAAATGTTCACTATTGTGATTTGTTCGCTGCTTCAGTACTAGGCACCATGCTTGAATGTAAACATGTTTTCGGTCACGAGTCTGAAATCCTTATTAATGTGATGTGTCTGCCAGACCCACATCACTGATGCCAAATTGTTTAAACCACCGAGGAGTCAAAAATAAAGAGCACAATGGCAAAATAGATGCAGAGATGACAAGAAGGGGAATGACTGCTTTTGTTCTTCTCCTCGCTTGCTCTTGTTGTTTACTGCTCTCGCAGACTCTGTGGTCAGAGGGCTCTGTTTGATTGCGGCAGTTATTGTGTGCACATCCCCACCCTCCGCCCACAAAGTTTTGGGTGCCAGATTTGTTTCAAAGCAAGTATGCTATGCCAAGTACTGGTCGTCCTCCCAGAGCCCACTAATGGAGCCCCAAGGTGCCCACTATAGAGAGATTTTTGAGAACTGGTGGTCTCCTTGCTCAGCCTGGATCTACTGGAAATAGACTGTCCTTCTACTACAGCCTCCAGCATCATCTCAGTTCCCCCTTCAGTCCTTCTTGCCTGCCCACTCCCCATCTCCCAGCACTCCCACCTGCAGTTTTCCCATGAAAGAGATGAAAAGACACTGTGCGGCTCCCCAGCCTTGTCACACACGACAGCTATCACACTGGTCATGTGGCAGTTCTGCCACATCTTGTTCTTATCTCCTGACTGACAGAGGTCTCACCCCAGAGACCACTGGCGGTCTGGTCTGCTGTATTTCTGATCCATTGGGGGGGGAGGGAGGAGAGAGTGAGAGCAAACAGTTTCGATACAGACTCCTAGTATTATCAATTAATTCTCTAAAGAGACTGTTTTTGCACGCGCTGATTTGTTTCCGTGAAAAATCCCTGATGCTCTTCGCAACTCACTAATTGAACCTTACGAGCAGATCCGCCACCATCCACCCTCTACTGTGTAAACAGAACTAATTTAGCTCCCGCCCAGTGCTTCTCGGGCGTGGTCCTCTGAGACATTTTTTTAGCGTTTATATTTTCTTCCCTTCTACTAGACAAACTTCGGTCAGAGTGGCATAGTTTGTTTGCATCGCCCTGATTGTTTTTTAAAGACGCCTTTGTCGCCCAAACAACATACATGTTTTTGAAGTATTAAGGAGTCATTATATTAAAAGAAAGACTAACATTGTAACATTTAATTTATAAAAATATTTGTTCTCAAGTGCTCTTTTATCCTGAAGCAAGAGTGATAACGAAATCTCCGTGTCATTTAATTAAAATAATTAATTATGAAATAAATACAAAAACACACAAAAGTTAAAAAACAAGGTCAGTATGTAATTGAGAGACTATTAATGTGAGCAAACGCAAGTAAGCGGATGTTTATAAAACTGATTAAAGTAGAAAGATTTAAATCGTAGTGGTGCATGTACTGGATCAAATAAAAATCCTTTGAGGACTGGTAGGAGTCTGAATGGAGACCACACTGTTTCGTGTTGTTTCCAACATGCTGACTTGAACTCCACTGAAAAACCTAGTGGCGGATTTGTGAGAAAGAAGAATGATTTCAAATGCACAAACAGCAGCTACACTGCACCGTAGTTTCTTCGACATCAGTAGACTATAAATTAGTGTATGTATAAAAAGTGATGCAATGCAACATGGTAATTAACAGTGATTTGTTTTACTCACTGCGCTCTGTCAAGCGAAGTTTTAAGGGCTCCAGTTTTGTTATTCCGTAGTATACCCAAAACCAAAAAACAATAACCAATCAAATAGTGCACTCATGTAATTGTCACGCCAGATATATCCGTATCAATTCTCACTAACTACAAATTATTCCGACAGAATTTATAATCAATTCAGAGAAAATAAAATATATAATTAATTCACGTGACGTGAATGGATAACAAGATGCTGCTAGCTAAGTTCAGGAATTCATGGATATGAAGTAAACGTTCAGAAAACGCGATTTTGTTTTTACATCAACAAACAGAACGATTTTCTCATCTTTGTGTGTAAAACATAAAGCCGTTCACAAAACGAAAACGAAGGAAAAGTGAAAAGTGTTACATTTTACATCGTATGCAATAGTTTGTTTATTTGAACTAACAGGTCATAGAGATGTTTTTTTCAACTAAGTCGACAGCGTATGACAAGTAGAACATACTTAGGCCTATTTATCTTGTGTTTTAATTGAATAAAGCCTATAGCCAATAATTAACTAGTGGTAATAACTACAGCATCAGTAGTAACCTGAATGTTTAAGCGGTAATAGCTTGACATAAAAGGATATTAAAGATAGTTACCAATGCAAGTGAAAATCATATTAAAATTTGATATATTGGTATACATATGTAATTTATAAATGTACTAACATCATTAGTTCATTGATATTTTTATGAAAATGCATAATATTCGTATTCAAATATACTATGAGAGCGACATCAATGATTGCAGTGTAGATTACAAGGTATTTATCTGAGTAGCCACTATAGTTACTCTTCAGCAATTCAGTAGGCATCCTTATTTAGAATATCTCAAATCAGCCTATGTTTGTAACATTACTTTGTTAATAATGTATACATACAGAAATGAATCATATTGAAACATAATTTCTCAATAACTTTAATTTAGAAATCAGTGTCAATTATTTACTCCCAATGATACAGGTAAAATATATAGGACGGGGTCCTTGTCGGGTTCCGCGAGTATTTTTCTTTTTCTCTCTTCTTCTGAAAGTCTCTTAGTCCGGTCACTAGACTATAGAAGGGTTAGTTAAATTCCAACAAAAGTATGCATTCACGCCGTAAATGTAGACGCGTCCTATAAATAAAATGCTATTCTAAATCCTACCCTCTCACTGACTTTTGCACTCAACATTATAACTATTAATCTAAAGACGTGGCTTTATATGTAATGACGTTCTATTTGCATTGTTATCTGCAGAACTGTATCAGCACTATTTTTGGGGAAATTTTGAGAAGCGAATTGTTATATGACAGCTTTACCTCATATGAAGAAAAATTTTAAGAAATGGAAAAGGGCACAGAAGCAACGTGCAAGAAACGTGTGAGGAGAATGTATTGCATATACTTCAATTAATGGAACTTAATGTAGCTAGTTTACGTCTTAGTTCTCAGGATATGACAAAAATAAGATATTCCATGCGCTCACCACTAGGTGGGGATGCTTAAATTTGTCAAGGGTATTTTGCCTACTACTAGCAACAACATCCTGTGCTCAAATTTGCATCCCCTCGATTAATTTATGTTACAAAACATTCGCATTACTTATATCTGCTAGCAGGTAAAGATAGCATGTATTCGTCAAAATGAGACCGTAAACACATATTTCAGCGTATAAATTGTATACGCTGTCTAATATAAGTTTAATGTCAAAGCGGGTTATGTTGAATGAAAGACTAAGATCTATCCAATGTCATATTGCCTCTAGTGTTAATTCAGTCAGTATCTGGACGTCGGCATAAACATTTGGACCATACACTGGAAAGCGCCATTTCTTATTTCCCTAAAAGGCAAGAAGGAAGTGAATGAGTAGCGAATTGGGCGACATTTAGGCTCTCGGACGTGTCCTCCCCCGGCGATCGTAGTTTCTGAGCCACAATGGCGTCCTCTCGGTCGGAGAAGCTCCGCCGTGGCGTTGCCTTTTAGAGAGGGGGATGGGGGAAGAGTTGTTTTGTGTTGCATTCCTGCAGTGTGTGTGACCTTTGACCCCGTTGTTATGCTCTCGCCTCCTTGCATTCCAAAGTGAGGATTTCCTGCAGTATGCCACAAGCGTCTGTAGCTGCTGGGGCTAGTCTCTGCGCCCTGTGCCTCTTTACTGTCTAGCGTTACAAAGAGGAGCCGACGAGGAGCGACGGGCACGTTAATGCGCTACGGAAGCGCCTTTTGAACACACGACGAAGGAGGACACGCATTTTTTTTTGTTCCGTGCGAGCGGAAAAGGGAGGCGAAAGAAGACAGGGGGGTATCAGCCTGTAGGCGCTCTCTGAATCGCGCAGCTTTTTCGTAAACAGGTTCCGAGACAGAGGAGAGAGGGGGGAAAAGAGCGAAGGAAATGAAGGACAAACAGAAGAGAAAGAAGGAGCGCACGTGGGCCGAGGCAGCGCGCATGGTAAGACGCGGCCCCGACGGGCGCGAGGCTCGCGGTTCGGGCGCCGCCGACACCCGCGGGCTGTGCGGGCCGCGCGGGGCGGCCGGGCTAACAAAGGTGCGCCGGCGCTGGGGCGTTTTGTTCGGGGCCGGCCTTGTAGCTACAGGGAGTACCCTACGTACCGTCCCGTCTCCTTTATCCGGGCGGGCTTCTGGAAAACGGGGAAATAACGCGCTTATGTGGGAAATTGGCGGCGGCGGTGTGTTGCTTCAGCAGACGGGTTGGCTTTATTTTATAGAAGCTTCTAGTTTGCTAATGCGGTGTGGGCTGCGTTGCGCGTAATGTACGCACCTAGCTAGCAGTTTGACCCTTTGTTAGCTAGCAGGCTGGCGAATGCAGGTTCGTGTTAGCATCCGTGCTGAGTTTTAACAATAATGTTAGAAAATTTCATCTTTTGGGACGTCGCTCGGCCGGGTCGCCCTTCGCTGGCGGCCGCTAACGCAGCCGTTTAGCCGCGGTGGTGGTGATGTTGTCAGCGTCGGATGACCCTTTTTTGTGAAAGAGGCCTAGTTAGCCGACTAGCTAGCTGTTTATGTGGCGCTATTGTCAGGATGGGCTACGTGTTTTGGTAGTCGGCTGGGTCGGCTGTCCGCCAATGCTGCACACGCATACGTGTCCGCTCATTTGTTAAAATAGACCCTTGCCTCCCGACACGATAAAAGTCAGTTTTTGCCCAAATCGCTAAGTTAGCTTGGCAAGTCCTTTACAGATGGCAGATGTGCAGGCTGACAATTGGGGTATAAATCTCCCAAAAATCAATGGCCTTAAGGTTTCTGGGTATTCTGTCCCTGGCGGTTTAACCTGAGCAGTTCTGTAAGGCTTCCCCTGTCCAAAAGAATGGGGGAGCTTGGAAAGAATAGACGGACCGTTCTTTCCACACTGAATATACGTAGCTAATAGCACCTTGAGGTTGTTGAACCTACTTTTTTCAGAATTGCATTCACGCCGGGGGTTGCTGGCTATCCTAAACAATTCCAGTGCACCGTGATCTGACATTGTCTCATAATAATCTTGATAGCCAATTTGTGGTTTAAGGGAGGGGTGCAGGGTGCTTGTCGCTTTTATGGGGACATCGCTTCCGTTTGGTTATGACCACAATGACATCTAAGCTGTCGGCGGATAGTCCTGCTCAGGGACATGGATTAACTCTCTTGCAGTTTATAACTCTCTCTCTAGTTTATTATTTTGAAGGTTTTTTTCCACGTTAAATTTTTCTTTTGGCACATCTCTGGAGACCATACCTCTCATTTGAGTGTGTTATGCCCTCAGCCCCGCTTGCGTTGTTTGGCCATTTTTGTGCTGGGGCGCTGTTTGGGGCTTGTCCTCGCCGTTCGAGTGAGCGGTGTTTTCCGACCGGCAAGCGGCTGTGTGATCTCTGTGAAACTGGAGATTTTTTGTCAGCTCATTGGCCGCGTGGTTTGAGAGCCTGCCCTGTCACCGCAAGGTTGCAGGTTCTCGTCTTAGTCAGACTGGTGACCGAGACCCAGTATCTTTTTCATAAGTGGATGGAAGTGGTTGTTGTGCATTTTTCTTCTGGGTTTCAATAGCAGCTGCCCTCTTGGGAATTGAACTAGATACCTTCTGTTTGCTGGCTTAAAAAAAACCATACCCAGGCTGCTGTCGAGGGTGGTGCTTTACTTACTGTCCCACCAGGGGCTGATTCGCATCTCGAAAGTCCCCGACGCTGTCCGGCCCTTGAGTCATTGTGGCTTGGACACATTTCCCTCCTGACTCTCGCATGAACCGAAACTGGGTGGAGGCCCAGACGTTGGCTGTGAATTCTGGTTCATGTTGCTGGGTCTGTGGGGGAAACGGTTTTATAAAAATGGCGCGGGGGACATCTTCCCTCGATGTGGCATGCATGCATTTGGCTGTATGGTTTATCCCGTCGGACTTTCTTCTGCAGTGTTGCACGATACAAGTCCAGTTCTGTATTCACTTGTGCACCCAGGTAGCGTCAGGCCCAAACTTGAGGTTCACTATCTTAATGATGAGCTTGTTTGATCTTAAGGAAGAATGATAGGGGAAATTGTCCTCCACAGGTTTATGCCCAAGTTTCCATTTGAGTGTTTAAGCCGCTTGTTTCCACCAAATGCTTCAGTATTTTGCTGCTGGGGTGCAGCCATGTGTGCTTGTACAGGCGTGTGTATGCATGTGTGCTTGCATGTTATCCAGCTGGTCTGGTAGCCCTTTGCCCAGATGTGGAACTTGCTGATGAGAATTTCATTTCTGCTGCAGAGGTATCAGGCCATGGCTGAAAATGGGAAAAGAGTAGTGCCCCATATGTGTGTGTGTCTGGTGTTTGTGGAGGCGTTTATAACACAGAACATTCTGCTAGGGTTTCTTTTTGGGGTTGAAACAGTGTTGGCTTCGGGAATTTTTGGGAACCACAGGAGACGTGAAAGGTCTAGTGGAAGGACTGGCCCTTGCTTCGCCATCGAGTTTCGGATCATCGCACAGGCTGTAATTCGCCTTCGCTGGTGGTTCGCTAGAGGTTTGCTAATTGGCAAGAGGTGGGGCTTAAAATCACTACCAGCATCTTCTTGTCATTCACCCTTCTGAGGTCTCGAGCCACTGTTTTGGCCTTGAGTGGGTGTGCTCTGGTGTGGTTAGATACTGTAGTTCAGGAGTGTGCCCAGCTGGAGAGAGGTGGGTTGTACTGGCTCCTCGATCATGTGCAGAGCTGCACCCGCCGGGCATCCTTCACGTGTGCCTGTATGAATTAAAAAGAAAATCTAAATTTTGGATCTACAGCATGGTTGCATCATGCATTTGTTGGTGAAACTGAACCTTATCCAGTGAAGCTACTGAGCGCTCATTCAGTTCTGTTCAGGCTGTGAAGCTGGGACATTGTGAAGCTGTGATATTTATTGTTCATTTTTGGAAAGTGTATTATTCGTATTCAAATATACTATGAGAGTGACATCAAAGGGCTAATGATTTTAGATACGTTTACAATATATTTATCTGAGTAGCCACATCTTGTGCGGTGGACTCGTGAGCAATTCAGTAGGCATCCTTAGTTTGAATAGCTCAAATCACCCTATCTTTGTAACATTACTTTGCAAGTAGAGTACCTCTAGAAATGAAACGTATTAAAATATAATTTGTATGTAAAGTATTTACCCCAAATGATACAGGTAAGATATATATATATATATATATATTATATGTATATGTGTATATATATATATATTATATGTATATGTGTATATATATATATATTATATGTATATGTGTGTAT
>JAODKC010000130.1:27090243-27102743 GCA_026777985.1 Mormyrops attenuatus
TGATATTTGAAGAAATGTGTGACCATGCCCCAGGCAGTGAAAGTGTGTTTTCTACCCTCAGGGCTCAGAGGGTTAAACGTTCCATCAACTTTCATCTGAGAGGCTCAGGCAGCATGTTCCCTGGGCTTAGCTGATATTTTTAAATTGAGGTGGAGTTTGTGCGTTATCTTGTGTTATGCTTGATTTCGCTGCTTGTGCACATGGCTTTTCTGCCAATGTCTGAAAACACAGTGGCTCTGACTTGTGACCTGTGATTAACTGGCATCCTGTCCAGCGTGTCCCCCGTGTTTCCTTGGATATGCATCACGCCCACAGTGGCCCCTCTTCTGGATGGAAGATTATTCCCCCCCCCCCCCCACCGACTGCACTTGGATGCTGCATTATGCTGCTATCCCAGACCATTCTTCCAGTGTGGGCACAACTGTAACTCTAGCTTGGGTCTCCTTCTCTTTTATGAGCAAACGGGATAGGGGGGACGTGGCAGCATTACTGGACTCCCTGGTGTGTTTCTCCACCCGTGACATTCTCCCCAGCCTCTCTCATAAGTGTGTCACAGTCTGCTGTTCTGTATCTGGTGCTGAATGGCCACATAGCTGGCAGCCAGCCAATCAGATTTAATGTGCCGATGGTTCTGAACTGTCAGGATGGGAAGGTTCGCCATGCCAAAAGCAGAATACATTCTGGGATTTCCTGTTCCCGGCGCCCGGTGTGGACCCATCCTCACACGGGGGGGGGGGGGCCGATATGGGTCAAACACTGGTCTGACAGTCCTCCTCAGGCTTACCCACATATGTGAGGTGAAATTAGATATGTTATTGTCTTACTTGGACTGACTCTAGGGACATCCTTTAATTTATTGATCAGTAGTCTCTCTCTTCGCCTGTCTGCCTCTCTTTGTCAGTCTGTCTCTCTCCCTCTGTGTTTTAGTTTTGTTGGTTCCAGGTTCTGGCCCTCTGTGTCCCAGTCAGTGCGCAGGATTCTGCACAGGTTGCCTTTTGGCTTTCCTAATGCCCCACTGGTACTTTTGTCTTTTAAAGCTGTTTAATTTTCCCTGCTTTGAGGAGCAGCGTGTAGCTCAGTGGGCTAAGCCTGTGTGCTTGTAATCACAAGGTCGCCGGTTCAAACCCGGCCTCAGCACGTCTGCGGGTCCTTGAGCAAGGCCCTTAACCCCCAGCTCCCTGGGCGTCACTACAGGTGGCTGCCCTTCGCGGACAACTTACTCTGCAAAGAGCAAGTTGAGGGAGGCGTAAAGACAATTTCCCTACGGGGATTATTATTATTATTATTATTATTTAAAATGCATAGTGGCATACTTGTGTTTCTCATACAACTGCGGCGATGCCTGGCCCGGTGTCGCCTTTAAATGTGCCCGTCTTGTTTTTCCACTGTGGCCACCTGCATGGTGCGAGCTGCGCAGGTGATGCGAATGGCGGAGCGTCTCTGCAGATGGCTTCCTCAGTCTGTATGACCGTTTACCCTTCAGTGGGAGCCATGTGTGCTGGCACTGGGTTTTTGGGGGAGGTCGGTGTTGTTTTCAAGTTGGGTTCTTTCTGAAGATGTTTTTCATAACAAATTTTATAGCCATGTGAGTAACCACCGCTGCCCCTCCCCCCTTCTTCACAGGTGTTGGAGAATTTTTCAGATGCCCCCATGACACCCAAACAGATACTGCATGTCATTCAGACCAAGGGCCTCAAGGAAATGCGGTAAAACCTTTTTTCTGGGCACTTGTCACACATTCGCTATATTAGTCCCTTTATATCAGTGCTTCCGAATCCGGTCCTCGGGGACCCACAGACAGTCCATGTTTTTGCTCCCTCCCAGGTTCCTACCAGGCAGTCCACATTTTTTCTCCAAAACTGTGGACTGTCTGAGTCCCCAAGGACTGGATTGGGAAACACTGCTTTATATTATTCCCAGAACTGGCTGGGAAGAGCCCAGGCCACGGCAGCTCCATCAGTTTTTATTGTGCTCTTTTTTTCCTTGAAGTCAACCAGCATTATTGCCGTGAGTGTTAACTACTTCTCCCTGTTTTTCCAACATGTTTGTTGCATCTGCCGCCTTCCATACCGCTGCGTTAAAAAGGAGGTAAGCTTCAGGGATTAACAAATAACAGGCTAACACTGAAAAGCAGTGCAGGCCATGTTTAAAAACCCCCGCATCTAATCACAAACTCCTTTCTCCTTCACTGCTGCCCTCCCCTTCTCTACCAACAGCGGCACGGCTCCCCTGGCCTGCCTGGTGACCATGTTGCACTCCCAGGTCCGTGGCGACAGAGTCAAAAACAGCATCTTCTTCAAGCTGCCGGGACGAATGAGCCTATTCACACTCAAGGTGCTGCCATCTTCTGGTTGAACCACTTCGTGCCCAGGGTCATGGGCAGCGTACTAGCAGATTGTAGTGCGACTTCTCAGTCATCATTCTGTCAATCAGATTATTTGGGTGTGTTCCTCCTCATTCTGAGGCAGTGTTTCTGTCATATGACCATGGCTCTCTTAAAGATGGTGCAGAGCCTGGGATGGAGCCAGAGCTGTTATGATCCTCACAGCCAGTCCAAATCCTGCCTACTGGGTTTTGTTTTTCAACACTGTTCTTATATCATACCTTTCATGGTGTTTTGGCTAGCAGATATTGGCCTGAACTGCTGCAGACTTAAGCTTAACTAAAGCGAAGGGTTGGCGCGTGGATTAGAACACTGCCTGTTATTGGAAAGTCGCTGGTTCGAATCCCGGGCTTGGCAAGGCCCTTAACCTCCAATTGCTCCAGGGACTTCCTGCTCTACTTTCTCAAAAATGTATGTCATTTTTGGATACAAGTGCCTGCTAAATAAATAAAATGTAAATGTTGTACAATAAAATAATTTTTTAAAGCATTCAGGTGGTTAAAAATGGACTCGGACTGTGTGGTGTTGCCTGGGTGCTGGCGTAGGCCAAGGGACAGCATGTGACCGGATGTGGGCCGTTTGACTATGAGTTCACCACATCCCTCCCACGCCTTACAGAAGAACGCCCTCCAGTGGACAAAAGGGCCAGCTGGACCAGAACCGGTGGAGGCGCCAGCCGCGGGAGCAGGAACGGCTGCAGGGGCTGGGGAAGCCGCCGAGCAGGAGAGCTGCGACTCCACGGAAACGGCGGGGGCCAGCGGGGAGAATGATGGTGCTTACTCTAGATTGGCGGGAGGGGTGGAGCCATGGGAGATAGAAGGCTCTTTCACTGCTTTGGCTGTCCCTTAGAGTTTATCCTGTTAGCAAGTCCCTACATTCTAGACCAGGCTTAATTGTTCATCTCCGTTTTGAAAAGCAGTGTCCAGCAAAAGCACTTCAAGCTCTAAACTTGAGCTACATGATTATAAAATTACAGTAAAGCTGATGTGGTACATTTTATGCTCCATTACTGCTGATGGCCCAATGCAGATATTTGGTGTTTCTCCCCAGAATGAGTGAATATTGCCTTTCCTAACATTCAACAGAGAACAGAACAGGTCTTGGAAATGGAGGGGGGGGGTCAAATCAAATTTATGATCCCAGAGGTGCAGAAGTGAGTGACCTCAGGTTGAGACTTAAAATCAGCTTGAGTAAAACTTCAGATTATTACACCACATACCTGTAGTCTGTCCAGCTGCTTGTCCCCATGGAAGTGCATCCATGGTGTGACGGTCACTGTCATGTCACTTCCTCCCTGGCCGCAGCCTCCGTAGACGAGACATCCTCCAGCGCCTCCTGCTCCACGGAGCCGCAGCCCCGTCTGAGCCGCTCTTCACAGGTAAGCCCGCCCTGCATGGGTGTAGAGGATCTGCTGTGTTGTCAGCACCACTCCCTGCCTCCGCCACTGTTCCAGTGCCACACGGGTGTGAAAATGCTCTTCTGTCTTTCAGTCTGGTAGACAGAGGAAGAAGTCTGTGATGATGCCACGGGTCGTCCTCACGCCCCTGAAAGTCAACGGCGAGCACGTCCCACCAGGTTAATGCCGGCTCCTCTCCATCTCTCTGACAGTACCACTGCTGCTAGAAAATTAATGTAAAGATGGACATACCTCCTGGCTGTTTGTACCTTCGTTGTTCCGGTGCACATGTCATGAACAAGGTTGCTGGATGAATCGGTCGACTCCTTAAAATGCATTTATTTTGCTTATTTGCTAATGTCTACAGAATCTCTGGTTTTTCGAAATTATTTGCATAACTAGGTACATTGATCGACATTATTGATCCCATGTCAGAAGTCCTGCCCATCAAAAAACTTTGCTTCTGCTCTTTCACCCACTGTGTAAAAGCCATACCTATCATATGATGCTTTTCCACTGGCATACAGGAACACTGGTTTCTCTTTGCATTTCGACCAATCAGATGGTGGTGACGCAAGCAGCTGGGCTTGGTCACGCTTTTGGCCCTGCTAGTAAGCACTGGAAAAGGGCCAGGTCACATTATGGCTCGGGCTTGGTTCTTGGTGTCAGTGGAAAAGCACCAATAAGTGCTTCTAATCCTGCAAAATCCCAGGCATGGGCTCTTTCACGTTGACTCGTTTCTTTAGCTAGTTCAGGTAAAATTTATGTTGACACAGGGAGGTAGAGGTGATTCTCCTTTTTGTGAAGGTGGATGTGTTTATGCTCCATCCTCTTCCTTGCCCATCCATCAGGCAGCCAGGGCACTGCTGCATGTTCCTACCCTGCGATCTGCCTGTAAGCCGCAGCCTGACGAAGAATGCGTGAGCAGCTGCTCGTTTGTTTGTCACAGGCGGCAAGAGCATCTTCCTCTCTCATGTAATCGCCTCCTTCCTTAGAGTTCTGCGGCCCCCGTCTGCGTTAGCAGACGCCTCCCTCTCACTTCAGACCCTCTTCAGTGTCACTAGGTCATGGGAGTTTAACTTGCTCAAAAATGTTCTGAGGGCAGAAAGAAAAACAATTGGTTCAAATAGAGAACCAATCAGATTGTGGAGTTGTTGGGTCCACGCAACTAGAGGAGGTGGGGCCAACAAATAAGATCTCTTGGTTCCGCCACCTCTACAATTTGATTGGTTCAGAGAGAGAGAGAGAGAGCCAATCATTTTTCCTTTGGCCCTCAGAAAGTTTTTATGTAAAACTCCCACAAGCGTGTCGCTAAGCGTTGGGAAATTGCCTGGTTTGGTATCTTGCGCATTAGGGAGCCTCTGACACTGCTGGTTTCCCCATATCCTTTCCAGGGCCCATGAAGAGAAGCCGAGGAGTGGAGGTGGACTTTGAGACACCCGGCTCTATCCTTGTGAACACCAACATCCGCGCCCTCATCAACACGCGCACTTTCGCCGCCTTTCCCCCCCACTCCCAGCAGCAGTTGCTCCAGCTCCTGCCGGAAGTGGACCGCCAGGTGGGTCTGTCCGTCTGTCCGTCCCTCAGTCTGAGGTTGACCTCGGCCAGCATTAATGTGCTTGGCATGGATGCCCCTCTCGCCCTGCCCAGGTTGGAGCTGATGGCATGGCTCGTCTCAGCAGCTCAGCACTCAACAATGAATTTTTTACCCACGCCTCTCAGAGCTGGAAGGAGCGGCTGGCTGAAGGTGAGGAATGAAGCTTTGGGTCTGACTCGCTCAGAATGTGGCTTGGATCCCAGAAAGGGGTACAGCTGTCTGCATTCTAGAAAGGCTTTTGCCTGACATTTCCTTCCTATAAATATCCTGCTATATGAACTCAGTTGTAGGGTTCCTGCTGTTTGACCTGGCTTTCTGGTAAAATGTGGAATTCCACTAACAGAGCACAAGCTCTCTGTCGTGGTCAAAAATGAGAATAATTTCTAGTGGAAATTCTGCAACTGTCATTACTCCAGAAATCTAATTGAACTGTGGTATTATTAAAGGGTTTCAACTTCAGACAAGATTTGCATGGTTATTTTGGTTACGCGTTGGTAATGTGAATTTTACACGGAATCATGAACCTACCCAGGTCATCGGCAGTTTGGTGTTTTTAAAATCCTGCCTGTTTTGTGTGGGTGAAGCGCTATGGCTGTGTTCATATTACGTGCCTCATTGTTCAATTTCAATTTTTATTCGCTCAGATTTGTCTACCTTGATGGTTCATTCATAATTACAAGTGACCTGTAACTTAGTGTGATGTGAATGCGTCTGTCCTCCTTCTGACACACACGTGCACATTGATAAGTTTCTGCGTCACCAACAGCAAATACACTCCGCACATGTGCATAGGCAGAAAACCACGAGAATTCTGATCTGACCGTTCCCATTCATGTTACATGGGCACAAATCGGATAGGTATCCGATCTAGAACCACAGCCCTGAAAACATTAAGGCAAAAAAAAAAAAAGATTTGAGTCTCTTTGGCCTGGTAATATGAACATTGCTTAAAAATGTGCAATAGTGGTCGGTTTTGTGGCCTTAGCCATGTGAGTAAAGCAGAGAGACTGTCTGTAGTGTGAAGAGACTGGGTTCAGTGCAGTGCATTACATCTAGTCAGCTTCCCATAGCTGACAGCGCTAACAGAGGTATGACTGCATCCAGGGTTCTGCCTGAAGTTATAGAATACAGCAGGAGGTTTGGGGTCACCTCTAAGCCTCCACAATACTCTTCACCTTCACAGGCGAGTTCACGCATGAGATGCAAGCTCGCTTCCGACAAGAGATGGAGAAGGAGAAGAAGGTGGAGGCCTGGAAGGAGAAGTTTTTTGAGGAATACCATGGCCAGAAGTAAGTAGCCATCACGACCTTAGCAGGATGGGATTTCGCTTGTTTATATGAAAGGGGCTAATCCTGCTTCAGGGGTTTAGTTATCGAACAGAACTGTAGTTCTAGGCTGTTGACGGCATTAATCCCATAATTAGTCATTTAGCTTTATCGGATATTTAACTGTCATTTACTTTAGTTTCTTTAAACCATAGTAATTGCTGAGGAATGTGTGCAGTGATGTAAAAATGGCACAAATATATTATTCATGGAATGGAAATGGTTTGTTTTGAAGCGCATCAGAGGTTAACAAACCAATTTGTAGTTAATTCTACAAATGTATCCGGACTTTGATTTCAGACGTGCAGGTATTTGTCATTCGGTACAAAACTACCAAACAATACCGAAGCGAATGGCTTACACTGCACATTCATTTGGATGGCATGGAATGTAAGCCCAGTGTCGCCCCCTGGCGGTTGGTAGTAAAGCGCAGCTAGGCAGATACCTGCAGGTAGACCTTTTTGGGCCTGCTCTCACCGGGTGCCGCCCGCAGGTCCGGCCTCACGAGGGAGGAGTCCCTGAAACTGACGATGGACGATGGAGGGGCTGTGGCGGATGCTGCTCTGGACAGCGAGGCAGCCGCGGTCACTGTGGCACCCAAACGGCGAAGTGTTGGCAGGAGGCGGCGGGATGGGCGCATGCGGCGGCGTTCGCGAGCCGACCTGAGGCGGCGTGCCAGAAGGCCCATGTGCAAGGCAGTGACGACGGCGGCGGCGGCAGCTGGGGCGCCCGACAAGCTGGTGGCCTCTGATGTCTCCACTGCCACACCCAACCCCTCTACCGCATCTGAGGTCTCGGAGGCTACGGCAAGCCAAGCGGAGGCCACGCCCCCAACAGACTCTGGTGCAGAACCCCATGAGGTCCCGGCCCCCGTCCCAGCCTCTTCCCTTATGGCCACGGCCCCCGAACCCGAGCCCGAAGTATCAGCCCGGTTGCTCCCCGAGGCGACGGAGGTCTCTGTTGTCCCCTCCTCCTCTTCTGACTCTTCATCCCCCTCATCGTCATCCTCGCCCTCCTCTTCGTCTGAGAGGCGAGGGTCATTCACCACCAGCTCGGACGTCCCCACCGCTACCAGCCCACTGGACCTCGGGACCCCCAGCGCAGGTGGCGACGCCTCTGCGGGCCCCAGCCGGGACAGCAGCCCTGCCTCCAGCCCCGCTGTGCCGGTTAAGGAGCAGAAGAGGAGGGCAGAGGAGCCCCAGGCCCACAGCAGTTTCTCCGAGAAGAGGCCGCGTCTCGATGACCGTCAGTCCTTTCGTAACACAATTGACTGTGTTCACTCCGAGAAGCCCCAGCCCACAGCGGAAGAACCCAAGGTCCCACCTATCCGGGTATGACGTCGTCATTTGTAAGTTGTTTTTCTGGGTTGTGTGTGAAGCCTTAACGCTTGGCTGGAGTCGAAATTGCGCCTAAAGCGGGCAGCTGTGCAGAAACCGCGCTCTTTCTCTGTCCTGCACTGGTGGGCGAGAGCTTACAAAGAAGCTGTAAAAGAACACCCCCCTCCCCATGTGTTGGATGCAAATTTTAGCTACCGTTTGTATGCTTTTTAGAAACCGCTTAATAAAATGCTTTACTCTTTTGCTAGCAAATCAGCCCATATCTAAAGACAAGGAATCCACTGCAGAGCGCCCTTCTAAAAGGTACCGTTGTTTCTCTCTGTCGTCTTTTTCCAAGATTCAGCTCTCCCGAATCAAACCGCCCTGGGTTAAGGGTCCGCCAACCTACCAGATCTGCCACCGCATCGTGCCCCCTGGCGAGGCCTCCCGGCGCACGGGCACCGGCGCCCGCACCCTGGCTGACATCAAGGCCCGCGCCCAGCAGGCCCGTGCCCAGCGTGAGGCCGCTGCTGCTGTTGCAGCCACTGGCGATGGGGCGGGGCCGGGCGGGGGCGGCCCGGGGGGCGGTCCTGGAGTACCGGATCGCGGCGGTACCGGTCGGAGGGCCCGAGAGCACCCGGGCCCCATCGAGCCGGGAGGAGGAGGGGGGCCCTCGGAGGAGCCGGGAGTGGCTGCGCTCCCTCATCCTACAGGAACACAACTACAGCTGCCTGACGTAGAGCTGATGGCCCAGCCTCCCTCGCGCTCGCATCCGGAGCCGCAGCTCGACATGCACTGCGGTCGCACACACTCACCAGCAGAGGGCACCCCCGAGGCATGCTTGGAAGAGGAAGCCGTCTCTGTGGATGGCAGCCCCCCGACACAGACTCCAGACGTTCGGACACCGTCTGTCATGGGAGTGGGGGTAGGTGACTCCCCGAAAGAACAGGACCGAGGCGGCAGGATGAATGAAGACCAGATGGTGGGATGCGATGTCAGTCTAGCGACCAGCGTCAATGAGGTGACTGTTCTGGCCCCCACCTCCATTCCCGACACGCTGCCCAGGTTTGGGAGTCGAGGCGTGGAGGCCATACGGACTCTGTCCCCCGGCCTTGTCCAGGAAGGAGAGCAGAGTGGGGAGCATCAGCAGCTTATCTCTGTAGCTCACAGTGTGGACACAGTTACAGTATCAGTCTGGAATCAGCAGAACCCTGGGCCTAGAGGGTCTGAGGAGGCACCCGAGTCACTTAGTACTGGGAGGACTGAGGATGAAGAGGAAGGAACACTGCGGGTGCCCAACCCGGCGGCGGCGGGTTCGGATCCGCACCCCGACTGCGGGACTGGCCCGTGTTTCAGCCCAGAGCCGCAGCTCCCTGCTGGCACCGAAGATGACAGGGGGGCCCACAGTGACTCGACTGAGACTGCCTCAGACATTGAGAACGAGGTGAATGAGGAGGACTGGTGCGTGCCATCCAACCCAAAGAATGTCCAGGACCGGGCCCATCTTCTGGATGCCACTGGCGACCAGCTATCTAATTGGGTCCATCCTGCGAATGCTGCTCATGGCCAGCCGGCCGCTCCGTCCCGTCACCTGAGCACTCCTCCCCGGCACACTGCCATCCTGCCACCGAGCCAGCCCGCCCCTTTGTGTCTCCATAACCCAGAGATGATTCCTACTAACCTTCAGGGGGAGAGCAACCAGAGCTCTCCCGCAGCTCCCAAGGCCGGCGGTGATGTTGATCGTTGGGGACGGACAGACTCAGATGAGTCCAAGACCCCTGGGAAGGTGCCTGTCTCTGTCAGTGAGAACTGCAAGGTGTCGCTGAAGCTAGCTGGCACTGCTAGCGCCCCTAGAAAAGCCATTGGTTCAGCCCGGCCAGTATCCTCAGTCGAGGCTAACAACCCGCTGGTCACCCAGCTGTTACAGGGCAGCCTGCCCCTGGAGAAGGTCCTACCCCAGTCTCACTCTGCTAGCAAGCTGGAGATCAACCGCCTCCCGGCCGGGCCAACTCCACCTTCTGCCCACCTCCAAGGTTCCTGCAAGGTGGAGCCAAGCCGGCAACACGGCGGACCCACCAGAACCGCAGCTGTCCGGTCCAGGTGTCCATCTACAGGTCCCTCAGACTCCCGTGCTCTGGGAACCTTGCCGGAGTCGTTTACTCAGAGTCACCTCAAGGTTCCAACAGCCTGTGCCCCTCCTGGAAAGGGACGGAGTTTCGGCACAGCTGCACCCCTGCCAAAGGCACGGCAACTGCAAGACCAGCAGCTCAGCGGGGTGGGGACAGTGCCTGTCATCACAGCCCTGTCCTGCATGCGTGCTCCAGACTTTAACCAGAGCACCCCCTTCGAACCAACTGCAGTCAAAGAACACCCTGGACCTCAGCCGCCACAGGGTGGCGCTCTCGAGAGACCTGTGGGAGGCGCAGGGTCCCAGGCCCACTGCAGAGCTGTGGCTGAGACCCCATCTCCGCCCCATGGCGACCTCTGCCCTTCCGAGGTCATGCCCACCGTTAAAATTGACTGGCGGCCCAAGCTGGACCCCCAGCTGTCACCGGCGCCGGCGCCCACAGTGAAGAACGAGGCCGTCCGTCCCTCATGCCAGGCCCTAGCGAAAAACTCCATGTCAACTGTAACCAAAAACGAGCCGCTGGCTGACGCTTACCTCGGCAGCGGGGCCATGGAGGGACTGCTCAACATGGAGATGTCTCTCGTACGAATGGCCAAGAAGGAGCAGGGCAAGGTGTACGGTCGGCTGGCGGACTCCTCGCCCTCTGCACTCCCCTTCCAGGTTAGCCTGCAGCAGCAGCTGTACGGAAAGCTGCCCAAACTGCATCCTGGTGGCAGTGGCAGCTTCAGCTACACGGCCAATGTGTCCGTGGTGGACAGCAGCGGCTTCCCACGCAACATCACCGACGGCGTGCTGCAGCTGCGGCAGCGCGCTGGCCCAGGCTCCGCCCCCAGCATCCTGGCCTTCGCTGATGGCACTGCTGAGGAGGTGGCGCTCAAGTGCTCCTGCAGGCTCAAGGCAATGATCATGTGCCAGGGCTGCGGGGCCTTCTGCCACGACGACTGCATCGGGCCCTCGAAACTCTGTGTGTCCTGCCTGGTGGTGAGATAGTACCCTTTGCCATGTGGCGCCCCCTGGGTGGGGCGCCAGGCCCAGGGAATTGCGTCTTGTATGATAAAAATCCCGTCTGTATTTTTGTTGCATATTTTTTTTCTAATGCTGTTATAATAATTATGGTTGTTGTCGTTGATGTTGATATTATTATTGTTATTATTATTATTGTTATTATTATTATGATTAAGTGAATTTATGGGGCATGGTTGCTTGTAAATCGTGCCTTTTTTGTTCCTTTTCACAATAACATTTACCTCATCTCCTCTGACATCATAAGTTCTGTATCACAATCCTGATGTCCCCCCAGTTCACGCTCGGTGTACTTCGGGGAGGGGACAGAGCTGATCTGTATGTCTGTGTCGCAAAGAAATATTTTTTTAATCATTAAACAAGTGAATTACATTTTTTTTTAAACTTCTAAGTTCTTTCATTTGCCTTTTGTTTTGAAGCCAAGTCTGTATTGGGCAGTAAAGCACAGTATTCCAATAAAGCTGGCACTGAGTCCGTGCGTTCAAATCAGTATACATCTGTGAGTCGTGGTTATGTGGTGGCATGCTACTCCATCAGCCCACCCTACAAACCAAAGAGCGGTTTGCTCCTTCCAGCCTGCGGGTGGGACTCCTTGGCTGCTGTCCGACTTGGTTGTCAGTCCTGTTTGGATCACTTAGAGCAGTGTTTCCCAACCCAGTCTTTGGGGACCCCCAGACAGTATACATTTTTGCTCCCTCCCAGCCAATTAAGAACACTGAATACCTGGTACCTGGAAGTTGGGAGGCAGCAAAGAATGCGGACTGTCTGGGGGTCCCTGAGGACTGGGTTGGGGAAACATTAACTTTGAGGGAAGAATCGAAGTGCAGTGCAGTCAAGTAAAAATGTTTTGGATGAGTGTAACTTTTCTGGACGACACTGCCTTAAGGTGGGCGGTCTTCTGTTCCGTTAATCACACGTTTTCAGTGACTGGTGGTGTCTGGGAGGTTCGTGTTAAGTTTCTGCCTACTTGCATGTGGTTCTTGTCGCATTTTGATCCTTATCCTGTCTGGAGGGGGGGGGAATTTCTAGTCTCAAGGCCCTGTAAAGAACAACTGCAGTGATGTTGCACTGAGCAGAAATCCCCCGCTATGGTAAAAGTACGTATGTGAGTGATGTCTGCTAGTCTGTGGCCTGTACCGCAACCTGTCCTGTAGTGTCACGCCACTGCCTCCGCTGGCAGCACTTCTGTGTGCCACCTAAGATGCCAGCTATGGGTGCGGCGCCAGCAGTCTTCGTCCTGAACAATTGACGTGAGTGTACGATTGACGTAAATAAACGTACACAAATGAAATTTTAAAGATGCTTTATTTGGGGATGGGGGAGGTCTTGTTG
>JAODKC010000130.1:27102843-27131414 GCA_026777985.1 Mormyrops attenuatus
CCCCGGCCCCCCCCCCCCCCTCCGCGCGGGCCCGCGCCCCCCCGCGCGCTACAATGACTAGGGGCTCATGGCGGAGCTCTTGTGGAAATGGGCATGCTGTTTTCAAACTGGAAAAACGCAAATTTATCCACCCCAGAAATCGCTCGCCAAGTTTTTAAATGTCATGACAAAAGTACCCAGCTGCAAGTTAGGCTGCACAAACGGAATAGTCTGGTGTTAACTTCAGGACAAACTGTGCAGCAGTACCTGCTCATCTGCAAGCAAATCTCAAAGATCTTTTTAATAAGGCAGGAGGAAATTAGTTGACCCCTCCCCCAACCACTCAGATGCACATATTGCAGTCTTAAATGCAACACATCCTGTAATCACAAAGTAAACACTGTAACTGCCACAAAGATGCGGTTGACCTGCGCACATAACAGAATGAATTTCTGTTTTGTATCTTTAGTTCGGTCGGGAAAATAATGTGATTTCCTGGTATTCTTGGACGGACAGAAGAAAATGTGTGCTAGAGGAATAACTAGTGTTGATGGGATGAAAAGGCTTGTGTTACTGCTGTGTAGGTCCACTATTTGTGGGGTGACCCTTCATTAGTAAAGCTGAGAACCTTTGGAACCAGGGTTCTCTAACACCCTCATGCCAGGCTTACAATAACAATAACTCATAGGAGAAACCGGGCGGCGTGGCGTTGAGCTTCGTTAGGGCTTAAAGTCTGCATGGTTTTTACTGTCCCTGTAGACACCCAACCCATTAGGACCAAGCTGAACCCGCCCATGATATCTGAAAATAGGAACAATGGAACTCGCCTGAGAGTCCCCAGTGTCCCTTAGGGAAATTTTCCAATTCTACTTTGAGCAGCCAATAGCTTGTCTGCGATTAAGGGGACAAAGACTGATCCTTTCCCAGCAGAGTCTGTATTATCTTTCTAGATGTGCTCAGAACCACTGGAAAAAGGTTATGGAAGGAGGCTACCTGCAAGTCCATCTCATGAAACTCCTGCTGTCAAGTCCAGCTCACTGTATGCACAAATGTCAAAAACTGTCCCCTAAGAACCTGTGGCACTGAATCATCTACAATGCGAGAGGGAGGGGAAAAATGAGGTGAACAGTGAAGCACCTGCATACTAAGAGCATATCTTGACAAAAAAATCTTTGCAGGTGTTTTCCCTCCACAACTGATGCGTTTGAGGGTGTGTGTGTTTTTCCTCCATGTTGTTAAGAGACAGAGGCTCGGACTTGGTAGGGTTTAAACCCTAAGAGGCTGTATCAGGCTCTGCCATGCTTACTTCTGACGGTAGTAGAGCAGATACATCTTCAATGGCTCTGGTAGCGGCAGACCTAGGATCCTTTCCCTGAGCAGATTGACAGACGTGTCTGGCCTACTCTCCCTGCCCACTTCCTGTCCGGTCAAATCTACCCGCCTCTCCACCACCCCCTCCTCCTCCTCTGCTTCCTCATCCGTCTCGGAGCCGTCGTCCGTGTGCTTCCGCGGGATTGTGCGGCTCACAAACGCGTGCCGGTTGGCCAGGAGCAGTGAGTCTGCGCGGCGACACGTCCGCCTGCGCTTTGGCCGTGCCCTAGCCCCACTCCTGGCTCCGCCCCTGTCTGGCCGCAACCTGGTCGGCTGCAAGGCCGTCGTCTTCAAGGTGTGCCGAATGGCAATCCGAGCCAGGTCCTGCAGGGGGCGCACCTCGAACATCGCCGCTGGGGTGAGCCGTGGTCGGACACGGATGAGCAAGAGGGCAGGAGGCCGGGAGCAAACACATGCCGGGGGAGCACACAGGCAGAGGTGAGCACACACGGGCCGGCATGATTTTTGGGCAACCGCATGCCAGAGTGACATGCAGTCACAGCCGAAGACATGACGGGAATGGGCGATGACATACAGTCAAGAGGGAGTATGCGGGAGAGACGAACATAAGGGACACAGAATGACAGAGGGGTAAGCACACACAACACGAAAAAGAAGAGAAGCTTCAACACCCAACACCTTGATCAAGGACACTTCCAAAAAAACATAGGCAGCAAACACACCTACTATCTAAAATACTACAGAGGCTCAGACTTTGGGAAATTAACGCAAGACCAAGTTCAGTCACATGACTTGTTCAGAAAGCAAAGCCGGCCCGGCTGGGAGGGGGAGCGCCTCTGTGGGCCAACACTCACGTAGAGGGACAATCTTGGACTTGTCGGTGTCCCTGTTCTTGGGCAGCACCAGTGGGGCAAAGGACACAGCGATGATCTTCTTGGTCTCCCAGGTGTTGTGGCCCGTGCGGGTGATCTTTGTCAGCTGGGTGGGGGGGGAAAGGCTTCACTGTTTCTCTCACATTTGTTTAATTAGACATTCCACCTTAAAATACAACAGAAATTACATTCTTTTCCTCATATGATGGAAATTACTGAAATGAGCATTGAACAGTCCCACGCAGCAAAATCGTCTCTTAGACCACATAGGCAAAAGGCATGGTTAGTGCACGCTACCGAACATGTGCGTCTTGTTTGAACGCCCAGCAGTCTCTGCTTTCCTGTGTGTCTGTATCTGTTCCTATATGACTGTCTCTCTGTGTCTGTCTCTAGGTGAGTGTTTGTGTGAGTATCTATGTGTCTCTATCTGTGTGTGTTTGTGTAAATCTTTGTGTGTATCTCTATTGGTGTTTAGTCTGTATGTGTCTCCATATGAGGGTGTCGGTCCGTGCCTCGATATGTGTGGTCTGAGTGTCTATTTCTATGTGTGTATCAGTCTCAGTGTGTCTGCTTCTCTGTCTCATTGCTCCTGTTTCTATGTTAGCATGTACATGCTGACCTTTTCCTCCAGGGGGAGCACCAGAATGCCGCCGACCTTCAGCAGGTTCTTCATGTAGTCCTCATGTTCACGCTGCACACCGGCCCCGCAGTACACCCGGTCATACTGCCTGCTCTCTGGTGTAATCTCCAGGCAGTTTCCCGCCACAAAGGAGGGCTCACAAAACTCAAACCTGCAGCACAAGTCCAGTGTCTCACTCCACACTGACACCAACTTAGGAATCATTCTTTTATGCTGTGCAACTATGTTAAAAAAGATGCACTTCCTGTTATGATGTTCTCACATGGGTGTTTAATTGGTATCTTCATAAGTAGGTCACACTCCTACATGCAAACGGAATGAAAGGGAGCCAAACGAACTAGAGATGCACCGATCGATTGGCCAGGGACTGGAATCGGCCGATTTTCAGCGCGCTCAGCCGATCGGTCTCATGTATGTCCGATACAGAACTGGTCCGTTTTACGTATGTGCCACTCATCACAGGCAATAGCCTCACAGCCGCCTGCACACTCACAGCCACATGCTAACATGTCATTAGCATGGGAATTCTTCACTGGGAGTGAAGATGACTCAAAGCTCGCAATTTGTTATACAGGAAAAGCCAAAGTAAACTGAGGGGTAAACTTATTATTAAACATGTACTAGATAATCTTGAAAAGGACTAATTAAAATTGCAAAGCGAGCTAAGTTTTTTAGCTAAGTAAAAATGTTTTACCGAAACTGTGCTATAATGGCAGTACAGTATGAAGGTGTGAAAAAACCTGATCTTATTCTAGCTATAATAGCAATGTAAGAATTGTATGTGCATAACATCCAATGTTGACATCATTAAAATTACTCTGCACCTATTAGTATTTGGAAGATAACCTACAGTATGTACTTTTTTGAAGACGAGCAAAAAAACTGAAAAAGGTTAATATATCGTGTTATCTAGAGAATTTTAAACATACTGGACAATTATATAAGCAACTGAGATTTGTTTTGTTATTTAAATCTCTTGCACCTGCTTTTGTTTGGAAAGTAAAATATGTCAGATAAAGTTGGGTGTACAGCAGCTCATTTTCAGTTAATTGTGCCTCTTTCCAGTCACAGAGCACTTTATTTTGAGACTTGTTTAAGTGAGAGAAGATCCTGTAAGTGTGGTTCAGGGGAAATTGTAAAGTTTAACAATTTCTTTTATTATGAAAATCATGTCACTCGCTGAGGCTCGCTCACCTGTCAAAGCTGTCGCTGGTTTTGATGAACACGTCCAACCTTTGGTAGGCGTAATCGATGACGTCTGAATGCAGCTCTACCCCGTGGTTGACGCCAAATGGACCTGTTTAATCAAAGAGGGTCGCAGAGGTAAGGTTGTGACCTGTAGCCCACATCCTCACATACCATCTCAATACGTAACATTAACAAAGCCAAAACTAACTCACTACCACTTTTTTCCAAATTTTAAAAATTCAGTATCAGCTTTCAGTTTAAGCAGACTTTCTGTTTTTGAGAAAATGGAATTTTACTTTCATTCCAAATTGAATTAGACATGGTTTGCAAAAGCTTTACACGCAATCCGCATGTTTTCCTCAACAGATTTTTTTTTTGTTTGCGTTCCATTGGATAATGGGAAACAAATGGAAATAAGGTTTCTCCCAGCTCATGTCCCATTATGTCCACCTCCACGAGAAGCGAATAATGTTGATCTCGTTAAAAGCAATACGCGTCAAGGTCTGGAATGTATTAGACCAGGGGTCTCCAACTCCGGTCCTGGAGAGCTACTATCCAGTAGGTTCTCTGTTCTACCTGGCTTCTGATGAGCCACACCTGTTCCTGCTATTTACTTGAGAAATGGTGTGGCTCATCAGAAGCCAGGTAGGATAGAAAACCTTCTAGACAGTAGCTCTCCAGGACCGGAGTTGGAGACCCCTGTATTAGACAGTAACCTAACATTCGATTTTCATAGGTGATGCGTTGAATGCAGAAGAAATAGGCAGGGATGAAGATCTGAGTGACTTTGATAAGGGTCAAATCGTTATGGCCAGAAGACTGAGTCAGAGCATCTCCAAAACGGCCAGGCTTATGGGGTGCTCATGGTCAGCGGTGTTGAGTACCTGCTGAGAGTGATCCAAGGAGGGAAAAACCACGAACCACCGACAGGGTGTTGGGAGACCAGGACTCATTGATGGGGCATGTGAATGAAGGCTATCCTGTCTAGTACAAACCAATAAAAGGGGTATTGTGACACTAATGTAAGATACTTTAATGGTGGTTACATAAATAATATGCCATGGCACATGCCAATCCCTGACCACTGTCAAAAGCACCTACAATGAGCAACTAAATCAACGGAACAGGACCTTGGCATAATTGAAGACGTTCACCTTCATAGCCCCATATGCAGCTGGGTTCTGTGTATCATGACAAAATACTCCTGCGATTATCAAAATGATCTGTATGGGACTGTTTGATTTTGCAGTAGTCCTCCGGTTGGTATGTACCAGATGGGATAGACTCCACATCTCACATCAATGAGTCTCGGCTGCCCAACATCCTGCTGGCGGCTCGTGGTTCTCCCTCCTTGGATCGCTCTCAGTAGGTACTCACCACAGCAGACTGCGAGCAGCTTGCAAGCCGTGCCATTGCAGACATGCTCTGACCCAGTCATCTGGCCATGATGATTTGACCATTATCAAAGTCAGTCAGCTCTTTACTCCTGGCCATTTCTTCTGCATTCAACATGTCAGCTATAAGTAATGAATCGTAGCTTACCATCTAAAATATTCCGGACCTTGACATGCTGTTTTTAACAAGACAGTCAACATTATTCACCTTATGTACGGATGAGCATAATGTTTTGGCTTTTCAGAGTAGGCATATAGTAATAATAATCGATACTTTATTAATCCCCATGGGGAAATTGTCTTTTCGCCTCCCTGAAGTTGCTCTTTGTAGAGTAAGCTGTCCGCAAAGGGCATCCACTTGTGGCAGCGCCCAGGGAGCTGAGGGCCGTGCTTAAGAACCTGCAGACGTGCTGAGGCTGGGTTTGAACCGGCGACCTTGTGATTACAGGCACACAGGCTTAGTCCACTGAGCCACCTGCTGCATGCTAATGTAGGTATTTATGCATGAATATATTGCTACATTGTTTTTAATGCCTATTTACAAATTGTATATGTTGCTTTTTAAATTTATTTTCTAAAATAAACAGATAATATTTTTCGGTTGTTGTCTGTTTTTCCTGACATCTGCTGTTCTGTGGATACACTGCATCCATTATCTCCTTTTGATCCACCACAGTTTGATGTACCTGGGGGAGATGCACCTGTACTCACTCACCCAGGATGAGGCCAACCATGGTGCTCAGGTATCCAGTCCCACTACCCAAGTTAAGGAAGGAGAGCCCAGGCTGCAGGTCCAGCGCCTCCATCACCTCAGAATAAATGCAGGGTGCGGACAGGTGGATGTTGCCATGGCGCCAGGCCAGGTCTTTGTAAGCGCTGTTGCGGAACTCCTCCAGGTAGTAGTCAGCGCGGTCTACGGCGCGGAAGGCCTGCTCCACGAGCTCAGATCGGATGTAGTGCGCTTCTTTCAGGTTGTCAATCAGCTCGTCGTTGTCTTCCCCAGCGCTTACAGCGCCACCCATCTTCAGGTGGAGTGACAGGGCAGGGGGCGATACCTGGGAGACACAGCAGAAAGCAGACCTTGGCATACATCGAAGGTACGTCTGCCATGATCCAAGCTTTACCACACCTCTCCAGATTTTCAGCCACAAGCTCTTGTCCTAGCTGAAATGCCCTTACCTAGAAAATCTTTACCCATGTGCTGCCATCTGAATGGGCAATTTCTAACCCCAAACTGAAGTGATCACACTATCAATGGAATTACACTAATAATAACAATTCAGGGGGGTGTCATGGTGGCTCAGTGTTGCCTCAAACACCCAGGGCTGGTGGCTTGAATACTTGCACTGCTCTGTGTGAGAAATTAGCATGTCCTCCCCATGTAACATAGCCCGTTCCTGAAGTCCACAGACATGCTGTTCGGCTGACAGGCATTTCAAAATTGCCCGTAGCGTAACATTTTGGTTGCCCTGCGATACATTGCCATCCTGCTCATGAATCCCTGGCCTGTGCACAATGCTGACCAGTACAGGCTGCAGGAATTTGGTTTGCAAGTCCAGGACAAGGTATGTACTATTTATTAAGTCTGACTGGAAACCCATTTTTCTGTCTTCCAGAAAAATATCTCAAATGTGCATTTTGGAAAAAGCACTGCTACTTGGCTTACACTGGATGACAGTGAAATGTCTGTTTTAAAGGAAAATTTCTGACAAAGAAAATTGGTGATAAAGATTTCTACAAAACCATACATGGGTTAAAAATCCTGATAATTTTAAAACGCACTCTGCATTGGACAAGGAGGTATAAAAAACGAATGGATGTTTGAATTTACATTCCTCATTTTAAACAATCTAGAGCTGAACAAAAGGTCCGTTTTATATCAATATAAAAATGACAATATCTAAATTACATTTAAAAAGGTGGCATGGTCATTAATTAAAAAGACATGAATTATATGGATGTAACATATATTTATTAAATCAATCACCATTTCAGATCAGAAACAAGGTTTACTCTATGGTACTTTAAATCAGTATAATCGAAACTGGTAGCAGAATTTCCTCCTTTTTCTAAATGTGCCCCGCACATGCCAGAACTGGGTGAGCTTTCTTCCCGAGTACCAGAGTAATACAAGTCGGATTCCAGTTGAACTAGAAAATTCAATTTCATTTACCTTTTAATCTAAAAGCAGCCAGCAGCCTATTATCTTCTTACAGCAGGTGGATGTTACTAACAATTTACTTGAATAGCTCCTCAGAGCACCAGTTCCCCTCCTGTGATGTGAAATGACAATTACAGCTTCTTACCCATACGGTTACTTACTGTCTTTTAAACCCATCTGTCCCTTTACAATTGAAATACCAATTGACCAGCTATTCAAATGTTCCGTAACTATAAATATCTGTAAACAAAACGGCGCAATTGAAACATCAGAGCGAAGCCGCTCAGCAAACAGTGGTCCAAACCCAGTTCTGCCCAAAATGACTGTAAAAGACAGGAAAAACAATCACATGTGCACGGCTCCACCGGCAAATGGATGAAGAGCAGATTCAGCTGGCTTATCGCGATCAGCATCCGTGCTCACTCACGCATCCAGGACACGCTGCAGAGTTTCACGGTAAGAGATATGAGCTCATCTATCATGTTAGTGTACATGTCAGCACGCTAACGTTTATTGACACCCCCATCTCCATCAACTGTCAAAGCAGACATATTTCCGCGCGAATGTGGAGAAGGCAGCACATCCAGGCAGAGGGGGCTGCAGCTGCCTTGTGCCGTGCCGTTATCCGCAGCTGCGCCACACATAAACGGCCGCTCTTCGTGTGCATCCGGCACGCCGCCTGCCTTTGAAAACACAGCCCGCCTCGTTTGCACGAAACACAGGGGCAGAGATGGTAATTCACTTAGCTATCATGTCAACCTAAATATATCTAGATAAGCTCACCGAAACCAGTAACTAATTTAGTAATGACTGCAAATTACGGTAAAAACGCGGCAAGACGTTCCCCACATTCTTCCGGCTAAGCCGTGAAATCAGACCTTTTAAAGCACCACAAGTGAGAAAAACACAATGGCTTAAGCATTGCAACAGCAGAGAAACTAGCTACGAAAACGCATCAAAAACCATTAATCGTAACGGTCTAAGAAGTTCATATTTTACCGAGAATATGCCGACTTTGTGGGGTATTTTCTTTATAATTTTATCTGATATCACTGATATCTTCGTTGCGTTGTTCTCTTTTTCCAAGATATTGTTCCTGAATAATCTGATCCAGTACAGAGCTGGAAGTAAACATTGACCAGCTGGTGCTCTGACGTCACGCACACAAACACACCAAATGTGGACTAAACGGATCGGGTTTTTTTCTCTTCGCACCCAACGCGCACTTCTCCGTGATTGGCCACGGCGTCATTAAAGTGAGGATTGACCCAATCAGAGGCGACTGTTGCACTTCTTCGGAGGGAAAACATATGCGCACAAAAGGCATATTTGCTTGGGTATCTAGGTAAGATCCGATAACTCATACGCAGCTGCCGCATACTTTAATAATAAAACGGTCATTATAAATTTGGGTGGTTAGATTAGAACTTCATCAGTGCAGATGTTATTATATGTTGGAGTATAGAGCTTCTGCCCAAGGAAATCTGTGCTTAATATACCTTTGTACATGTGTATACCACTAGCAAATCACGAACATCTCCTTTGGGAGGTAGCTTGTTCAGTATCTTTTTCTTAACACTTTGATTGACAAGCAGCACTATTTTCAATTTGCCCCTATTACTCATGAATGTAAGAGGTATCTTGCTTAAAAACATTTTTCTTCATTTTTGTCGAGATATAACGTTTTTGAAAACAGGTTGAAAGTCTGGCTTAATACTTTCTTAAAACCTCTACTAAATATTCATAATTTGTAAATGATCTTTTCTTAAATCAATACAGTTCAAAGCTACATACCTGGCTTAAGCTATGTTTGCTTAATGTAGAGGTAATGTTTACGGGATCAATTCATGTAAAGTTCTTTTGCTCAAAAATACATCAGCAAGGCCCTTTCTAAACAAGACCGAACCCTGTAATCTTTTGGTCATGTGTTCATGTTCATAAGTACTGTGATGCCTCCTAATGTTCCTGGGTGTCAAAGCAGAAGCTTCCTGACTGGGCAAATCCATTACAGCATGCCATAGTATTTAATTATTTACTTTGTGCTTAATTTTGAGAATTCTGCCTGACGGTCAATTGCTTTTGTATTTCCTTATAATTTTGTCTTAATGGCAACAATCTTATTTTGTGTCCAAAATAGAATCATGTAACCATTTTGCTTGGTATAAATGACAGTTAGTCGTGATGGAAAAAAGAAAAAGAGTTAAATCCAGTTTTTCTCACCTACTTATATATGATAATTCCACAGAGAAGCACTTAATGGATGGTATGTGACTCTGTGGTTTAATGCTCTGCATCTGTGTGCTGCAGATCACGGGTTCAGATCCCATGACTGATACCGTCATAACGTTGTTGGTCCCTTGAAATGCCGCTAACTTCGAAAACCTTTTCCCTTCTGACCCCTGTGTGTTTGTGTCTTGTAGGAGGGTGAGACTGGATATGTGAAAACCAAGGAATAGAAAATGAAGTATCATTATTCTAAGAAGATGAGGAACAGAAAACTGCATTGGACCCTACAAATTCAAAAAATCCAAATCACTACATGGTTTCTCCTTCAGTCCAGCCAGCAAATCTTGTTGTGTGGCAAATATAGGCAGAGATACGTCTCAGATGTTTTGGCTGCGTAGTATACCTGTGAACAGCAATGGTCGAAGCCCATGTTGCTCCCTAGGCAAGCTTTGCTGCTGGGGCCCCCTGCTGGAGGCAAAGTGAACTTGGCTTGCTGAGTTGGTGACCACACAGGAGATGCAGGCCATGTAGACGTATGGGCTACCTGGCACTGCATGCAAATGGGGTGTGTGCTTACCATCTGCAGTAGTAGATAGTATAATGGACCTGTAACCTCAAGTTTGCTTGTCTATTCCCAGTAGGGGTTCTGGTGTACTACCTAAGAATAACTGATTAACTGAATGATATGATAAACAAAAATATGTGCATGTTAGTAATTCTTAAAAACTTCACTATCACAGATGTACAAGGAATTATTGCAAACATACTCTCAGTGTTCAGATAGATCTGATAACACAGAAGAGCACAAATAAAAATGGGGAGACTACAATAGTAACTATCAATAATTCTGTGTTGATAACAGAAAATGCTTTTGGGAAGTAGAACATGCAGAAGCTTCAAGGCAAATGCCCTTTGTTCTGATTGTGATTTTTATTTAGATATCAACTATTTGTACGCAGTCATCACAAACACAGACGTTACAAAATAAATATCTAACAATATTACGGTTCATTGTTCTTTAAATATCAAATAAATAATAAATACATAATTTCATTTTTTTTTCCTGAATTCAGGGGGTGTCAAAATACTTTAACGGAAAACATAAATAATATCAACAAAAATGATATCAAACTTGGTCCATTATAAAATATTTGCACTTAAAAAAGAAGTTAAAAATCCCATTCTCTAAATTAAAAAATATGATATATAAAATAATTCATTGTGGTTGAAATTCGTAAATAGCATTTTTATTCTTGACACAAAGGACAATATCTTGCTACTTCTTAGCCAGTTCAAATACATTAACATCTTAAGTTGCATGCTATCCTTCAGAACAATTAAATAAGTCAATAAATAGGCATGGTAAAAATAAATAAGAAAACGTAACGTGGAATAGAATGAATAAATTACATTGTACCATTCACAGATTCAACTTAAATAATTTATGTAACAATAATTCAACTACTCACTATTTCTTCAAATGAAGTGCAATTTCTATGATCGTAAGTACCTTGAACTAGATGGGAATGGAATTAATTTACATGATAGATAGTTATATTTCTGTATGAGGAAAAGCTTGTCAGGTCCGTAGTCTGTTCTGTTTTGTCTTGTACCATTGCGTGGTGAAGAGGTTGCATTCATCCTCTAAACAGTCACAGCTTTTTTCATGGTGGAAAGGACATTTTCTCCGCTGTTTAAAATTGCTCACTAAAGGTCAGTGCCAAGCACAGATGCGTACGCACACATTGTCTGTCACAGCCTCAAGAGGGTTTGGTCATCACAGAGAATCGAAGTTCTGCTGAGATTTAACCCTAACCCATTTTTTTGCCTGCCTCCCTTATCCCCCCCCCCCCACACCCCCCCAGCCCCAGCCCCAGCCCCAAAATGCAGGAACGCCGCTACGTTGTGGAAGAGAGCTACGAAGAGGCAGCACAGACAGGCAGGTAAATGAGGAGTTTAAGGCCGAGGTGCATGTCGTTGAGTCCGCTGAGGCCAAACGCTACACTGGAGGTCTTCGTGTGAGTGTGGCGGAAAGGAAGCTGCTGCGCACCGCAGCTACATCAAGGGCGTAAGATCCTAAATCTGAGAGTGCCGGCTTTCTGCTCCCGCGCAATCCGATGAGCCGGGGCGTGATATGTAGTCGTCTTTGTCTGTAAGGCTAAATCCCATATCCTGCGTCCGGTCTGCGTGCTTTGTTCTTGACAAACCATCTCCTCAAAAAGTGGTGGAAGAGAAAATAACATTTGAAACTGAAAAAGAGAAAAATTTGGTTTGTTCCGCCAAGCCCCTGAAAATGAAGAGCAGCAAGGATGGATTTTGGTCCTGTTGGGTTTTTTTGAGTTTAATTCTCTCTCAGAATGCTCTTTAGCTTTGGAGGAATTCTACAGTCGCATATATAACCTGAATGCCCTTTTTTATTTGCCGTTTGGCCGTCTGTGTATCCCATACCTTGTCTCTCTCACTCTCTCTCATTTCCTTGTCATATTCTCTAGACCTTGATCCCTTTCACAGCCTGGTTTATGGTCTCCAGCAGAGCCTTGTTGTCGGGGTTCTGGTAACACTCCTTGTTGGTGTACATATCCATCAGTCTGTCCACATAGGTGTCAAAATTCTGCTCTGTGATTGGCTCCTGCTGTCATGGGCAAAATGCAAAGACATTCGTTAAAAACTCAGCACTGACCTTCAATTCATCTCAACACTCTTGTCCTAAGTCTACCTGTTTTGTATTCAAGAGAGAGCGCCTCTCCCATTTGACTGATGATTGTTACTGCAGAAACTGCCAGCTCGAATATGTGACATTAGATTTGATGTGCTATAACGGTAACTGCCCTTCTAGTGACTGTGAAGCTGATTTACTCCATGACATCCGTAAAAAGAAAATCAAGCAAAAATGGAGTTTCATGTAATAAACACGAGGTATGGTAGACCTACAGCATACGACAATTGAGTGCTAACTCTGACCCTAATTATGCAGTGTAGGGTAATGCAGTGGCTCAGTGGGCTAAGCCTTGGTGCCAGTGATCGGAAGGTCACTGGTTTGACCCCAGCCTCAGCATGTCTGTCGGCCCTTGAAGAAGGCCCTTAACCCCCAGCACCCTGAGTGTCACTACGGGAGGCTGCCCTTCAGTGCTGAGCTTGCTCTCACCTACATATGTGTCATGGGGAGCAAGATGGGGTCGGTGAAAAGGGAATTTCCCCATAGGGATCAATAAAGAATCATTAGACAAGCCCCTATCACAAGGGTGTTGGTCTGGTTTCAACATTGGTTCTGGTTCACTGGTAGGGGCCAAATGAGCCCTGAACCCCCTGCTCTCCTAAGCACACATGACACTCCCACAATATTGGTAGGGACATGTCCATATCCAAAGCTACACCCACACTGTCACGAACGGGGACAAGCCGCTTACCATGTGGGGGAGCCGGATGTGGGCGAGGCTGCGGATCAGCGCCTGGCTGAGGCCTGATAGTTCCACAAAGAGTGCCTCATTCTGCTCCTCGATAGCCTTGTTCTCCTCCTCCATGTTTTTCAGGTTCTTCTCCATGGAGGAGATCTGCATTGAGACAAAATATCATTAGCTGTTTTGCTCTTAAGAATGATGTAATCTAGTGTTTCCCAAACCGGTCCTCTGGGACCCACAGACGGTCCATGTTTTTGCTCCCTCTGAGCCCTTTGTCAGACAGTCTACATTTTTGCTCCCTCCCAGGAGGGAGCAAAAACGTGGACTGTTTGTGGGTCCCCGAGGACTGGATTGGAAAACACTGATCTAATCCAATAGGATTCAGTGCCATATCTCTGATTCAAACCATGTTACCTTGACTGTAACATCAATCAGACCACCATTACACCACCCACATATGGGGTGCTATGACATCTTCTAAGTTATACACACAAGAAAGGACAGTGGATAACATTCTGACTCATTCAGAACACATACAAGTGGTTTGAAAAAGAGGGATATTGTTTCTCTTCTTTCAGTCTATATGCTCAAAGGGAAGGTGCCCTTCTGATATTTTTATGCCACTCACTAAAGATCCTCTCTGTCCTTGACAAGAAAGTATTCCGAGATAATGGCAGTTGGCAGATAGGATTTATTCACAGAGAAAAATAAGGACGGGGGTAAGTAATGTAGATGCGGTGGAGAAGCAGACCCTACCTGTGTGTGAAGGTTGACCATGTCCGCCTCCATCTCGTTATTGGACTCATTCAGCTCATTGATCTCTTTGTTCAACTGTTTGATATCCTCATCATTATCCAGAACTGAAAACAGGAGAAAAAAAGTATAAAGAACCAGTAGTGACGGTTCAAGAATAAGATGATACTTCTACATGTCTAATGAATAGTCCAGCTACGAGAAACTAGTGTATTTATCACAGAACAATTAAGTGGTGTTTTTACGAACTTCTTAAATGCTGATTTCAGAAATGCACTCAGAATATTGCTATCACCCACAATTTTTTAAGGCTACATTGATAATATATAATTCCTTTTCAAGAATGTACAGTACATATGTAATATATATATAATTTATTTTTGAACATTTTAAGGCTTTACAGAAGTATATAAAGTACTATAAGTCTGTTTTGCCAGAGTTTATGGGTGTAACACAGTTGGAGATGTAATCAGGACATCTCCGATATGGGAAAACGATAAGAGTCCCAGTATGTTTGCTGACCCTGCTGGACCCTTAAGTGGGATGTTTCTAAGGCCAGATGCAGCATAAAATCATACACATATACCTTTTAGATGAGTCACGTCCACCATAGTGTAGTGTAAGGTTTAATCGTGTCACTCAAAATCCTTGCATTAAAAGGAAATTCCGATAAGAAGCATACAATCACTGTAAGATTCACCTATTTTGATTTGTGTGACAAAAAGAAAGTAAAAATTTGTCGACCAGTGGAATCAGCGAAGGTTTAGCTGAGTTCTGCTGGGGACGGTGCCGTCACCCTGACAGACACCCTGACACGGGGCCTTCGCTCACCATCGCTGGAGCGGAACTTGGTGCTTAGGTACTCCTCTCCTGGACATTTGGCCTTCTTCTTGGCTAGGGATGCCCTGGGACAGCCGGACAGGCTGCAAAAACAAACACTCGGGTGAGATGCAACATCCCGGAGAACCAGGTACTGAGCAGTGGAAGGTGTTTCTCTGGCCTCACCTGCGGTGAGTGAGGAAACTCCCGTTGGCATGTCCTGAGCCGTCGCAGCCTGGGGTGGGGCAGGTGGGACCGTCGGTCTTGAAAGACTTCCACGAGAAGGGGGAGCCGTTGAGCATGCCATCCTTCTGCCGACGCGCCGCCAGAGGGCAACCGTAGGCGCTGCGATGGGTGGCGTACTTGCCGCTGATGTGGCCCAAGCTATCGCAGCCGGGCACCGGGCACCTGTTGGCATAGAAACAGATGTCGGAAGCAGAACTGGAGCCAAGGGGAATGGAGAGACAGCTGGAGACATGAGTGGAGACAACCGAACAAAACATTCAGTTTGTCCATCACTCACATCACAGTATTGCCTTCGCCATTTGTGCAAAGGCTGAAGAAAACACCAACCTAAGTTGAACAGGCATGGCGTAAGGTGTCACTCCTTTTAAAAAGGAAGTATTTACAGCCATGACTACCTTCAGTCGTCGGCCATCCTTAACCCCACCACTTGGCCTATATGACCCTTGCACTATTCCACCCTTTACTCAAGCTACCAGTTAAATGGTACGAACTTAATAAGCTCCGAGTCTTCCTTGTCATCCTTGGTTGGTGTGGTCTTCATCCCTCCTTTCTTAGCACGTGGGCACCCAGACAGACTGAAGGAAGAAAGCACAAATCTTACTAAAGGAAATAGGAAGTAGCTTCAAAATGGTTTTGGTGTGGGGCAAAAAAAAAAGGGTGTACGGCTTATTCTACAATAATCCCAGCCACCAAAAAGATGGACACAATTTTAAAGTAATTCTAATTAAATATGAGGAGACCTGGAACATTGAGCCAGTCAATATAAGCAAAATTCTAGATCCTTTGAGTGAAATGATTGACGAAGGGATCAGAGATCCACTGAGTGTCTGAAGAGAGAAGCAGGAGCCAGTGGCGGCAACGTACCTTCTGTGGGAAGCATAATTTCCTGTGATGTGACCCGAACCATCGCATCCTGGAGTGGGGCACCTGTCAGCAAGAGGCAGGATATTTATTACATTTCCTTCGAAAGCTCTGCACTTTGGCATTAACTTGAACCTTAAATGTATTTCACCTCTAACACAAGATCCAGACTCATTAACTTCTGATTATTTTTTTCTTGTCCAACACAGATTTTGTTCCAGCAAACAAATGATCAATGATCAAGGATCATGTTTAATCCAGCTACATCTGAAAGGGGGCAGTAAGCAGTGAAACAGTGAAGCAGCCACAGTGAGTAGCAGTAACAGGGCATCAACAGAAGAGGGCAGTAGTAATAGCAATTTAAAATGAATGAGCACTGTTTGCATTAAAGCAATCGCAAGCAGCACAGTAATAATAGATATTACAACGAGCATAGTTAACAGTGGAGAGAGAGCAGTCCATGCAGCAACAGCAGAGATTATCAGTATTTGTAATTAACACAGAAAAGGCACAGTTAGTGTTCAGTGTCACCAACTTTGGTCAACTTGCTGGCGCAAGACAAGTCTGCGCACACATTTACATGTATGTAAGTTTTTATTACCTTGTAAATAGTCTGTAGGATTTGCAAACTACCCCAACGGTTTTGATGCAGCTAGTTTTAGTTTTATAATGGAATAATATAGATGTGTCGTAAGATTTTTTGCGAGAGCGCGGGAGTCTGAAAGCGTGAGTGTCACGCCAGATGCGTGAGAGCTGGCAACCCTGAATTATTAGTGGAGAGACAGTGTGGGAATGGTGCCGAGCGGCAGTAAGAATAACAGTGCAGTGGGCTTTTGTTAACGGTGCAGTATCTGCAGTTAACAGCGCAGTGGAGCACAGGAGGGAAATTGCAGTGCAGACATACTTGAGTTCAGCAGAGTGGGCTGCCATGAGGGTCCGCAGACTCTTATCAGCAAGAGGACAGCCAGACAGGCTGAGAGAGAGAAGGAGAAAAGGCGAGAGGGGAAAAGGAACAACAATCGGGGAAGGGGTAAGTATTCTGTCAGAGCAGTTTGAGGAAACACACCGAAAGGATAATTCAGCCCTTTTAAAAATCGCTGCCTGTGTGTGTAGCGCTTATATGAACAGCGGCTTTTGGGCGAGACCAGCGCTTTAGCGCCTGGGGCTGTGAGAGCCAGCGAGCTGCTGGCCAGCGGCACAGACACGTCCACGGCGGCTAACAGCCGGCAGTGCCGGCTGGCACGCTGCAGTTAGTGACACCCGGCTGGCTGTGACAGACTGAGCTGATAGGGAAGCACAGTGCCGGAATCACAGAGCACAGGAAGACAGAGCAGGCATTCATTAAACAGAAGCTGGGTGGGCTTGTGTAGACCCCTGAAAAAATGGTAACATTACTGAATTGGTCTGAGCTGGGAGCCCAAAATATCTAGCAGGGCTCCTGTCTGCTAATACAATTTGGGCGAATATATACATTTACCATCAAACTTACCAAAAAAGTCTGCAAAACTTCCGTTTCCCCCAACATAATTCCATGTAACACAAGTAATTTGTTTACTTTTCAGGTTAAGCTTAATAGTACTACCTTCACTTGCTATGGATATTTATATCTGAATTTTAAAAAAGCCTTATATTGTCTATTATGTGTTATAGCAGAATGTGCATTTAAAAACACGAGGGGGGTGGGTTTGTGGGAGGGGCCTTACTTTTGTGGTATAACTGATTTGCATACATAGTTCTGCTGGCAAGCATTGGAGTCAACATTTGTAATCAACATATTTTTATTGTACAATATTAATTGCTATTTCATTTTTTGGGGAATAATTATTTCAGAAAGTTTTACAACACCCAAGGCTTGGGATGGTAGCACCACAACAGATGTATAAACTGTTTAAGTTGTATAATAACAGGCCGTCTCCTAGACAGGCCTTATCTAGATCTGCTGTGATCCTGTTATGCGGCCTGTTATTTCTCACATGCTGTGATCCTGCTATGCGGCCTGCCTTTAAAGAGGGGATAGACAAACAGCGGCTTGATTTAAGGCCAGGAGATCTACATTTGGCTTATTTTAGCCTATAAGTCTGCTTGTTTACCTGCGGTGGGATGCATAGTTTCCAGTGATGTGACCACTTCCATCACAGCCCGGGGTGGGACACCTGCAGGAAGTCAAAGTGGCCAACGGGTGGCGTATGAGCTATACATACTGACTCTACACTTCCAGTCCCTGAGGCAGTATTTGGCAGCCTAAGTCAAAATAATGTGCTGACTTTAGTGCAGGTAAATGTATGGATTATGATAGTTCACGAGTGTCTTTATGAACCGCAATGGATACATATGAGGTTTGGACTCACAGCAAGATGTCTTTCTTGTTGTCCTTGGGCTGGAATTTGACCTTGAAGGTGGGTGTGGTGACCTCGCCAGGGTACTTCCTGTCTTCCAGGCTGTCCTGCACCATCTCGTGCTCGTCGTCATCCGATGCAGCTTCGGACTGTTCGGCCTGCTGTGCCTGCATCCCACAAGACCCAGTAAAATTAGCATACATTTAGCACTTTTTCCTCAAGAACAAAAATTATGGAGTATCAATTCATAAGTACATAGCAGCAAGAAATCCAGGTAAAAGGAGGGAGTAGGACAGGGAGCTGACCTCCTCTGTCTCCTCCTCTCGTTGGCGATTGGGCGTGGTGTAGTCCAGAGGCCCCTCCCACTCCTCCTGCTTGTGGGTGTGTCCTGAGTGAGACGAAGCGTTTATTCCACTACTGCCTGGGGTCTGTGATGAGGAGGATGAGGAGGAGGAGGAAGGCTCTGGGGCCAGCACCCCAGGACTGGAGCCTTCTTTCTTGACAGGCTTCTTCATGCTCAGGTCCAACGTGCCATTCTCATCCACCTCGATGTCCATGCTCTAGAGCGGGCAGCAGAGGTCACTGGTGTTAAACTGACAACGTGAGGTCAGCCTGTCAGGTAGGGGGCAGGGCTAAGGTGTGGAGCGGGGGGGGGGAGAGGTTTCCGAAGCAGACCTGGCCGACGGCATCTTGCTGCTTGGTGCTGAGGTTCTCCGGCATCTCCCAGCAGCGTGTGGACAGGTTGAGGATAGCTGTGGCGGCCATGTGCGCAGCCTCCGCATCGTGAGAATAGTCATAGCCGCTGGAGGAGGAAGAAGAGGACGAGGACGACTTGGCGTAGCCGCCCGCTAGGCTGTGGCTGGGAGACGGCTTGGCTGTGAATCAGAGATCGAGACACAGAACCAGGTTGATTAACAGACTATGAAATTCAGAGCACATTTACCATGGGATTGAATTTAGATTGAGCCAGGATTAACTAAACCAGGCAACTAGCTGCTTCTCCTAAAACTCACTTGCAGAACCAACCATTATTTATTATATAGTGAACTGTAAATATTTAACTCGTATTTTTAATATTTTATATTGTACATTACTCGTCATATTTTTGGACTGTAAACACTATATATAATTTATCCATTGCACCTTATTATGATGATATATCGCTACTGTATACATGTGTAGACTTGCAGTACTGTGCCAAAGTCTTTGGTACTCACAGAAAATGTTCTAAATGATCTTCACGTTGGTGTAAAACTATGATATTGTCTGTCGAAGTGTGTCAGCTTAGCCATTTTAAAACCTATGCTGAAATTACTTCAGTATTTGCAGCAACTGTCCAATACAGACATGTATTTTTGACTCAACCACAATCCCACCTTGTTTGGCTAATCAGTACCCCATAATTAATTAATCGAGCTGGTGGAGAAATTTAATGAATACATAGAATGACTGAGGTGCCTCTGAGGAGAGGATTGGGAACCAAAGCAGAAGTTATCTAGCTATCCAACGGGATAGCATTTATTTTTGGAGAACACACAAAATTCTTGTGTTACTGTTTATTTGCACAAGTTATAATGTTAAATTGTGTTTATTTTCTGAGCGGATATACAATTACTAACAAGATAAATAGCCATAAACATTTTCTCTGTCTGCCTTAGACTATTCCACAGTACTGTACATGCACATACATTCTTGCACATTTTTTACTGTGTATTTTATGTAAATGTCTTCTGTCGTGTGTAAATGTCTTATATTTTTGTTATCCTGGGAACCACACACTATATCTCGTCGTGCTTGTACAATGGCAATAAAAGCTACCTTTTCTTATGTTATCTTATTAAATGTGATGTATGCAGGTTTTGCCTGCTATGGGTAACCTGTTAATATTTTAATCTTTAATAAACGTCGTAGTGAGAGAGTGCCCTCACATTTCAGTGGCTTCGGTGACGTCTCGCCCGGTTGCAGCTTCGGAGCGAGCATCCGTTTCCCAAAGACCTGGACGTCGAAGCTGGCGTAGTCAAAGGAGACCTTGGAGTACTTCTCCAGCTCCTTGGCCAGGTTGGCCCGGGGGGTGGTCGGGAGCGTGCTGGGCCTGTAGCTGCCATACTGGGGGATCTCCAGTTGTTTTACGAAGCACATTGGTCTGTGGGACGCAGGGAGATGTGAGCACTGGTGTGGGTTCTCTCCTGATTTTGGGGGTGGAGGTACGAGGCAGGGCAGAGCTCACCTGAGGACCCTGTCGGAATGAGGGCTCCCCGCAGGCTGGGTTGTCACCTGTTTCTCATGGGTTTTGGACAGTTTCTCTGCTGCCGCAATGGGGCAGCCTGACAGACTGGGAGGACAGAGGACACAGACCAAGATCAAGCACTGAGGACAGGGAGTGTTCGGACTTGAAGATGCCTGCTGTTTGTAGCAAAGCATCTCTGTTCATTTGTGGGAATGTCTAGTAATAGTCTAGTAATAGTCTAGTAATAGTCTAGTAATAGTAGTAGTATTTCATTAATCCCAAAGTAAATTCCAAGAGCGCTACAGCAGCATACGCAAAAGTGACATAAAACTGTACATATACAACAGAAAAAGACACAAAACTGTATTATACTGTACTGTACTGTACTATACTATACTATACTTTACTATACATCCATTCTCCTCTGTCTACAGATAGTGTTTGAATATAATGAAAGCAATGAAAAGATGTTTTATGAAGGCATCTATTTAACTGATGTTTATATTTTTTGCTAGGTAATATTTGTATTCATGAGGGTTGTTTGTATGGATTACTTTAAATCGCTTATTTTAACAACATTGATAGCCTAGCAATAGCTAGCTAACTAACATGACTGTGAAATGCAAATATAAAGTGACATTAGTTTGTTAGTTTAGTAGAAATGATTGTATTTTCACAATTCACCACAAGGGGAGGGGGAAGCTGGACGCCTCCAGGTGTAATTCGCAGACACCCAGGCAGGCAATGAGGCACCGAGAGCCCTACCTCCGGTGGGTGTTGCGGTTGCTGTTGACGTGTCCCTGTCCCGTGCAGCCAGGCGTTGGACACTTCAGCACATTCTCATGCATGGCCAGGACTGAACGAGGAGACACAGAACGTTATTTTACCACAAAATGCCTTCCAGTGGGAAGCACTCCCTGTCCTGCAGGATCTTGCCCCATGCATACAGCAGCAGTGGAAGACTGTGGGAGCGAGTACTCACTCTCTGGGGGTATCCTGTCTTTGTGGGGGCAGCCAGACAGACTGCGGTGGTGGGGATACAGTCCGGTCACGTGACCCGTTCCATCACAGCCGGGGGTGGGGCATTTGACCTCCTTTTTCTCTGCCCGAGAGCTCTCTGTGGGGGCGGGGGGGCATACACATTAGCTCAGGAAAGGCGAAAATGTTCAGCTACAACTATGGTGTGCAAATAATCGCGTCTTGGCCATTAAATCAACTTTAGCACTTAAATATCTATTAAATTAAATTTGCTCACGGTTGATCCAATTCAGCATCCTCTCCGTCTAGACAGTGTTAACGAGGTACTGCCTGCTTGCAAACCGACATAGACAGCAGACCGATAGGAACAGGCTTGGGATCCCCTGAATTAATAGACCCAAATTTGAGAGCCACACCACAGCCCAGCTCATCATTAACAAGGCAGTGGGCTAATTGAAATTGGCCCAATACAAAGCAATTAAGACCCTCTGGTTTCTCCATCAGGTAGTGTGCCTGGGAGAAATGCATTTTTCCTTTCTGGCTCACTTCTGTTCATCCCTTCCTTCTCATGTCACTGTCTTGATGCTTTGATCCGCCGTATGCTGACACTGAAGGCAATTCGCCAGGAAGTGACCTTAGAAGCTACCTTAGAAGCTCGAAGCATAATTAAAAACACAGAACAGACTGAAGAAGCGTGGGTGTCTGAGTGAGGCCCTACCTTTGCCAAAGGAGTAACCCTTGCGCTGGCCGTCGGTGCGTTTGCCCATCTGCTCGTCCCCGTGACCCTGCCTGGGCGTGTCTGACCCCTGCTGGGCCTTGAGGGCGATGGCCTGTTCCAGGAGGCCCAGGTTACCCCGTCTCATGTCATACATCTCTATATCATCCGAAAGGACGGATTGATGCGACGGGCCGCCATCTTCATCATCCTCTTCGTCATCTTCCTCCTCTTCCTCCCCATCATCTTCTTCCTCCTCCTCCTCTCTCTCTGAGCCCTCTGACCGCACTTCAATAACCATGGATGGCATAGCCTTGTGGGAAACGTAGTCCTCTTCAGCGAAAGGGAGCTGGCCCCCTCTATCCTGTGTTACCATCTCAGACCCCGGAGTTGTCACACCACTGATGCTAACAGCAGGCTCAGCACAGTTCTCCCCATCGCCATCTTCATTGCCTTCTTCCTCGTTTTCATCATCCTCTTCTTCCTCTGCAAGGTTCTCCCCTGGCTGCACTCTGTCCCCTGGTACCTTCGAGTAGCCACCACTGAAGTACTGGTGGTCTGAGTTGTCTTTCTGGCCTGCATGTTGACTCTCTTCCTCTTCATCACCTTCCTCTTCCTGCTCTTCACCTTTCCCAGCATGCCCCTCTGCCCTGTCTGCCATGGGTGAATGTGTCATGTCCTCCTCCTTCTCCTCAGTCATCGCAGTCACCTCCTGACTGTCCCTCTCCTGGGGGGGCGGCAGCTGGAGGGGCATAGGCCTGCTGCTGGCGTCACATGCTTCGACGACCTGGCCAAGGTGAAGCAGTGAGTTGGCCGCCATCTCGTGGCGGCTGGAGTATTGTTCGGTGTGGCCCTGGCCAGAGAGTGTGGCCTCGCAGGCTCCAGCAGGTGAGGGTTCTGCCTCTTTACACTTCCCTCCGCTTAGGTGTTCCATCGGTGGCTGTCCTTCTGCAAGGAGAGAGTGGAGGTCAGAAGTCAGGAGGGTGTGGAGATCTATGGGTAACCGGCCAAGATCTGAGTAGATGCCTTTATCTAAGATTCATTTATGTCATGTGCAATTTCACACACATTTACTAAAACAGTCTGTAGACCTCTGAATTTCAGCTGGACTTCGGCCAAAATCCGAACTTTCTCTTCATGAATATAGGCAACTGTTCCACATTGCGGGGGTTAGGGGTGCAGACCCCCCGCGGGCTGGAAAAACCTTTGCGAGCAAAGCAAGCATGCGGCAGGACACAATATAATATGAGAAACGCAAAATCACTGCTAGATATTTATCTATTATATATAGACTGTACATGTAGTTCATGCATTTATGAGTTACTAAACCTTTTGTGTGTCTGCTGGCTTTCGTGTTTTGCCTGCGGCTTTTGTGAGACTCCCCAAAAATTCCTGTATTCCCGTATAACTTCTTGTCCCAACCCTGTGATATATCGAAACTGCGATGCAGAATTGTTGACTTCACCTTTATCAGCCATAACATCAGTAGGTGCTCCAGTGTCCCCTATATCCCCCTAACCCTTACAATGTGTCATGGCTCATGTCACTCTTGTCATACTACCACCTTCGGCGGGCTCTGGCTCCGCTGCTCTTTCTCCTCCCTCGGCTTGCTCCTCTTCCCTTTGCTGCTCCTCTTCCCTTCGCTGCTCCTCTTCTCTGGGATCCGGCTCCTCGCTGCTCCCGTCACTGTCCACGCTGTAGCCCTCGTCTAAGGCCAGCTTCAAGGGGTTGGCCTTCTTTTTGGAGTTGGGCCGGCTCTGGTCTGACTCCGCCTCTGACTCCGCCTCCTGGTTTTTCCTCTTGCGGGCTGGTGGGCTGCTAAGGCCACTAATGAGCGGATGTAGGAGCAAGAAAGTGAATCACATGCCAGCACACACACACACACACTCACATGAATGGTGCACATGAACAAGCCCACTCTGCATGGAGACTCTATGGTCTGCCTACAGTGGCATCATTTACCTAAAACCATACAGACAACATTACAGCCAAAGTGAGCCAGATGGGACACATTTACAGGAAATGGGCATGAATTCGTAAGAAAAAAATTGCTCATTCGACTTCCAGGATTGACATAGCTGTAGTACTTAAACTGAATTGTTCCAGTTTTGATTTGTTATTCTGCTAGAGGTTTTTTTTATTTATCTAATGCAGTGCCACTTCATGGAAGTAATGAAAAGCAGTTTAGGTTTGTTAATGACAAATATGTTCAAGTATTGCAAAATGGATACTTAGGCAAAATAAGAAATCATACAGTACCAGTCAAAATGAAGTGGCCTCTAGTGAAAATCATTTGTTTTTCAAAAAGACCTTTCAACATCTGTCTGTAATGGATTCCTTTTTTTGAGTGACTTCCCCAAAACTAGTGGTAAGTATCATCTCGTGAACAAAGACAGCGCCTAAACCCTATAGAGCTGGTTTGGGATGAGCTGGATCGAAGCGTAAGAGCAAGGCAGCCAACTTTTGCCCAGAACTTGTGGAGACTCCTTCAGGACTGTTGGGGAAGCGTTCCAGGTGGCTACATCTGGAAGCTGGTTGAAAGGACGCCAAGAGTCTGCAATGCTGTCATCACAGCAAAAGGGGGCGTATTTTGAAGAGATGAAAATTCTGAGATTCTGAAAACACTTCTATTGGTTATTGCAACATTTGATATATATTACTTCATTGCTTTGAGGCCTTTTATTATAAAGTGAATGGCATAGATAAAGACCCAAACTTTTGACGGGTACTGTAACTAGTTTTGGTCATGTCTTAAAGCGCTGGCATAAATGCAAGTGAACTGTACAGTGAACGGCCTTATAAAACATCTGTCCATCTTCTGTAACTGCTTATCCAGTACTGGGCATGATGAGACTAAAGCAGCTCAGGGTACAAGGCAGGGGATGTGCTGAACGGGAGTCCAGTCTATCACTGGGCAATAGCATACCCATCTTATTATCACACCAATATACACTAATAAAGTTCTTTAGAAGATATATACTACTATTTGATTAGCTGTCTGTCTATATATCAAAAATATATGTATTCTCTTCATATTTGAAGAGCGCAAGACATGCTAGCAATATCCATTTATATGTTAAGATGCATTTCACCAATGAGTAGGCATTCAGCATTGCATATGGACCTATAGGTTCATCACAAAACTTATGATGCTGTTTTTGTTTCCTTCTTCATATTGGCTAAAGTAAAGTAACACATAAGTGTGGCATACTTCTGCTTTTTACCCAATTAACATGTTCTATACTAATAATACTTGAAGAATTTCATCAAGAACTATTTAGGGGTCAACGCACTATAATAAATCCCTGACTCAGCCACTAAGGGGAAGCAAAGAGACACACATTGAAATTATTCTTTGCACAGCCTCTAGGGGGAGACATTGACACTTTACTAGATACCGACCACAGGGGCGCTCAATGGCACAATTGACGGGTTAGTAAAGGGAGTCACTGAGTACAGCATCTCTATAATGATGGTCTTAATTAGCCTATAAGGCTGCCCTGTGGGTCATGCTTGGCACAAGGTCATTTGTCAGACTAATGTCGCTCATCCAATCAATGCTAGGGGATACAGGGACATAAAATCTTGTAACTGTAGAACTCAGTGTTTAACATAATTTGGTAATTTCTTACTGACCTACCTCACTATTTTATTGCCGTTTTCAATTAAATTCCTGCAGAGAGTGATGTGGCTCATGCCAGTCTATAACTGCTAATGCTGGGGTTTTATGGTTTGTGTTTATATGTATGTGTGAGAAATACTTCAGTTCATTGACGTTTTATATTTTCATATTTAAGATTTATGTAACTTTTTTGATTAGTCATACCCTGGGCCTCAGTCATACATCATCATCATCATCATAATGATCATCATCACCACCATTATCATCATTATTAACCAAAGATATGCTAGAATATTCAGAATTCGCTTTTTGCTTTGATAGGAGTGCTCCCACCGGGCCACGTTTCATCCTCTTTGTCAGCGTCGGGGTACATGAATTTGTACGGTCAGAAATTAACCAGGGACCTCTTCAGGAACACAGAAAAAGCAATAAAATGTACCTGTGCAAATATCAAACAGTGAACAGCACATTTTGAAGAAGAAACAATGAAGGCTGCAGCCCAGGTGAATGACCTTACAGGCTGATTCTAAGCAGACAATGCTAAGAAATACATCCCTTGCCAATAACACTGTCCTTTGTGCTGGTCTGTATGTATGTATGTGTGTGTGTGCACATGCCCGGGCCTTGTGCTCTCTGCTGTCAAGGGTAGCCTCCAACCTCCCCCCCGCCCCCCGTGACCTTGTATTGAATAAGCAACTAGGTGGATGGTTGGATGGATGGATGACAAACGGAAACATTTGACTATGGATCACATCCATTACAGCTGTACAAAATTTACAGCATTTCACAAGGCTAAGATATATTTATTTTCACAAGGCTTAAAATATATCTTGAACGTCACAGGAAATGTTCTTTCATAACGGATTTAATCTCCCAGATTTGGGTGGATGAAAGGGCACAAAATATGACTCTGATATATCCATGAAAATGACCTCTTACCTTAAGTCTTGTCCTATGAGTTCAACAGGCACTGAAAGGTAAAGAAAAACACTGACAATTATGGAATGTTACCTGTCCAGATATCAGAATCCATGCCTTGTTCACCCCAAATGTATAAAATACGTAGAAAGGAACCCAGTAAACTAAAAACAAGCCTGCAGATATGTTATTAAAAATCTATAAGCTACAGTATATTTGTACATGAATCCGTTTTGCAGCCAAACCATGTCTACTCCACACAACAAGCCAGAGGCCCGGATTTGGCTGTAAAAGCCCACAAGGTGACATTAGCGCACAGCTGGCTTATTTAGGTCAGCGGGAAGCTAAGCGATGCCCGTCGTGCTGCTAAGACGAGCTTGCGGATGGGCCAGTCGGTTTTTAAGCATGAACCACTGATCCCGCATTCTCAGCCTGCGGCGCAGAGCTCACCTCGGGTCCCTTTAGAGCGTGTCCGTGTTCGTTTGTCGTCGCCGGCCAAGCTCATCTGCCAAGGACATGACGGCACGTACACATACACACACACACACACACGGAGACACACAGAGCATTGAACTGAATGGATGGGGCACAAAATGCAGAAACTGTTATGCCAGTCAAATGTGGACAAAAGCTACACATCGGGGCAGATGGATAATACGGTGCCATACATGCAACAAATACTCAGACAGCTCTATAGACCCCCAGGGGGGTACATACCCCCAGATAGTGAGGCCCCCAAGCTTACTTCTTATCCACAGGTCACATATTTCACATGCACGCACATCAAGATCTAAAAAAGTACACACCAAGGGTGTGGCTTTGGGTATGGACAGCGGGGACGTGTCCCTACCAATATTGTGAGATTAATGTGTGTGTTTAAGGGGGTGGGGGGTTCAGGGCTGATTTGGTCCCTATCCGTGTTGAAACCAAAGCTATGCCCTTGATATACAGAGGAAAAACCAACACAGGCACACACTGTGTAGGAGAGGGTTTGTTATTGGGGGAGACATGATATAACAATATAAAGGTAAGAGTCTATTTATGGGGAGGACAAATTAAGCCAAATTAAACACTGGGGGGTACATGTCCCCCCCCCCGACCCTACAGTTCCTACATCTCTGTACACACACACACACACACACACACACACACAACACAGGCAAGTGCAGAGGCAGCAGAAAGGAAGTGCAGCGTCACTCACTTTGATGTGCGCCCTCTGCAGGCCCCTTGATGACCTGCAGCTGCTGATCTTTTCCCCCCTCGTCCACCTCTGATTCAGCAGCTTGCCTCTGAACTCATTTTCTGTTGGACGGTAGACAGCACAGCAAGCATTAAAAGCCGTCAGCCTCTGCAGTATATAGGGTGTCCCCGGCCCCCCTCAGGACTTCTCAGCACCTACACATCAGTGCTAAGGGCACAGAGCCCGCTGGACGAAGGGTACCGCTGCAAACTGCATGAGTCAGGGTCGGTGCTGCGTGTTCTGGCACCCTAGCCTAGATTCTGCAGAGCACCCCTGTTCCCCCTGACTCCACCGCACCACGCAGAGTGGGTGAAAACAGTTTTTTTCAATTAACCTATATAAAAACATTGCCGTAGTACGGGGTATCTCACTGCTAACTAGCCAATTCATGCCTGTTTCACACGAAAAATAGTGAAATATTAAAACTAGCATAAATAACTGCAATCTCATGGAATACAGCCAGAGGTATTTCATGTGATTTTTTTCACTCGCCCTTTTGCACCTTCTATTCAAATGGTGCCCTAGGCGATTGCCTATGTCTCCTATGTGGGGGGGGGGGGGGGGGGGGGGTTTTTTTAAAAAAAAGGGAAAAAAAAAAAAAAAAAAACCAAACAAAAAAACCCAAAAAAAAAAAAACCCAAAAAAAAAAAAAACACAATTTAGGGT
>JAODKC010000130.1:27131514-27142697 GCA_026777985.1 Mormyrops attenuatus
TGAACTAAAGACACCACAGAACAGCCTGCTGGATAAAGGATGCTATGAAAATCAGTTAATAAGGTTTATGTGGATGTTTTACCAAGTAGGAACACCAGTGATGAAACCTTGGGAAGGGGGGGGGGGGGGTGGCATGATGTAACAAACAGGTAATCCTGAAGATGACAGTCCCGTACCCTCTACGCCTCTACAATACACTCCCCATCACTACAGCATCCCTCTTTACGGTGTCAATAGGAACCCTTCCGAAACGAGAGCTTCTCTCATCATCCGGGGCTGAAGATTCGCTTCACGGGGAACACCCCCCATGCATGCGCAGCCCCAGTCCAGCATCCTGCACGGCTGAGGGGACCACCTACTGCTCTCTCCCTGTGCACTGACACCGTGGAAGACTCGCCCAGCCCATTTCCCCTGTTTTTAGATACCCGCTGAGGAATCATTTCCAGCAGTAGGTGAGGCACACGCGCGTGTGAATGCAGTATGACTGCACTGATTGCATGAGTGTGAATGCAACATGACTGTCCCCACAGCTTGTCACGGCTGCCTGGATGGGGGAAGTCATTACGCTCAATTTCAATGGGGCACGTCAGACAGAACACCCACTGCCTGAAAATGCAATACACTTCACCAGACACGCTCATGGCCCTGACAGGACACCTACTGACACATTCACCGCACAACAGCCGCCGATGCATGTTTGATGGGACCACCGTCAAAATTTTTTAATTCTGCTAATGCTTGTGCACACTCGCTCACTCTATTTCTATCTGTTCTCCCCTGCTCACTTAAACAGCCATCTGACACACTTAAGGGGAAAGTGCAGCACGGTCATAAACCACACTGCTGAAAATGTATTTATTGATTTAAATATTGATCCTGTCAACCAGCTTCAATTTTTGATTGATTTTGCAGACATTGTTCAGGCTTTTAGTTTTAGGTCTTGACTAAATCTAGCCCTAATGTCGTGCTCCTGGGGAGAGGAAGAAAAATCGCCTGGTCACTGCCAAACCCCCCCACCCATATCACATATCAGGACCTAACTCCGTTATTACAGACTTGGTGAGTATTGTTTTACAGGAAGTAAGATTACACCCCTATTAGAGGCTGCTTAAACTGATGCAAGCTCTCTATATCGGTGTTAAACTGTTATCTGGTAAGCTTATGACCAAGAAGATCTTGTTAATGCAGCAACCGTGCTTCAAGAACAGCTCACCCACGCTTTCCTGTTTACTTGCATCAGCTGATGGACCTGACAGTTTTAGGTAGAAAAGAGTTACTGTGTAAATTTGGAAAGTATGCGTGCAGCATTTAAGAAGAGCATCCACTCATAAAATATGCATCTGAAGGGGCTGCGGGGGTGCACAAGAGCTGTAATGGACTTAACAAGGGGCGTCCTTGATATGAGCCTTAAAGGTCCATGCAAGGCATTCCGGAGGTCTCTCCTTCTCTCAGAGAATTTAACTATGTGCACAAAAATGACGAGGGTGGTAAGATGAGCTGATAATGGTCATGCTGAGCTCATATTAAAATGAGGTGGGGATTCATATGATTTGTGTCTTTCCCTTTAATCACATGACGTCATGTGATTTGCTTTCAGTCTGGATGACATTACCAGACATGAGAAAAACTGTAAAGTCTGTCTAGATAATGCAAAGTTCGATCTGGCTGCGCTGGTTTTTGCCAGAAACAAATGGGGAAATCCCGAACAAGAGTAAAAAGTAAATTCATTCCGGAAGAGTGGAAACCATTTGCTGAGAAACCAACGCCTAAATCCAGTTTCACATTATATAAATGAAATCCAATTTTCCACCAGCCATGATAATCAAATCACACTTCTGCAGGCCTTAAGCTGGATAATAGCTGGATAGTTTAGGAAAAGTATCAGTGCGTAAATGTGTAATATTGTAAATATGTAACTGACACAAGTCTCTGTCTATTAAAAGATCTTCTGAGCAACCGATCACTGTAAAATATGCTACATAGAATAGACAAATAAGAACAGCACGGTAAGATTCACAGTGAAAAATCCCACGTATTACAGCGTTATTGTATGTATTAGCTAATTTATTAAGTACAGCATAAGGATGATGAAGCCGGATATGAATTAATCAGCACTGCCTGCGTGTATTTCTTCCATGCCATCACAACTGCATATTCCAAGACTTCTTGGTTTACACGCTGCGAACGACACGTTTTATTGATGACTCGGACTGTTCTGACCCACGTGTCCGTTGCTGTGGCTACGACCGCGTGTTTTATTGATGAGACCCCCATCTAACTCGCTGGGCTCTCGGAAGTCCGACCGCGTTTTGCTTTCCTGCTCAACGAGGTGCCCGATTGACCTTCCATGCATCACGTTCCCGCTCTTTGTAGGATGGTACCCAAAAGCCTCAACCAAAATGGAAACTAACAGCAACGGCCATCCGAGTTTACGAAGACAGAAAGCGCACATTTTCATCTACTTGGGTTTCATTTTTACAAAAATGCAAAACAAATCACAATTATTGCTATTGAAGTGAATATTACTGTTTGTTGCTTTGAGTTGCGTGTTTATCTTTAGTATAGAACTATAGCTGAATGACATTTTAACTGCAGTTTGCAAATTATGTAAATATAACCCAACTGAAAGAGATCTTGGAAAAAAAATCATAGATGTCAGGCGTAAAGCAGTAGAAGAAAATACGACTGTTTTTAAGCTCCGTCGGTAGTCATTCTTTCTTTTCACAGAGAATGTTTTATATGCGGTTTAAATTGTAGCCTATTTAATTATTGACCTATTCTTTTTGTACAAGAATACTGCGAGCTCCCCACAAGTACTTCAATAATAAGTCTTTGGTCAGTTTAGAAAAACAACGACCCTTTAAGATCATTTGATCGATACTGTACAACTTATTAAGTTAGGCAACATTTATTAACCGTATACAGCAAATGTTTTGGGGGGAAAAAATAAGAGATTATTAAATAAGTAAGACACAGACAAGGAAAACGGGCTTGATTTTTCTTTAATAGTGTAATTATCCTTAACGGCTGGTCTTAAAAGCACAGAGAGCGCACTCTGGGTGGCAGCGCTATACATGGCCAGAGGCGTCCTCGTGCGATAGCCATATGTTGGCGTCTAACTAGTTTCCGTTCTTTGGCATCACGCTTCTCTGTTCTTCGAGGCATAGAGGATACACCGATCCGTCATTTTAGTACAACGGTAACCATATTTACGCGATCTTTTTGTTAATCGTGTCATTGTCATGTCGCGGTCAGAATGCAGGCAAAAAATTCTTTTGTCTTGGTCTCACTACATTTTTGTAGCATTGTTATTATTTTGAATTGGCTTTTAAATATTATGTGTTTTCACATGGACATAACAACAAAAAAAACTTCAAATATGTGAAACCCTTCCAAATTCAGTTTTACATGCGTGTGAGTTTACTATATTAAACTAAATGCCAGCGACTTTACTGTGTTTATCTCTGGGAGTGGTTGACATTGGAATAGAATTTTCATTTTGTGTTTCGATACTGGAAATGGGATGACGGCCCCCTCCCCCACCTTTCACTTTTCTTTCCTAGAGCTTAGGAGCCGGGTGTTATTGTTCCGCCATAACCAAAAATAAACACATGGAACTAACTTTTGACCAGGGACGTCAATCCGTGATGGGCTACATATAATTTCTATAAATCAGGACTTCCGTATTTAATTTTTAGGATCGTTACAGCACAATTGGCACTTAATAATACCAGAGTTTGATATGGAAGAATATAAAATATTGTAGGATGAAACCGATTTAGCTGGATAAGACAAAGAACCAGGAATCAGAGGTCTATTTTCTTGGAAGCATTAGAGACTGTTACGCGGGTGACACGCAAAACACAAATAAACCCGAAAGAGATTCTTTTTTTAAACCCCCTTATTCCGAAATTAGCAGCACCGGGCGTTTTTCACTTAATTTCCACATAACGATATGTAAATAAAATCTAGAAATATTATACGATGGTATTATGCATAAAAATATATTGTTTAACATGTTTGTATTATTAAGTTGCAGTCATCAATATTGGTATAATTATATTATTGTCACTATGCTTTTAAACGGAAAACAATAGACCACCCGCAATTCCAGTAAAAATAATACGGTGTTATCGAACGATTACTTTATATTTTAAAATTTGGAAAACGAAGTTCATTTTTTTATTTGTATATGCGTTGATGGGTTCGGCATTAACAAGCCAGTTTGGCTACATAAAACACGGTAGCAATAGCTCTTGCTATTAGGCCTGGCTTTATAGACTGTTCTTTGACAAGAAGCAGAATGTGTGTCGGCGTCTTTAAAAGATCACCCACCGGGCGTCCATTACAGCGGACAAGAACATCGCATGTACATATTGAGAAGAACTGGGTTGAAACACCATGCCTTACAATAAACACAGCATGGAAATTATGCCTTACTGTAGATCGCAAACAATGAAAATGGTTTAATTGTTCAAGTGTGCTTATTTAATTTTATAATAGTAAATATAACAAATACCTTAAGAGGATGATTTCCACAGAAGCCTTCCCTTTGGACAAGTGCAATGGCCCCTTTCGTCTTTATTTCATGAACTTCTATACGAAGCCCTGCACAGCGTCCCGAATATGTCCGTTCCCGATTCGGTTTTCGTTATTAACATCCACCGTTATTCTGATGTAGTCGAATAAAAATGTGGGAACACAATTCCGCCACGTCTCCGCCCTACAAAAGGTGGAAATCTCCGGGTGCTTTAACTATTACTTATTCATAGGAATAAACATGGCTTCATCTGCCTTTGCCAGCATGAAAACGTAATATTGACTTACCTTTCCCTTATGAGCCCCCCTCCCTCTCTGTGACATCACCGAAAAGCCGTAGTAAACCCTACAACATAAGATGGGCCGGGCTTCGGGCACCCCAGTGCAGCACGTAAACACACGGATTAATCCTTGTTGGACTTCGGAGATTGTGGATGATCTCCGTTTTACAGTACAATTTCATTAAATATCAGGTATGCGCTAAACAGCTATTTATTTATTTAGGCGCATTGGAGTGCCATGGTCTATTCTCGTATACTGTAGCCTACTACACTCTGTATCGCTATAATGCCAAAATAAATGTGACGGCATATTTGCGAGACAAGCGGACGAATTCGATTAAAACTAAGGTATAACGAGCGACATTGAAAAGACAAAATAAGAAACGCAAGGTCTTTAATTCACATAGTCATTATTTTAACTATATGTGCTCTCCAGGCATAGTAGTCCGCATATGTCACTAATGTTATCCAAGCTCCCCTCCCCCTACAATTCCTAGCAAATGGTACTATCCAACACTACAAACAATGGACAGTCTAATCTCCTCTTGATTAAGATCCGAGTATACTGGGATCATAAAGGCATCGTAAGATTATTCCCTCGTACAATACGCAATTTTATGAGGACAACGCTTGACTGAACTCAGGACTTTCGGAAGATAACCGAGTAATGCAGCAGTTCCTGCTCAAGTAAGTGCATTTATTCTGCTGTCAGTGTCACACACACAGGCACAGACACACAGACACACCTATATATATGTAGGTATATATATATATATACACACATACACACACGCGCCCATTATTAGCTCCATTTTATGACTCTCAAATGTTTCCTCGGGTATTGCATTTTTCTTGTTAGGTCACAAGTTATGCAGTTCAAATAGCAGAGTCGCGAACAGTAAACTAAGTGTCTTAGCAATAATAATGAATCAATTTCGTGCAAGCGATTTTAAAGAAATGCTCGCAAATGTCATTCTTTATCTTGCGCTCCCACCACGCCGACCGGGTTGGAAACGTTTAAAGCAAACTTTTGCCATTCAGGAATTCTATTAAATTCTTATCGCAGTCAAACAGACTCTCTACCGACCCCTTTGTCACGCATCTAAGCTGAACTCCAGTTCGGCCTCAGCGTAGCATTTTAGCTGCTAATACACGCAGAGACACCCCACCGCTCGGCAACCTCGACTATAATATAAACACCATCTCCACAAGAAAGTACTGCAAATCGTAACTATAGTTCGGCAGAGAAATGCCGCTAAACTGAGGAAACTTCCCAAACCCAAATACCTGATTTGCAATTACTTTCCCCCTTTCTTTCAGGACCCGAGACAGCGCGTTTTAGCGCGCTTCACAGCCGTTTTCAGTACCAAGGACAGGGTCGCTGGATCGCTGCATAGACACGGATTTCGAAAAGGGAAAGATCCAAAAATAAAGCAAACTCGGTGACACCATTCTTTTTGTATGCAAACGACTTAATTTCTAGCTATGTCAAATTAATATATACTTATAAATATATATTCCCCCGCGAAAATGCAGTTTCTCTAGTGTTAATGAATTATTGCTAATCTCGTTTTTTTGATTGTATATATTTTAATTGCTCTAAAATATGTCCCTCGACTCTTTGAAGAGTTTAAGAGAGTAAAGTCTAAGGTTCTGCATATTTAATGAGTATGAACGTCTTAGGTTACCAGCTGGAGTACTTTCTTTTTTTTCAGTCGAGATAATGCCTATAGCCCCGTTTCAGATGAGTAGCCTCGTCTCTCCAGACTATAATTAGCGACGTGACTATATTGTGACAGGATCCGACGTGCATAAATATTACATAGGATGCCAGCTGAGAGAATGACGCACCCCGACCTGGCCCGGTCCCCTGACAGATGGGACAAGCTGACGCAGTGACACACACAAAAAACTTTTCACAAGTCCGCGGGCTGTCCCCACGCTGTTGAGCCTCAAGTCCCAATAGAAACAGCGTCTTCTTTGTCTGTTCGTGTCTGGAGGGGATAAACGTTTAGGACGAGCTCTCGAGAAGGTCAAAAGTAAACTACATCTTCTAGCCTTGCCCGTTGCCCAAAGTTTCTTCCACAACTCATTTCATCTGCTGACACGTTAAAAAGAAATCGGTCTAATATCAGTGTGATTTGGTAATATTTTTACCTGGTTTATTCACAGAAACTATCTTATAATTTGGCTTACTATTTCTTAGACACGCTTGTTAAACATCAACATTAAAAATGAAACTATTTTAAAGTTTACATCAATGCAGATATTGGTTGCCAGTTTTCAAATATATTTTGGTTAAAAATAAATCACGAAATCCGAGATGCATAATTTCAGATTATAAAATTTACAATTCATCCATTGAACAAGTTATCCATTTAACAATGTTAAAACTTTCTAATAGTACGGAACACAAGTACCAATATAATGCAAGACATTTTCTATACACTTCATATAAGTCTTAAGAGTAAAACTGAACATTAGTGTTACGTTTCTAAATCAAAGCTTTGAAAGAAACTTTCTAAGCCAGCTTTGGAACTCGGCAGCACGAAACGCGCAGGCGTAAACTGAGACGTGAAGAAAAGAAGTTAAGAAAAGAAAACGTTTGAGTACTAACCTAGAAAAGTTCCACAGAGCCTCATCTTTGCGGTGGTTTTTTTCTGCAAACCACCATCAACTACTAAGAAGTTACTTAGTTCTTGTGAAAGTTGCGAGTGTAAGAAGACAAGTTACCAGTCAGGGCGGGGCTCACTTGCTCAAACCAATCAGAGACAAGAAATCAGTCGACGAGCCTGAGAAGCCACTTTTACAGCCAATCACGACCACGCACCTCCCAAGCGTTCCTCAACAATGACCATTCAAAACAAACACAAAGGACATGTGGTATACTATACTAGTAAAGAACAGAATCTCACTAGGATTTCTCATAGATAATTTTGTCAACGGCCTTTCCACAAATTGACCCCAATTAACTCAACTTTTAAAATGCTCTTCCCATAAAAAGCGCATAAAATACGTTATTAAATAAATATTCGTAATATTGAAAATTGTGAGTATGAATATATTATTTTAAGTTTAATTAGGTAAAGAAATAACACTGAAGTAAATTATGCTCATTATCAAAATAGGTAACAAAGTATTGACATCGTATCAGCTTGTGCTTCCTTCCAGTTTCCTTGTCATTGTACCAGTCCATATGCCAACACAGTGTGTAACTCAGTGTGCTTGTCAATGTATCTACAGATAAAGTTACAGTCAATATTCAATTTAGAGCTAAGTGGCTTTTGGAGATGTTCCTCTGCGTCCGTGCGTTGCCGTTCAACTTTCAGCTCAGGCAGGAGACAGAAGCACTGGCGCCAAAATATGCTTTCACAGACGCGTGGGAGATATACGTGCCAGGCAATTTCACAGAGACAAGCAAGCAGAAGGACAACGGACAGCACGGAGTCAGACATGCAAACGGGCAAGTGGGAACTCAATCTGTCAAATCTTAACGCACCCTAATATACAGTAATAGTAATAATAAAATAAGCAACTATAGGTATTCATCTATCAATAAAAACGAACTCGTCACATATTTCTGATGTTTATGCGTCCCAGAGTCCACAGCAGCCTTTTGCGCTGTATTTCTTTGGATCGGCTCCAAGTCCTCACAACTCTTACCAGCACATGCAGTTTGAAACTGGATAGATGGAGGAATAGATAGATATAAAGTTTGAAGTCACACTATACATGTTATAGCTATGCTAGGGGAACAGTTATAGCATATAAGGATGAGCTTTAGCAGTGATGGTGCTGGTAACTCAAAGCAGAGCTGTCACACAGTGGTGTCATAATAAACTCTGCATAATGCAAGGAATGGAGAACAGCACAGACCCCAAGGCGCTAAAGTGTCACTGGGCTGTAGGGTACCATGTCTCTCATTTTCCCCAGTGCCCCTGCGGAACAACTAGGATGACATGTCAAAATGCCTCTCACAGGCCAAATCAAACCAAAGCTCGCTCTGTATTTGTAAAAGACTTGTTTGAGCCCCGGGTGGCGTGCAGACAGTACATGATTCCACTTTCACTGTCCTGCAGCCAGAAACCCTGCTTGTTTTCTCTGGTTAAGTGAGCAAGTAGAATTCAAATATAGTTTTTTATTTGTATAATTTACATCTCTTTTGACTGGTGGATTGTTCTTTATTTACCCTACATTTTATCACTTAAACAATGTTGATCATCTTTCTGTGGTTTTGCAGCTTACAGCAGTGGGGTTTCTCCTAAATGTAAACTTCGATATAGACTAAACAAATTTTTCTTCACAGTGTTAACAAATCCATGTAAAAAGTCTTCTTCTGAATTGCATCAGCAGCACCGATTCCACTGGGTGTTTCTTCAGCCTCACCCCAGCTGTGAAATGCTTATATTTCGTCGTTCTGGGGGACTCCATCCCCTGTCGTCTCTGCACTCCTTCCTCTCTTTCCCTCTCCTCTCCCTCGACCGCTGTCTCTATGTGCTCTCAGCCGGGGTAGCTCCCGGCCCCAGTAAATGGTGGACTTTGCCCCGTTTGAATCCGCACAGACTGAGTGCCCCTATCGACAGATGGCCCTGCCAGATAATGACGCCCCGTACTGGTTGCCATGGCAAGGGGACAGGAGAGAGGTTGAAAGGGGCCAGGCACTCATTAGAGACACCGGCTGCCATGAATGGAGTATCTGCACCAATCAGAGCACCGGCTTTCCCCACACCTCCGGTCCCTTTTCAGCCGAAAGAGCCAGGCACCCCCTAATATTCCTCATGCACACCAAATGCTCGTTAACCTATTAACTTTCAGTACAACCCTACCCCTCCCCCCCCCAAAAAAAATCATCCACTCTCCAATGAAGGGGTTTCAAGCCAGACCTCCGACTCCCAACTCCCACAACAATTCCCCTAGCAGCTCTGCCCACCCCAGCCTGCCCTGTCTGGATTTTTAGAAACTGCACACTGGAGAGATGTGTTCTGGCCATGTTCCTTTTTGATTTGTCCTTTTTCCAGAATTGATTAAAGTCTTGCTGGGCCACTCTTCCCTTTACTCCAATTTCACTATGCATTTTTGTCGTAAAACACTTTGAAATCACAAAGGAAGTCAGCAATACTGTGTAGCTGTGTGCCTTTATTATTGCTAATAAAAACATTTAAATGAAGTTCGTTGCTGACTGTAAATTGCTTGCTGGAATCCCTGACCTCTTTACCCTGTTTAAAAGTTAACTTGGCAAATCTCAGCACAACTCTAATATCACATTAAACCAGGATGAGAAAATGGGCCACATCGCATCACTCAGAAACACATTTTGTAATTACAAGCGCAAGGTGACTACAAGCTGGCCGGCTGTGTCAGTGGCATTAACATTTACGTTATCCCCCAGCATGGCCGTCGCTGCTGTTTTGGTGTTTTTGCCTCAGCAGCCGTCCTGCCGTCTCAGGTTCTTCAGGGACGCCGGTCCGGCCAACTTGTGTGGACCGCGTTCCGCACAAAGGTGAGGTTGCAGTAATTATCCAGTGCACAAAGCGACTGCGCACAGATGGGAGGCCGTTTGTGCTTTCACACTGCCCCGTGCCCCGCAGCCTCTCATGATGGCTTCATTATTGTGGCCAGACCCCGTTATCAGTGAGCTGCAGCGGGACTCCAAACACGAGCAGATAAAGAAACACTCAGCCAAAATGCATGGATGACAGGGAAAAAAAACTTATAAATCAGTTTAGCACAAATGCATCTAATTTTATTTTTACTAATCAGTTTTCACAAAAATTCCTTAAGAGACAAATGATTAGGTAACAACAGTGCTGTTACACTTCCTGTAGCTGCAGAAGTAGCGCATTGTGCTAATAGCCTAAAGGTTGTGGGTTTGAATCCCAGGGAGTGCACATAAATTACAAGTCTCCTCTCTACCGTAAGTTGCTTTTCATAAAAGATTCAGATAAAGAAAATAGTAATTTCCAAATAAAACACTTCAGTGTTCTGATTCCTGAGGCTGGGATTTTAGGGAAGGGAAAAATCCAGGAAGAAGTAATCAAGTCAAGTTGGAGCATAACACGGTTTGTCTGAGGACACAAGGCCAGTGATCCTTGTCTGTCTGAGGGTAAACCCCTCCTCTCAGCACCCTCCCCGTTCCCCCCTCCCAATGAAGCAGCAAGAGGACTGAATAAAGACCCTGCCGACGGTAGCTAGAAGCCCCCACTTCACAGACAAGACCTCATTACAATCACAAAAGCTGCCACACTTTGGGGCGCGGCCAGAATGCATGGGCTGTAGCGGCTCAGGCTGTGTGTGTGTGTGTGTGTGTGTGTGTGTGTGTGTGTGTGTGTGTGTGTGTGTGTGTGTGTGTGTGTGTGAGCGCGC
>JAODKC010000130.1:27150988-27164438 GCA_026777985.1 Mormyrops attenuatus
CTTGGAGAGTCTAATGTTGTTTTTTAACTCAACCTGTAGATTTAGATACTCCTGCTTTAATTTGAAGTCATCATTAACTTTCCATTCGCGGAACAGAGCCCTTTTCTTCCTTACTTTACTTTAATTTCCTTGGTAAACCACCTTGGTTGCAGTTTTAGATTTAGATTTACTTGAAATAGGTATGAAGTAGTAAATAGTAAAATAAAATAGTATGGTAATAAGGTACATAGTACAGGGTGTTTAGTGTTTTCGAGTACTTATAAAAGAGTATAGTACAAAAGAGTGTAGTGTGTACATGTACTGGTATATATACACTCGTGGAAATGTACAAAAGGTAAGTTTAAAGTGACTGTAGTTTTTACAGTGACTGTAGTTCTAAGGTCAGAGAAGGAACAGATTTCAAATGTTCAGTATTTCAGCAGTTCAGTAGCCTGATGGCCATGAAGTAGCCAGTGTCATGAAGGCACCATCAACAACATCTCTTGTGCCCAATCCTTATGAAAATGCCATGCCGCATTATCTTACGTGTACGTTGTGTTAACGCACTGACTACACACAGGATCGATAAGCTGTTCCATAAGTACATCAGCAAAATTTGGAAACATTTAATATTCAAAAGAGAAGCCATGTCTCTCACTGATGAAAATCCATCACACTGCATTAGGCTAAATATGATCTTGCCACCGGACACTGTGCAGCATACCGGGCAAGATTTTGCTGCTTGATGACACAGATAAAAAACCCATTAGTACATCTGCGTCAATAAGAGCAAGAGTAGTCTTCCAGGAAAATGGCAAAAGAGTGGTAATCGTGTGGCCCAGTTCCCTCCTTAAAGCTGTATTCTTCCATAAATATGGCTGCATCATTGTCATAAAGCAGGCAGTGCGGCCTGGGCACTCAAACGGCCTGCCTAATCTGTGCCAGCGAAGGCCCGCCTCCCACAATTCATTGGTACTCTGCAAAGAGTGCCGCCTGAAATGGAGACTCATTAATAAGAAAGTCAGTGTGGTGGTGCCCTGGGCCTGGTCCACTTAGTGGGATGTTGAATGCAATAATTAACCAATGTGTTGGCTTTGTAGATAAGAATGCACAAAAATGGCCCTAATGTATGGGTATATTAACCACAACACACACTGTATATGTTCATATACAGGCTCATAGGAGTCTCCATACACCTCTATGGCTGGGGGGGGGGGAGTAAAATCCCACCCTTATCTTTGTTTGCATGCTCTCCCTCTGTTTTGCAGGTTTCCTCGTACCTCTTGTGGTCCAGAAGCACGTGACTCTGTGAATGGGCATCTCTAAATCACCGATTTTATGTGTGTGTGTGTGTGTGTGTGTGTGGGTGGGCTTGCATAGATCACATTTGAGGACCGAATTGTCCCCAAAGTGTGGTAAAACCTAAAATTTCACTACTTTTGGGGACATTTTTCAGGTCCCCATTTGGATAACCTTAACCTTATGAAAATCTGTGAATGCAATCAAAAAAGTCAAAATGGCAAAACTCTTGTATTTTGTTTGCTTACTTATGGTTAAGGTTAGGGCTGGGTAGGTGTTAAAGTTGTTGTGACTGGGATTAGAGTTTTTCCCATATAAATGAATGGAGGGTCCCCATTTAGACAGGTACACCCTTTGCTGAATAAAGGGTTGGAAGATTAAATGCTCAATATACTAATGAACGACTGCTGTTATTTTAACTGCTGGGTAATCGCATTGTGAAATAGCTCCCCCTGCTGACAGTACTGGAAAAAACATATTGAAGCAGAAGTCAGGAGAGTCAAAATTAACAAGGTCAAAATTGAAGATAAACTGATGAGGATGTCTGCCAGCATTTGTACGTGCAAGTTTTGGCATCTTGGATGTGACACATACAGATTTGAAAATATTAATCTTTATTACAACCCTGCCTGGGATTATTACCCACAGGCTTTAGACCTTTTGATCATTGGGTCAGGCCTTAACCATTCTTTAAAACAATCCATGGTTACTTAAAAGATAATGTTCAGTATTTCAAATGGTCAGAGCTGCTATTGGTCAGGATTGGTCCCTGTCCGGCCCCACTCTGTTTGTCACTTTCCCATTTGGCCAGTAGGTGTCACTGGCCATCCCATTGTTCTTAGTTCCTAGTGTGTCACTCTGCTTTCAGGGCCGCAGCATGGCTTAATGGCCTAAACAGGCACTTCTATCATCCTCACTCCCCTTTTGTCATAGGTTTGAGGCTTTTGTTGATCCTCATCATGTATGTATTCAAGTGTCTGCCCATGCTCAATTATTTAGTTGGTCATTGAGTGTATTTGTGCTCTATTTAGCTGCTGTTTTTGTTCTTAGTTGCTGTGTATTTCTGCTCCTGGTTCCTTTGTATTTTTTGTTTATTTAAGAGTTAAAAGTTGTTTGCCTTATGTTTGCCCTGTGCTCCTTCTGAAAACTCTCTTAGTGTTTCCCTGCTTGCTCTGATCCCTTGTGATCCCTTTGTTTTCTGGTCGCCTGTGTGAGTCGAGTTGTTAAATAAAAATCCCTTTTGTCTGAGAGCCACACCGTGGATTATCCTACCACCATTCCTTGTGTTCGTAACAGTTATTGACAAATAATGGTTGAAGTTCAGCAACAAGAACATCAAAAATGATTTCATGTGCAAATAATTTAATTAAAATACAATTTCAGACAATACAGTTGTCTTTGTGATATTGTAATAATAATACAGAAAGTAATTTCACATTTTAATTAATTAAAATATTGAATACCTGAGCACTCCATTGATTAACTGCCTGTCTACCCACTGACACCATGCCATAGCACTCCACTGATTAACATCCTGTATACCCATGCCAGAGTCTTAATTGCCTTTCAACAATCTTTAATATTGCTAAAGTAGATTTCTCATGTTCATAAAGAAGCTACATAATGTTCTCATAAATTTGAACTAAATCACATCATTTATTAAATTGGTTAGGAATATATATTAAGGATAAGATACAGACACCTATCGGCACAGCAAAAAGTAACAATTAAGATAATAGGTGAGTAAGGAGTACTGAAAAAGTAATAACAGCCATTATGCCAACATGCATTTATCCAGTTATGCAGGTTCGCCCCCTTGTGGACAAAGGGATAATTGCAGGTAAAAGTGCAGACCATTTTCAAACACTAGGGGTTCCTAACACCCGATCCGCGGAACGTGAAGCCCCCCTGACCCATCGCGTGTTTTAATCGACTCTGAAAAAAAATTCGGGGACGGCTAAACCGCTTAAACCCATCCTGATGATCGATCTGTGGCTAGCAGTCTCTCCCCGAACAACAAGTTGCACAGAGTAAACCAGTCCACAGTTATCCAAAAGGAATCCCACGATCCCTAAAACGAGACAAGCAATGGTGCCTAGTTCAATAAAGCAACGATGTGCTGTTTCTTGCGTTGCAATTCAGAACTTTACCCTTGTGTTGTTCAGATCTTCGCCAGTTACACCATCGAATGCATTTTAAGATTCCTGGGTATGATTGCGGGAGAGATGGACAGAACACTGCACAAAAAAAATCAGAACAGCCATCTTTATTATAAATTTTACCTTTGTTCAGCACAAAAGGAGGACGGGAAGTTGAGGGGGAAGAATCAGACAGCAAAACAGAAAAAATGCCACTTAGATACTACAGATAATATGAATAAAGAGCTCAGAAAAAGATTGCCAACCTTTCTTAGGGGCTAGGCTTACAGGGGTGTGAAAAACAGACGCGTGAACAGGGGAAAAATGGAGCCGGAAGGAGAATTTAACAATTAAACAAAGCGGTGCAGTTCCCTGACTTACCTCCAGGGGCAGCCACCTGTAGTGTGGTGACATTACGCTAATGCATGCTGTATATCTCGGAAGAGTATTCAAGTGGAACTCAGGTGATTTGCCTCGGTGGTTTGGCATTTTGCTTCATTAATAAATGTAAATGAACCTTTGCAGGTTAAATATGTCCATAATGGGGGGTGGTACAGTATTTCTGCTGTTTGATCACCACCTTGTGAGCTGTGTGAAACACAACACACGCACAGATATCAGATCCCGCACGACCCCAGCTTCCGTCTGATTTGATCCCGACGACGCTGAAGGCAAGGCGGTCGGACGACAGAAGCCTGATGAACTTTTCTGACACGAGATACTAGTTAGTAGATACATACAGATTCCTGTATTTAGGTATTTCACCATGGAGACCGAGCCAGTGAGCAGACGTGAGTGATTGGGACGCATTATAATGACGTTGGAGGTTTGAAGCATGCCTCTCTGTCAGGAGCCGCAAGGCATGTGCTGTCAGTGCGATTAAACATCACGCCTTAAATATCGTGAACATGTGTGAGATGACAGGTGGCTCAGCTGATTCGGAAGAGGCGTTACGGGTTGGAAGTGGCACATTTGCAGGGCTATTGATTTGGTGAATAAGTACGTACGTCACCGAAAAAAAATGCATATATACATCACAACTAACACACAAATACATTGGTTTGTAATTATATCTTGTGGGGACTCTCCATTCATGTATATTTCTTAAACACATTCATTTCTAAAACCCTAATCCCAACAATAACAACCTTAACCCCTACCCAGCCCCATGAAGTGTTACGTCCCGATCGTGCCGCTCCCCTGGTGCCACGTCCCCTCGTTAACCATGTGTGGAAACCCTGTGTTACCAGCTATGTCTAGTCTTGTTAATTGAGTCTGTGTATTTAAGTGCTTCGAAGTCTTACCCCGTCCGGTCATTGACGTCGGTCTTGCGTATTGTTCAGTGTTTTTGGTAATATTCTCCTAATAAATCCCAGTTTACCCGACCCCTCGGCTTGTGTGCTGCTTCCCCGGTACGCACCGTGACATGAAGTAACCAAACTAAATAAAGTCTTTTTGGCGTTTTTAGTTTTTTGACTTCTGTGACCGATTTTTGTAAAACTGAGTTTCCCATTGTGAGCTCTGGAAAAAATGGTCCCCACAATATTAATTTAACAGGTTTTTATCGCATTGTGGTCCCCACAATGTAGTGTATACATACCCCCCCCCCATACACACACATACACATGTGTATATAAAATATGTATTACAACTAACTGAAATAAAAGAATGAAAAAGTTACACAGTTTAAGCTTTAGTTAGGAAGGTAATATGTGGGAAATGTACTATTTAGTTTGACCTCTAGTGTGATGAAAGCATCTGGATGTGGAGAAGACAGACGGGATGCCGTAATGGCCCACTGGGGGCAGTAGTGAAGACTGCTTACTGCCTTAACGAAAACATTTCCATTTTCAGCTGTACATGCAGCATGAGGGAAAGGGGCACAGATGGAGTAATTAGTTCCATTGCTGCTGTCCCCGGGCTGGACGTGCTGCGATAATGACACGTGTGCGTCTGTCTTTGTGTCACGTTCACGACCGGCTCGTTCAGCATCTTGCTCCCAGTCAGGCCTACTGAAGCATGATCTGTCACCTCCCTTTGGCCCTCCATGTATACCTAATTGCCCCCCTCCATCCCCAGCTTTTAGTTCTTCTGATGGCCCATCGTTTGCGTCATTGGCCTCAGCACCCCAATGGAGAGTGATCTTCCCCTCTCATTGCTGGTTTTAATCTGTTGCCATGGTGAGAGATGCTGCTGTTCGACATCGGTAACCCAAGACAGGAAATCCAAAATGACTTCCTATACACAGTGGAAAAAAATATAACTTGCGTGATGCCTGGGAACAGCCAACCCATTTAGGCAGAATTTCTTGTTGGTTACAGTGGTAAAGCTGTTTTAGATAAAAGCATCAGATAATATATACTGTCATTCCTCGGTATCTACGGGGGATTAGTTCCAGGATCCATAAATGCTCTAGTCCCTTATGTAAAATGGTGTAGTATTTGCCTGTAATACTGGGATGGGTAAGTGGCTCCGTGGGCTTAGCATCTGTGCGTGTGATTGGAAGGTTACTGGTTCAAGCACTAGCCTTGTCAGAGTCACATGTCTATGAGCCCTTGAGTACGGCCCTTAACTCCGGCTCAAGAGTTACCACACATTAGCTGATGTTGTGCTGTGACCGCCCCCCCCCCCACCCCAAGGTGGGGCAGGCAAAAAGAATCATTCCCATGTGCCTGAACTTGTGTAAATAAAGAATTTGACATATAACCTACACCCATCCTCCCTTATACTTTAAGTTAGCTGTGGATTATTTGTAATCTCTAACACAATGTAAATCCTAATGCTATGTAAATACTCAGATGCAGATTTTGGGGGGAGCTGTCCTATGGGTTGTGAAGTGCAAAGAAGAGTGTAGAAGTTCCCATCCAAAATCGAGGCAGATGTTTGTATTTGTCAACAGCTGCGAGAAATAACCTATCCTATGGGCTCTGCTACAGATAATGTTATATCCATCCATCCAAATCACTCACCCAGTACCAAGTCACAGTGACCTTGGAGCCTATCCCAGGGAGAACAAGGCACAAAGCAGGGAACAGCCTGGACGGGATGCCAGGCAAGATAAAATATGTGTGATAAACATGATGATGCAAAAAGTATAAGAATGGTTATGTTTGTGCCTTGCTCAATCAATCAAAATTCCCTTAAAAAAATTTCATTTGGTGTTTTCACACTTCTTGTCTTTAGGGGGCATTGTTGTCCTGCCAAAGTCATGTACTCAGTAAGGTAGCACCGCAACCACTGGACAGAGGAGTCCCCCCGCTCATCACTCAAGGAATGACTTGCTGAGCTCTGCATTGCATCGTGGAAACTGCAGTACAGGCACCAATTAAGACAAGGCAGCCCTGAGGCACTGCTGGGGGAACCGGGTTGAGGGGGCTGAGGAGGTGGGTGGGCAGGAGCACAGGTCTGAGGAAACTCCTAAACATAAGATGTGTCCTTCACCACAGTACCTCTACATATGTTTCTGGCCAAAGCCTGCAGGTGATCACGTTCACTGATTTGGGTTAAAGGGGTGAAGACGGGGATACAGCATAAGCTTCACCTGCCCTGTGTGAAACACCAGTCTACAGGATGAAGCAAGACTCAGATCAACGACTGGAAATCACTCCTTTGTTTACCTGGAGATCAGTGCCAGTGGTAGGGTGATCCATGACCTCAGACTGACCACTTGTTCATTGTTCTGTGAGCCTCTGAAACACAACCATCTTGCTTCAGGTTCATAAAAGTATATTTGTTAAAATAAAACAAAACCACAGACCAAAGATAAAGTGGGTCAATTAAGATAACATATGATCAATGGTGGAGGTTGGTGCTATCATGTTAGATGTTGGGTTGGCGACTTTCTGTTGTCTGTTGGCTTTATGTCATGTGTTGGTGACTTCCTGTCAGCTGTTGGCTTTATGTCAGATGTTGGCGACCTCCTGTTAGCTGTTGGCTTTATGTCAGATGTTGGCCACTTCCTGTTAGCTGTTGGCTTTATGTCAGATGTTGGCGACTTCCTGTTAGCTGTTGGCGTTCCCTCTCCCTCACCTCAGCATGACTGGGAATAACATGCCAGTTATGTGTCCACTAAAAGGCCTGTGCTAAGGTAGCAAACAGGCTGGGACCGCCATCGAAAGGTCTCCACATCCCTTCTTCATTATCTTCCTATGTGTGCTAATGTCCTTAACACAGAGTCACAATCTCAACATTACTCGAAGAAGCCAGCGGCCAGGAACCTGGAACCTTTACCCAGAATAAAACAATTGAACTGCTGCTTTACTCCTAAGTTAGACACTGACTATATAATAGTGTCTCCTAACAGAACTGAGCAGAAAACAATTGAATAAACATATGCTGAAATCTCTAGGCATGTGCAATGTCCTCGATAAAAGGTGAATAGAACCTCAAAGTAGACAGCAAACACGTCCATACTTTGGTGTTTCTGTTACTTAGATGCATTATGACCTTTCTCTCTTTAGTATTTTGTTCCCTTTCGCTGTAGACTTTTTCTGCATCTTTCCGCTTGCGGCATGTTGTGTTTTCTGACTGAAAGCCGATGTGGTATTCCGCATGTTTCATCTCTCATCCTCCTCCCCCACTCCTAGCAGATGGTTTATTCTCCCCGTTGAGGAGTTTCAATGTCACGACTGGCCACAGCGACGTAATCTGCTCCTGGAGTAAATAACTGGTTTATTGCTCGCTGTTCAATTGTCTAGTTGGATTACAGTCCAGCTCACCACCACCCAGTTCTGTTATCCCAAGGGCAGGCAGAAACACAGACGCTTGCACATTATTACGCATATATCAAAATATATCAAAAGACGCTCTTAACTACTTTAAACTACGCAAAGATAGGGGGATTTACTTGATGGTGACAGATGGCATGCCCACTACCAAAATCACGCTCATATAGGAGCTCACATCGAAGTGCTGGGAAAGAGACTAAAGTAAAATGTAATTTGGGCCCTTTGAGTATCTATGACATGCAAATAATATTATTTTAATCTAAAAACACTTGGGCCCAACAGTACACGAAACTATCAGAACTCAGACAATCCCAAACTGCCTGGTACACATTGTCCCCACCAGCCCACAATTTAATCTGTCTGCAACAAATGCAGAGCCAGTTTTACCAGCTGTGTGACTGCTACTCATACGCCACCTTTGCCTACTGATGAATTGCTGGCTGTTTTGATGGATTAAATAATTGCTTTCAAAATGCCTGCTGACGTGCTCGCTGGCCTTGCTGTGATATGCATGCTATTTATTTGATTCGTTCACAAGATAGAACCATAGCCGGAGTCGTTTATTAGTACTGTTATTTTCTCGATTATAGTTAGTAACGTGTATAATAATGCAATTTTAAACAAAACAGCACATGATACTGACAGTCCCCACAGCAGAACTTGAAAGAGGAACACAATTTCTCATATAGATAACCGTATCGTCCGTGTATAGGAGCACTCGTGCAGACAGACATCCACTGGTTATTTGACTTGTGGACTAGCCAAGGTGAGGCACGACAAGCCTCTCTGAGGGTCCCTTTTCGGGCCACGGTATCCATGGTTGCACTGACAGTTCATCTAAGAGCGCCCCCCTCCCCTTAGACTGACCTTTTCTGAGTCACGCTTCTGGTGTGGCTTCCTGTCACCTCTCTGAAACACTGCACCCACACATTAACTCCTAACTTTCCCACGATTTACAGTAGATGCAGACCGTTTAGCAAAGCAAGCAATGGAAGTTAACCATGAATTTGATTGCAACAATTGGTCAGTAGGTGGCATTGTGGTTAAGCAACTGGATTTGCATAAATACTTGCAGATTGGTACCCGACATGCTATTGTGGCTTCTCAGAGAGGTTTGCATCCTGAATCTGTTGTCCTCAATGCATGGGATCCAACAAGGGCAAAGCTTTGGGGTATGAATGGTATGGACATGTCCTTACCAATATTGTGAGAGTATCATGTGTATTTAAGGGGAGTGGGGAGTTTGGGGCTGATTTGGGGCCTGTATCATGAAGCCAGATTTGTAGCTTAGCCGGATAACTTGTTGAATTTAAGGCAGTCTGGGCTAAATGTAAATGCAAGTTATTCGGCCTTTATAAGGCCCTTGGTCCCTAGCAATGTTAAAACCCGACCTATGCCCTTGTGATCCGATGAACGTGTGAATGTGGATCCACCACCCATCTCTTATCACTGCCTGCCAAATACAAGCCAAATTCAGATACTTTGTTCTTTAGATCTACTAATCAACAGCAATAGCTTCAGGATTTCATCATCCCTGGCTGTGCAATCAGACTGCTTCCCACACCTCTTGGTGTTCATTGGGATGCATTGATTGGGTTGGTCTTCGTGATTCCACATAATGGCCCCTCTCCTGCCTCCATGACTGAATTCATTGTGCCTGTTGGAAGCCAAGCCACACATCCTATTCCGCTACACACTAACTCACTGCATAAAGTTCAAACAATGTGCCATTGAAATGCCACCATCCATATTTCTCATTAATCAATCAGCTAATGCCCAGTGTGGCTGTTGTGTGTTTTTTTTGTGAGGACGCCACAGCATCCTTGTGATTTCTGCTTTTTTGTTACCACGGCGACTAGGTCAACCACTCTGGGCAGCAGGGTCAGCAGGATTAAGGAAACAGAGTGGACATGTGCAGCATTGTGGAGGACAAGAGTCTGCAAAACAAGCGGGTGATGCCATGTTAATGTGCCTTTGCTCTGCCAGCAGGGGGCATGTGCCCCCACCCTGCTACTCTTGCCTTTGTATCGAATCGCTGACCTGAGACTGCCGCCGTTCTCCGGATCAAGCAGGAAGCGTGAAGGTCAGCCTGGAGTCAAACTGCATTCTAGCCTCTTGAATTTTTACCATTAGAGAAAAATCGACTGAACCTCTTATTGTCGCTGCTGTCGCTTTTTACCCTCGTTGTTGTTGTGAACTTTAGAAAGATTCCAAGATTCAGCCCGTGGTCTTTTGGGAATCCAGGAAAAACTCCAGAAATGGGGCAGATAACGCAGCGTGTGCAGAGTGGAGAAGGGCAACAATTGTACGCTGTGTACTTTCCATTTGTTCCCCAAAAGCACTTAGTTAATTGGCCTTGGTTCTAAGTGCATGAATATATGAAAAAATAATGACAGCAAGTGCATTTGCACTGTTCAGAAAGAAAAAATACTTTTTGTGCACATTTTCTTTGGTTAATTTGTGCTTGCATCAATTATGCTAATGTAGAACGAGTTATAAGAGTTTAATTGGCTTTGCTTCAAGTTACATGGAACAATTAAATGCCAAATATATTTAATTGAAGAGGTAGCTGTAATAGGGGGCACTTTCGACACTATACAAAAGAAGTACAGAAAGTGCTTAAGGGTGGAGTGTGGTCACATGGTGTCGAGAGGCTCCTTCCTGTAAGATCTCGCTCTGAACCGTTTCTGTCCGCCTGAGGGCTCAGTATCATTTTCCTCTGGTGGTCAGCAGGGTTATGTGGGGTTGGCCTGTTGACTCAGGCAGTGACAGATGGATTTTCTGATGGGCAAACAAAAGGTACAGCCTGGTCCCACATTCCCAGTTTCTGGTTCTCCTCTGCATAAACAAAAGGTGTTTGTGCCAGATTCGGGGTTGCCAGTTCCCCCTAGCGTGGAATCCTCTTTGACCCCCTATCTGGCTCTTCCTTTACCACCTACACAACAAGACTCTTGATCCAAGCATCAGAGGGCAGCAGGTGGTTTGGGTGGGGGCCCAGGTGCTGGATCCACCAACAGAAGGTTGCTGTGGTCCAGACTGTGGCATCCAAGTTCCCCTGACACCAGTATTCAACCTGAACTGCTTTCATAAACTTCAAGCAGTAGAAAATGAATAAAAGCAAACATGAGGCTTATGCAAATAGTTCCAGGTCAGAGTGTCTACTGAGCCCATAAATAAGTTCATGGACCCCTGTTCCCCAGTGCCCTGTTAAGTCTGGCACAACAGCCATACGACTCTGGTGTTTAGACCTCTATCCTTGCTGTGTCTCGCATTTGCTTATAAAACCCCCCTTGGGAACATCCCTAATCTTTTTTTTAATGGAATCCTATTGGTAATCTTAGTTGTTGTTTTGTTTCAAGCCAATGCTAATCTTTTCCCCCACTGAATCTCAGAAAGAGTGTTCGCAAAATGAATAAATCACAGTAATAACAGTCCCATATTCCTGAGCATGAAGAAAATGTCCAGCAAACCCGCTCGCTCAGGCGCTGACCCGCCAAACTTAATCTTGATAAATTAAGTCCAGGTCACAGCTGCCAAACTGGTGTCGAGAGCTGGGACTTGGTTAAAATGTATGGCCCATTCAAGCGGCCATTCAAGCATGAATGCAATAAGACTGGCGTGTTAATGAATTCTCCCGAATGCGGGAGTCCGGGCAGCGATGGGGCGCATTCCAGGCAGCCTGAAATACGTCAGTCATGTTTTCATTTGCAGGGCTACAGACATCTGTAGTATCTATTGCACTCTGGATTGCCTTCCTAGAAAGGTAAATTCATAGCCTTCTTGTATGTACCAGGTGTGACAAGACATAGCTTCTGGAAAGCACACTTCTCCTTTAAACTGCCAGTTTGTGGTTATTTGTGGACTTTGCTGTAATGTCATAGCAGAAGCTGCACATGCCTGGGAATAAATGTGTTACATGCCTCACTCACACTTGGGCTTTCCTGTTGGCTGCAGCGCTGTGTTTGTCACAACGTTCTTGGGTGCAGCATGTTGTATGGCAGAACCCACTTGTGGAAATTGGTCAGGCTGGTATTTATTGGCATTAAAGACACGTTGCATGACGATCAAGAGAGCCAGCCGGCAGGTCGCCACAGACAGACTTCTTAATCTCCTGCCTTGTGCTCCCTGATCCGTACAGGAAGGGTTTAGGGAAAAGTCAACAGAATGTGCAAAGTCGCCGTCTGATTGGTTTGCTCTGCAAACTCATTTTCCCTTGGCAACAAAGATGGGAAATGTCCTGCGGTTGGGACATGGAGTGGACAGATGCTTGGCATGCTTGTGTTTGTGTATCTGTCTGTGTGTGTGCCACATATTTTAAAAGTAAGTGTGGGTTTCCATCCAGTTCGTCTTCGCCCAAGAGAGTGCTGGGATGCGACTGCAAACACATGCTTGTTTGTTTTGTAGTAGGTGAAAGTAATCCTCAGAATGGATGAGACAGTAGGGAAACAGACCCTGGATGATCTACTATACTCTGTGAAATTCCAAAGTATGCAACCAATGGCAGTATCCTATAAGGCTATTGGAGCTGCAAGCAGTAGCGGAGGAGGCTCTCCAGCCCCCGGCCTTTCAGGTCAGGGCGTCCACTGCAATAGATTCACTCACCATGCAGCTCTGAATGGGGAATCAATCAGATCCAGGAGTCCTGTCTCCCTTAAACCCCCACCTGTAACCTGAAAGCTTCTCTCCTTTGGCTGGTGCCTTCTCCACTTTCCTTGAATGTCTTTGTAATGCTGTGATTCACTTCTCCTTTTACCTGACAGAAAGCCAGGACTTGAGCTCCCTCTCCAATGCACCCCGATACCAGGGCAGAGAGGTGTTTGACTGTTTAGCCCTAGAATTCTGCAGCTACCTCATTTAACTAATTTCTCTGAAGATGTGATTTTCAAAGTAAAGCTCTTCCCACGTCAGAACTCACTGTTGTTCTTCTAATCATGCCTGAAATGCAAGCATGAAATTGTAGACATCCAATAAGCAAGTGAAGCGCAGAATGACCCCAGTATGGAGGACCTGGACTCATGGTCCAACAGTATTTCCCATCTGTGATCATTCAGCACGCATATTTCTGCTTATGAGACTGCACGGGATGCACTCGCGCACAAAGATGAGTTTTAATAGACACTAAGGCTCAAGGCAGTTTGACAACTCCTTTTTATGTTTCCAGGCTGATTGCCGACAGCTCACAGCTTCCCCTGTAATTGGGGGGGGGGGGGGGGGGGTTCTGTTAACGGGGGGGTCAGTCCACTGTGTTCAGATTTTACGTCGTCGGAGGGCGGGGCAGCTGGCCTGTGGAGGACATGTTATAAAGGG
>JAODKC010000130.1:27164538-27167038 GCA_026777985.1 Mormyrops attenuatus
CCCCCCCCCCCCCCCCCCCCCCCCCCCCCCCCCCCCCCCCCCCCCCCCCCCCCCCCCCCCCCCCCCCGGGGCACGTGCTCTTCAGTCCTCTGTGTTCAGATTTTACGTCTTCGCTCTGCGTGTCAGCTTGCATGTGGATGACATGTTATAAAGGGTTGCTGTAAGCCTGCTGAATAGGATAAAAAAGTGGAAGTAATTTAAATCAAATAAATGACCTTACAGGCTCGAAATTCAGCTACTTAATTGCAGTTGGTGGGTCTGCTTTTCTATGTTCAGTCCTATGCCTAAGAAAATGTCATGCACATCAAAAAGCAAAAACATCAAAAATCCAGTTCCAGATCAAGAAGTAAGACTTGACATAAAACACTGCACTAGTTTTGAAAGTGGTTGCGAGTTCAGGTAATACAGCCCCCGTTTGCTAATCCATGGTACTGCGCCAATTTTGGTGAGGTCATAGGACTGGGAAGAATAGAAGAAAAGGAAAAGAAAGAGAGAGGAAATATAGACAGTGTGGATGCAGAAACAAAGGGGAGACTGAAATTAGTTGGCCAACTGGCCAACCCCTGTGGGTGTGTATGCAGTGGAGAGGTGTGGAACGTCCAGTTAGTGACTGATTTACTCTTGGTGCATTTCAGGAGGTAACTTTCTGTCTAGCTAATGACTTCCATGAAGCAATTGATAGCTGAAGGTGAGGAAGCGCAGCCACTGCTGCACCCGGTCACATCCTGGGGCCTGCAGTGCACCGTCAAACTGTCCCTCCCTCCAATCAGATTTGAGCTGTGATATGCCTGCAACTGATGCTCTGTTTGGCCAGGCGGAGGGAAGGGGGGGTTCGATCCAGATTCTGCTAGACACACTGCCTGCTGTTTACATTGGGAGCAATTGATTTAAACGGCAGAATGTTACAACCAATCAGGGGAGAGTAAAGATTTCGGAACGTGATCGTCGGGGTCTACGTTGCTGTGGAATCCCAATTATCATACCTAACCTTCATGTATGCTAGCACTGATTATTTTGTGTGGGTATACTGCTGTTGTAATTGCATGCAGTTGTTTGATGTTATTATTGCTAATAATGCTCTATTGTTTCTAATGTCAGTTGTAAGAACACTCAGCATAATGAGAGATCCGCAGGGAAAAAATACAGCTGTTGCCGAGCAAAGAAACAGATAAGTGTGGACGCTGTTGCGCATTGTTTCCCAATCCGATCCTCAGGGGACTCACGGTCAGTCCACGTTTTTGCTCCCTCCCTCCCAGCTTCCTCCCAGCTCTCTCCCAGACAGTCCACATTTCTCAGGAGCTGGGAGGCAGCAAACACATGGACTGTCTGTGGGTCCCCTGAGGATCGGATTGGGAAACACTGTTGTAGAGCAAAGGGTAATGAGGTCCAGGAGGTCCCGCCCCCTTGCCCCCCAGAACCTGAGACGGGGAAACGTGGCGAAGAAAGTGCCGCATGATGCCTGGCATTTTGATTGCAATACGTACATCTAATTAAGGTGCAAATAAACACTTATGGTCAACAGGCAATAATACAGCACACTCAACACCTTTCCAAGCTGTGTCCCCCTTTCTTGTCGTCACGGTAACAAGCCTCGCCGCAACCTGCATTAAGTGTTAAAAAGAGTCATGGATGCCCGTGCACACCTGGCCCATTTAACCCTGTGTAAGCGCACCGATGACAGTGACGAGCATACCATGAGTAAGCGAGATGGGGCATGTCTGTAAACCCTCATTATGGATTCACACGCATGTGGCAGCCCATCACCACGGCAGCTCGTCTCCACGGCTCCCTCACATGTGCTATTTCCATTCTGTCCTGCATCTCTGCCGTCACAGACTGGGAGTCAAGCAAGTGCGAGGGTGGAGGCGTTTGTTTACCACGGGTCCTCATGCCCACCCTGAGCCAGCCTGATCTCACTATTCCGAAACAGACTGACAATGAAGCACTCTGGGTTTAGGCTGTTTAGATGAGCATAAACAGTTAGGAAGGGCAATTAAGCAGTCATGTGGTTTATTAACAAAATAAACAGCCGCCCAAAGAACTTTTGTTGAAAATAACATCATTTCCAGAGGTCAGACAAAGTGCAAAATCCCTAAAGCAAAGCATAACCCATCTGTCACATCTGAAGTAGCAAAGCCGAATTTAACACTTAGAATGTTATACTATGTAATAGTATTATTGTTTTAGAACCTTAAAAAACCGTGTATCTTGCTATTAATTTATTTAATATGATATTATCATGGACAAAGATTTGAGCAAATTCTAATGACTTCATTATGCCTAAAATCCTACAGCTATAAGCAACTTCCATTTACATAAACCATGTTTCAAATCTCCCAATATTGCAATTTGCTGTTAATTGACTGTTGTCACTGTTGATTGTGAATCGTACGTTTATTGTTAGTGTAGTAATATTATTAAATACATTTTAATCATTAATACTGCATTACCACAGGATACTTCTGTAAAAGTTGATTAACCAGAAAGTTAGACACGTTTA
>JAODKC010000130.1:27172038-27201558 GCA_026777985.1 Mormyrops attenuatus
TAGACTTTGGGATTTTAGAGTGGCAAGACCGAGTCTTTGGTGGAGGTGAGACTGAGTCAAGACCAAGACCTAAAAAATAGAGGGGTCAATCGATTAAAGAAATTAATCCAGTTAATCGCAATAATAGGCTATGATTAATCATGATTAATCACAAGTTTAAAATGGTAGTATTTGGTTGTACATGTGTGTAGATTGCTTTTACTTTTTAATTTTGCATCGCAACTTTGCTCTAGCCGTTTTTGAACAAACAGAGAACATCTTAAGGGGCATCATTTATGTGAATTATACAAGTGACTTTAGTGCAGATGTTAATATTTACATAAAATATCTTATTTTCGGCAAATACAATCCGTAATATTTTAAGCTATTTTATGACATGTATTATGAGAAACATAATTAGTTAAATAAAATGATTTCTTCGTAGTCTTATTCTTGCAACAAAGTCTCTTACAGGTAATGAAACCTATTTACCAGCAGTTTTCTTTTTAGTTAAAGTCTTTTTAGCTCTTTTTATTTAAAAGTTTTTACAGTAGCGATCAAAATTAGAAAACAAGTAACATTGTAATTTACAAAGTTACAGATTATCTGAATTTGCATTCCTGCATTGAATAGATGTATTTTTACTGCATTTCCTGAGTGAAAACTCTCACATCACAAAATAAAAGGTTGTAGCTCCTCAGTCAGGGTAAACAGAACCCAGACATGTGCTCATATTGGCCGTTTTCACTTGTTTACCTGACCCAATAACAACTGTTAGATTATTGTATAGCACTATTTGCAAATGGGTGGGCAATCTGGACTGCTTCATAAATCAGACATTGTCAATGACTCTCGTTCTGTATATTCTCCTTGCAAAGCGCAGAAAGTATATTTAGTTTCTACCTATACATATATTTGAAAAATAGACTGCTCAAGATTTCTGGGGGTGTTTTTTTTTTGTGTGTCAGACAAAAACTCGCTGAGTTTTTTAGATGGTTTGGAAAGATTTCTGTTTTATCCCGCAGTCGGGACTGAACCCAGAAGGTTAAAATAAAATAGCGTGTTAAGGTTTCCAGATTAACCCAAAGCGTTAATGCATTAACATTGACAGCACTACTAAAAAAACAAGACCTGTTAAGCTCAGTAGAATAAGACCATGAATTATACTTAACATGACCTTTTAGACACATGCAGTCTAAAGCTGCCCATTTGACCACAGACTCCATTCCCATGAGCACACGCACATGGCTGCATTTCTCGGCTCTGAACGGACTCCAAATCCCATGAGCACATGCACATGGCTGCATTTCTCGGCTCTGAACGGACTCCAAATCCCATGAGCACATGCACATGGCTGCACTTCCCGGCTCTGAACAGACTCCAAATCTTTCCATTCCTACACAGCATACTACATTTCTCTATAATCATGGTCATATCCTTTGAGAAGGGAAGATGGTGCCTCTGGTGTTGAAGCCATTCTCAGGTGTGATCTTCCCTAGTCCCACTATGGGGAACCTTTCTGATTTTTTCATCTACTCCCTTCGATTAATCACCTTTTTAACATCAGCTTCGAACAAATACAAGTCAAATGATCCAATCAGTTCTGATTAGTCACAGAGTGCTGTGTTTGAGCATCAGGAGTTGAGAAGTAATAGGGGTGGGTGGTCCACATAGGGAGATTGGGGGAAATTCAAAGGAGCCCATCTGACATGTTAATATAGAATTAATTAAAGAATTAATTAGATTTCATCCTGGAATGAGTAGGGGGGAAGAAGCTTCAAAAGATGCTCAGAACTTCAATAGGACATAGCACCATTCTACAGTTGAAACATTGAGTCCTAACCCTAAACCTAACCCTAACCTTAAACCTAACCCTAACCCGTCAATGGAAGACTTTAAGATTTCAGCTGCAGATATGAAAAAATTACAAGTGGAAAACATCTAATCAGAATTCAATCATTGTCAGACCATCTTCCAACCATAGTACTTGTCCAATACAGTGACAATATCATTCATAGTGATTCTGCATTATTGTATTGGACATAAAAATGAAATAATGATATAAAATTAGCTTATTCATGCAGAGTGGTGACATGGAGAAAAAAGAACATTGCATAGTTTATTAGCAGTGAGTAGCTCAGGTGGTTTGTGGTCCTTTCTAGATTCACACCTCCTAACAAAGTGACTCTGCAGCTCATAACACTGCTCATTTGGTTGTTTGTATGGTTTGCAGGCAAACAGCATGGTTTGTTACTCACTGAATATCACTGGCAAAACAAAACAGATTGTACTCATTCCACCAAAGCAGGAGGGTGAGTGCCGGATTCGGACCTGGCGTGCATCTGTTAGCATGGATGTAAGTGGCCGTCGGCAGTGACTATGGTGTCACGCCTCAAACAGGCACTTTGCTCCTCTGCATGGTACCCAGTTGGCTGGGATGTGGATCTAGAAGCACAAATCTGTAGCCTTAGGCCACTTGGCAGACACAACAATACTGTGCAATAAACAGCAGAGGGGAGACGATCTTGAAATGAAATTACAGGAGAAATGGCGGGCAGTATATTTTTACAGTGCCATAATGTACCGCCCTTATTGAGAGAAACCATTGGGCTTCATCCTCAGGGAAGCCCCCCGACATCCTGTGGCACCCTAACTACAAGGATAAATGCTATCTACAGAAAGGGAGAATGATCCTTTATGCTTTTAGGGTAGTCTAAGACAAGGAACAATTCAGGACAGTGATTCATCTCACTGAAGCCTGCAGCAAGTTTAGCAATTTCTCTAAAAAGAAATGTTCCAGAACTTTCCTGATTGGACCAGATTGATCCACACATTTTTGGGGATCGAGAGCCAGAAATGACAGTGACCTACTTGCAAATAAATAAAGGTAAAAGTCCATGGTATGATTTTTCTAGGTATAGAACTTCACTGAAAGTCTCTAAATGGCTTCTAAGAAAAGATCAAACATAATAAATGCCTCAGTTGTGCAACAGGTTATTTGATCTGTGTGTGTGGCACCTGAATGTTTAAAACGCCCCCTGTGTTGTTTTACTCCCACAAATTAAATGGAAATGGATTTACCAGAACTGCTTTGCAAATAGCAATTATAACTATAGTGGAATATGAAAATTGGACGCTATCAGCCTATGACCAGGTCAGTCTAGAATGTCATTAGCTGATCAGGATCGGTAGCTGAGTTTTCCTGTATGGATATCATTAGTTGGAGTGGGTCTCTGAGGTGACAGCATCTCCACTCTTACGTTCACAATCATCTAGAGCAGGAGTCACTAACATGGTGCCCACAGGCACCAGGATGCCCCCAAGGACCACATGAGTCGCCCGCGGAGCTGTTCCAAAAACAGCACAACTCACCAGTGAGCAGCATCTAAAATGTAATTTTATCCCGTTGCTATTCTTCTTTAATCACATTTGCATTTATATAGATTTGAAAATTACAATATCTAAAAAAAGCTTTTAAAACATGTTTATTATACATGGAGTGTAGATAGGTTTAGGAGGGCGTTTCAAACTGGTAGCCCTTCTTATGGCTCAGTACCTGTGAAGTAGCTCTCAGTTTCAAAAAGGTTGGTGACCCCTGATCTAGAGTATCTCAGAATTCTGCTTTACCTTTCACCTGAAACCTAATGAACACCCCCCCCCCCTCCCCCCAAGTCTTGGTGGATCACTCATCTGGATTGTTGAAGCTCGAATACACAGCAATAACAGTGTGCTGCTCTAATGTGTCTAATATGGGGTGTTCAGATTTGATTAAAAAATGATTATCTTCTGTAGCAAAGACTCATTGGATGTTCTGGTGACCCATAACTCTCCAGTAGTTTTTATGAGCTGCACTCATTACCTCTAAACTTTCTTACAGTGAACTGAGTCACGGAAAATTTATGAGGGAATCACAATGACCTTTTACATCAGGCTTCAAAACCTTCAAAAGGTTTTTTGCAGATTCCATTGATGGTTCCCCTTCATATCATTCTCTAGGAGCTTAAGTGGGAAATGCTCTATATACATTATGGAACAGCTGTTTTTGTTGCATTCTTTAATTTCTTTTTATGAAGCGATGAGCAAAGTGATGACCCTTGTGATAGGAGCAATCCCAAAAGTCTCTTCCAGGACTCTGTGACGTCTCAGATGTGAGACGTTTTCTTTCTTCTCTTCGCATATCTAAAGATCTCCTTGATTGTGAAGAATTTTGTCTGAGCCTGGTTTATGAGATTATATTAAGCAAGTCAACAGTCAGTTCTTGATGTTGATGTGTCGGAAGCAGGACAAATGGACAAGCCTACAGATCTGAGTGACTTTCACAAGGGTCAAAATGTGATGGCTAGACAACTGTGTCAGAGCATCTCCAAAATAGCAGGTCGTTTGGGGTGTTCCCGTAATGCAGTGGGTAATACCGACCAAATATGGTCCAAGTATGGCAAACCGGTAAACTGGTGACAGGGTCATGGGTGCCCAAGACTCATTGGTGTGTGTATGGAGCAAAGGCTAGCCCATGTGGTCCATCCCACAGGAGAGCTAGTTATGTTAGAAAGGTCTCAAAACACACAATGCATTGCAGCTTGCTGTGTACAGTGCTGCATAGCCCGCAGACTGGTCAGATTGCCCATGTTGACCCCTGACCACAGCCTAAAGTGCCTAAAATGGACATGTGAGCAACTGATCTGGACTATGTGGATGGCTGGTTGCGTGTGTGTCGTTTACCTGGAGGAGTGATGGAACCAGGATGCACTATGGGAAGAAGGCATGTAGAAGGAAGCAGTGTGATGCTCTGGGCAATGTTCTGCTGGGAAACCTTGGGTCCTCGCATACATGTCCATGTTATTTTGATGTTACTTTGACATGCACACGGACATAAACATTGTTGCAGGCCAGGTATAACCCTTCGTGGCAATGGTATCCCCCGATGGCAGTGGCCTCTTTCAGCAGGATAATGCACCCTGCCACACTGCAAAAATTAGTCAGCAATGGCTTGAGGAACATGAAAAAGAGTTTAAGGTGTTGACTTGGCCTCTGAATTCCCCAGATCTTAATCCAATCGAGCATGTACCTGTATATGGTGTGCTAGACAGACAAGTTAGATTCACGGAGGCCTCACCTTGCAACTTGCAGGATTTATGGGATCTAGTGTCTTGGTGCCAGATACCACAGGACACCTCCAGAGGTCTTGTGGAGTCCGTGCCTCGACGGGTCACAGCTGTTTTGCCGGCACATGGGGAACCAACACAATATCAAGCAGGTGGTTTTAATGTTATGGCTGATCAGTGTATAGCAGGACTTGTGTTTATCTCAGCCCCTTGTGTGTAATCTGGCAGGACAAACACCAGCGGGGGGGTGGCTGACAGGGCTGCTTTTGTTTTGGCTCTCTCACATTAATATTCATAGCAGCCAGACACAAGCAGGAGCAAATGTTTGTTGTTGCCAACAAGTTTCACTTAATAATTTCCTGGTCTTTTATTTCGACAGCTTAAGCAATTAAAGCGACGACTCGAAGACAATCAAAGCAAAAGTAATGTACATTTAAAATAGTCCCTAATGAGTGGCTCCCAAGGAGAGCTGTTAATGATGATGCTATTCTCTCACAGGCAGTGTCACGTCTCTGACGACAGGTAGTAATTCCGGCAATTAGAATTCCCTGCCTGTGTTTTTAGGTTTATTCTCCTGGGATACTGTACTCTTGGAGTCGTTGCAGTGTATGTAATCATCTACTTAATTATATGATTAATCTGTCAAAGGCGCTGAAGACCAGTGTGACTTTATTGATTTTAATGGTGCATTTTTACATGTTCATATGACCAGGACAAACAGTAATCAGCTGGATGGGTGGATGGATTTTTCCATATACTGTCTACACAGCTAGGCACAGCTGGATTTATATATATTTGCAAGTGCCCCATTAGCATCATACAGACTTTACAGATTGCCATTTTCTCCAGTGCAGCTTTTACGTCCCTCCTGTATTTAATCCAGCTGTTTGTAGCTGCTGCGTATTCTCAAAGCTGTGACATCCTGAGATACGGCTCACATGAGGCTGGCTGGTGTCCTTACACATGGTGCCTTGCAGTGCATGCTGGGGCGTACACATCTCTACTGCTGCCAGTGGGTAACCAGCAGCTCCCTGCCAGGTTCCCAGTAAACAGCTACAGCAACAGGCAACAGAGGCACTATTCCTGACCTGGATCCGTAGGCTCATGACAGAGTGCGCCCAGGATGAGCAGCCTTTTTCCCAGGTGAGTCATTCACTGCGGACCATTTTTTTTGACTATATGAAATCCCATCTGATTTACATGAAACATTCTTGTTTTTCTGTTCTGTGGAACAATAAAATCCATAAATAGAAACCACAAGCTCATGCTCCAATGTCAGAACACACCCCAGAGTACTCTAACTCGGTGGAACGTCAGCTGAATTTAATATGTCTAAAATTAAGGTGACGATACACAGGGCAAATTTTTGAACAATGTTGCCAGGCAGTTGCCAACCAGGTGAGACAAAGGCCAACTGAATCTGGATGACTGGAAAAAGTTGCCCATCGCTGATTAAAGTTTTTCCCTAAAATCTCGTGTGGCTCAGGGGGCTAAGCCTGTGTGTTTGTAATCACAAGGTCGCCGGTTCAAACCCAGCCTCAGCACGTCTGCGGGTCCTTGAGCAAGGCCCTTAATCCCCAGCTCCCTGGGCGCCGCCACAGGTGGCAGCCCTTCGCGGACAACTTACTCTGCGAAGAGCAAGTTGAGGGAGGCGTAAAGACAATTTCCCCACGGGGATTAATAAAAGTGATTGTTATCTTTCTTACAAGTCTATATAAGTTAATGACTTTTAGTTTGCACACACACACACACACACACACATCAAACAGATTTTTATAAAACTGAGGTTATCCAAAAGACCTCAAAAGATGTCCCCAAAAGTAGGGAAATGTCATGTTTTACTACACTTTGGGGACAATTTGGTCCTCAAATGTGATCTATGCAAACCCCTACCCCCACACACACACAGGTTTGTAATTATATCTTTATATATCTTTATATCTTTATGGAGACTCTCCATTCATTTCAATGAGGAAAACTCTAATCCCAGCACGACAACCTTACCAACCCCCTACCCAGCCCTAACTTTAGCCATAAGTAAGTAAGCAAATCAGACTTCTGGCATTTTTAGTTTTTTGATTGCAGTCACAGATCTTTGTGGGGACCTGAAAAATGGTCCCCGCAACATCAAAATAACGAGTTTTTGATATATTGTGCTGAACGTTTGGTCAATACTGAGAGCTTACATTTGGCTGTGCCTGTAACCCACAAGGTTAGCCTGAGCTAAGAAGATACTTTTATGTGCAAATAATGTGGAGCCAAGCAGACAGGACTTTTGGCCCACGAGCTGAATTTCACAGAGCTCCTTTTAATTACATTAATTCTCTAATTAACAGCTGGTACTTAACAGAAAGCAGAGCGCCGACCGGAAAAATTCCCAGTTGTGGGCATAAGTGTACATGAGATGCTCTGGGTAAATGCAATCGGCAAGAGCTTTTTGCTACCAGATTTCATGCAGTGCATCTGGCGTGTCTGGTGCATTACACCTCATTAGCACGGCCAATGAGGGAACGTGGCAGGTTCAAGTGGCGTGCTCATGAAAAATGCATGCTTCTGGATATATGCCATCAAACGGCGGCAGAAGCGGAAGGCAGGGTGCGGCTTATAGAGGGATAGCAAGCGCTAAGCTGTCTGCCTGGATTAATAACATGAGGGTACCTGACAGAGAAATGCCCAAAGCTTTGCGTTACATGGCCCCTTACAGCGTAAGAAGTGCACACTCAAGGTTGTTACAGCTGCTGCAGGGTGGATACAGGCCAGCAGGTGTCGCCGTCATTAATGGACCGGTACTTGCAACCAGACACTTGTCTGTTGTTGTGAGACCCAATGGGTGATGTTCGGAACTTGGTTCTGGTTGGAAAAGGAAGGTGTGAGTTTGTGAGAAATGTAGACAGATTCAGGTGAAAATGGGTCAATCAAGCAGCCAAAATAATGAGCAAGAAACTATGGAAAATGATGAGGTGATTGAATATGTGGGCAGAGTTCTCCTTTGATGGGCTTGGTTATTACCTCACCTCTTCCTCAGTTTGCTTAATGGTCCCATTGATCTGATTGCACAGCCGTCTCTCAGACAAGACAAGCATCACCTTAATCTTTGCCGTAGTCATGCATGCAATTTACCTTATTAAACCCATTTTAAAAAAATGATATCTACCTATAACTCTTGAAGAACGAGGCTTGACATCCCTGTTGCGATTAGAAGGGTATCTTCACGGAATGGCCACTAGGGCTGCATGACTCTGGGGAAAATATGAATCAATTTTTTTTTCACCCAGAATTGAGATTGCAATGATTCTTCAGCAATATATGTCATTCCATTTTTTCTATCTAGGTTAACGTAGCTGGCTCCAATACCAAGGTTGGTGACCACTGATCTAGGTGGTGAAATGGCTGGAGATCCCATGCAAGAAGCAGTGGAGAAGAGTCCATTTCTAGAAGTTCTCACACATTCCAAAGTATAAACCCTACATGTTCAATAGCAACACTTAGTATTAACAATCAGAGTGCTTTTAAACACACATTCTAGAAGTTATGAAGTGTGACAGACTAATAATACTAAGGAAGGAAGATATTGCCTAATATTTGAAAATGACTTTGTGGCCACTTTGCACTGTAATCAGGATGGAACAACAAAAACACCTCATTTTATTGTCTTTGTAAAAGGCAAAGAGATGGCCGCAAATGATGTAAAACAGCCTTCATTACAGAGATTAGCGACTTCTATTCTCGCTCCATTTGTCTCTCTTCATTATGGTCACATGGTGCCTCCTAATGCTTTTTGTAATATAATTTTCTGCTTTCATGAGTTATGCAAAGGTAGTTACACAATTTATGAAACACTATTTTCTACAAAAAGCACTTCTCCAAAACAAAAACCCTGATTCAACAAAAGCTCAAAGAACAATCTAAAGCCGGGCTCTTCAGATCCGGCCCTCGATTCTAAATCCAGGCCTTGTTTTCAGTTCCCTTAGGTAGTCAGTTTAATAATTACTGATTCTGATTGGGCACAGAGGCTTCATAAAAAATCAGCAGTACTCAGCCCTTGAGGACCATGACTTGAATAGCCCTGATCTAAAGGAATGATCTGATGTTTTTAACCCTAGAGGCTCTGAGCAAATGAGGAGAACCAGGTACCACCTACAGAAGGCCACCAGTAAGAAGGGATTTCAGATAGAGCCTAGGAATCACAAGGTGGTAGTGCCAGCATAAGCTATCTGTGAAATGGAAGCCATCACCAGCTACAAAGGACATAGGTGTCAGACTGGAACTACAGAGGTCGCACTTGATGAGGTGAATAACATTCAAGCAAGTCTGAGGTGTAAAATATAAATGCAAGGCTCCTAGAGAACTAGGGGAATTTCTGCAGCCTCTGAACAGGATGTGAGGAGGATTTTCAGTGAGGTCAAGGCCTGCAGAGCTGCCGGCCCTGACAACACCCCCGCCTGTGTTTTGAATCAGTGTAGAGAACAGCTGGCCCCTGTTTTCACTGCCATCTTCCACATCTCTAACTCTATGTCTCAGTCCTCTGGCCTGCTGTGTACTGCTAAATGGTATAGTATATAGTTCACTAACCACTGGGGGCAGTAACCTCAGCGGTCATGAAATGCTGGGACTGGCTATTGGACATGTCAACTGCACTGTTCAGCAGGAGTCACACACCAGTGACCAGTGATGGTGGTCCGATGGAAATTCAGTACCTTCATGTTTCTTGGCCTCCAGGACTCGGAGAGGATGCGGCAGACAGAGGATGGATGAATTCTCACAAATGCCTACAAGTGCCTTCACTTAGATGGTTCACAGATGGTTATGAAAATGGCCACTGAGCCACTCCATACTTATTAACTTATACCATAATACTATTAAAAGTGTCCTCACCAGCAGTATTACAGTATGGCATGGAGAAGTCTGCATAGGGAATTGCTCCACTTCGGACCATAAGTCCCAACAGAGAATAGTGAGGACAGTGGAAAAGATCATCAGGGTCTCTCTCCCCCCGTTGCAGACATTTACACATCATGCTGCATCCACACAGCCACCAGCATTGTGGACCCTACACACCCCTCCCACATCCTCTTCTCCCTCCTTCTGTCTGACAAAAGGTTCTGCAGCATACGGGCCTTCACTGCCAGGATGGGAAACAGTTTCTTCCCTCAGGCTGTCAGACTCTTGAATCAAAACTGAATTACAAACTATTTCATATACAATTTCATTTATTATATACTGCACACTCTCTGTCACTTTTGCACTTCTATTTACTATTTATTGCCATCTTGCTGCTAAAATACAGTATAAGTCATAAATACTGTATCTGCAATAATACTACATATTCAAACATCCATTTCAGACCGGCACGGTTACTACTGTCAACTGCACTGTATACTGTCTAGTGCTATTTATTGCACTTGTGTCGTCCTGTGTTGTTATTGTCTGATTTTTAATCGTGCATATTGCCCCTGGATGAACAATGTTACGTTTCACTTTATACAGGCGCTCCTCTACTTATGAACTTTCAACTTACGAACTTTCAGACATAAGAACAAAGAGGACTGTAAGTCCAAATTGTGTTCATTGGGCTCCCGTTTCCTGTCCACAACATCATTTTTTTTTTCTGCGCTCCAGTTCCGCCTAGTATGACTTCTGCCCGCTACTCCCGCCGCGCAGCAGCGTAGCATGCATACTCCCAGCATCCTAGTTCTTTGTACTCGCGTATACCCTTAAAATGATGGTGAATAACGACTTATGAACATTTCAAGTTACGGACGGCCGTTCGGAACGTATCTCGTTCATAAGGAGAGGAGCATCTGTACTGTGAATATGGCTGAAATGACAAATACACCTGCATGACTTGACTTGACTTGAAGGCCATGCAGAGGGCCGTGAGGTTCTTAAAAGACCATAGGAAACAGATACATGAACCAGATACACCCTGTAAACTCCTGCAACAACATGCAGGAATGCAAAGTATATTATGGGACCCAAAGTACCCCAACCATTAGCTGTTACCACCCCTTCAGTCTGGTAGGAGGTTTAATAATAGTTTCTACCCTCAATCCATCCACACCATGAATAGTTAAATAATTTCGATACTAGTTACACCTACACTTACACATTTACAGCTGAATTGTCCCTAGGGTTGGGTATTTCATAGCCCTATTGAAATTTTCTGTATTATCTATTTCCTGTTATCTATTTAATATTTACCCTTTGCGTTCTGTTCTTTGTACTGGGTGTGACTGAATGAATAATCATTCGATGCACTTGGCCAATAAAACATCTTGGATCATCTTCAATATTGAAGCTGTCATCTTGAATCCTGAGGCCGCCTTTGTTGTCCTCATTGGAGATTTCAGATCCAAAGACTGTCAGCTTCTCCCTAGTTCATGGGATTAAGGCAGGGAGATACGAAGAATGTGACTCCCTCCTTGCAATGTAATTCTCTGGGATCACCACTAGCAGGAGGGGTTGGAAGGGGTGTGATTCCTCTGCTTGTCTCTCATTACTATTCTTCACACCTAAATACAGCAGGCATACATGAATATTCAGACGGCGTCCTGCTTATGTTGGTGTCAGCGCAATCAAATTAATGACCTTATTAATAGTCATTATATGCAAATGTGGGAAGCCCTACTGAATGAATTTCTGGGGAAAAAAAAGATCTCACACACATACACACATATACATGTTTACTTGTGTGCACATATACTCTGCTTTTTGTGTTTCTTAATGAGGTTTGATGGGGCTGCTATTATATAAAGATTTAGAAATAATTACAAGTTACACATGCTCTGAGAAAAGTGTTATTAGCATAGATCATACAATTGAAGTTAAATTTGTGTAACTTGATATTTTCACCTCAAATGAAAAGTAACATACAGCTTAATTAGGACTAATCAATTATTCAGATGTGTGACTATTTGGGCGCAACTGATTGGTAGCATAAGTAACCTAGTCCCTTACATAATTCATCATAATTACATCTAAAAGAAGAACAATTTAATTTTACAGAAACAAAATACTAATTTTTAAAGCTTTATTACCTCTGCACTCAACATGCAAAAAATCAAGTCAAATTACAATTAGAATGAAACAAATAGTTCAGTTACGGCTAATTAAGAGTTCAGCTATTACAGCAGCAGTTTGTTAAACAGATTTGTTTTCTTTATTTTTATCTGCAACCCGCAGTTTTATACTAGCATTTTCCCATCCTCTGTTCCCTGTGACCTCCTAAAGGATGTTCAAATGTGGCTGCTGAGCCATATTGATTTGTATGTATTGGTTAGTCTGAAGTTTCCCTAAAGTATTGTAGCACTACAATGAACACGGGTTTAGTAGAACCTACAATTATTGAGGTGTGATTCTTTTGGAAGTTAGTCAGACCCCATGGTAAGGGCATGGCGTGATATATTGAGCTTAAAATCTGAAAATATGACCAATCTTCTGGCATTTTTCCTTCTTCCCTTTTTCCCTGTATCATAAACAATTTGATTTTTATTACTAATAATATAAAACCTCACACTCTTACATACCTTGGGGCAACTGTGTTGTGCAGGGAGCTACATAAAAATAAATGTAATTCAATGTGTATAAATCCCTAGATATGGTTGATATACTCCCACTGAATGGCAGGCTTGTAACAGTGTTTGTATGACCAGAAGTGGACATTTCAGGTCCAAAAAGTAAAAAACTAGATCAAGATATTGTTTCAACCAACCAACTGAGTATAAAATGTCACAGGCAAAGAGTACTGAACTGGTTGGTTGAAACAAAATCTTGGACTGAATTTTTACTTTCTTGCTCTGAAATGTCCATCTCTATGTATAAACTGCTATTATTACACTGCAGGCCCTCAGCAAAGTGGCATCATGTGACCAGACCAGGAGAACTAAGAGGAGAGCGTGAGGAGCGTTAACTACGAAGAGGACAGTCATGTAGCAGGTGTGCAAGAAGCAATGGAAGCAAAACTGGGACAGACATACAGGTATGAGTGCAGGGGAAGGAGTACAGGCTTGCTGGAGGCACATAAATATTGGAGGCGGGGGGGGCACAGGGCATCACACCATCTTTTAATTAAATCCCAGCCCCGCCATCCCGGACCCAGTCCACTGAAGTCCAGGCGGGAGCCACGGTTCAGACCAAGGTCAGGAGACATGAATAGGAGTGTGACAATGAAAGAAAATGAGTCTGACAACAGAAAAACAAATAACAATTCCAGTACTTATTAGAAACGTGATCGACTTAGATTACGCAGCTTATAATAGCCCGTAATTTCAAAGTTTATTGTGTGTAAAGATTTCCCAGGAGTTTCTGAAGTTTAGATGATTTTTAAAGAGGTCTATCAACTGAGCATTCCTGAGTCCCATACAAATTCCCTTATTCAGATTAATGTTTATTAAGCTTCTATATTTTTATTATGGTTCATTGGTCAAGGAGCCTATTTGCTGCTGTAACTTCAAATGCTAAAATAAATTTTAGCAGAATTCAGTGATGACAGTGTCTCAGAGCTCTCTGGCAGGGGTTTGCCGATGCAGCCATTTTCAGACGTTTGTTAAAATTCAGCTTTTGTGTTCTGTGTAGGAAGTACACAAAGTTTTACACAAATCTGCTGATCAGGCACACCGGCATCTTTTTCATTTTCTTGTGATGTGTTGCCAGGGCATCATTCAGATGTTTTACTCCGCTCATTAACACTTCCTGAAAGCATGTAACTTCACAAATTGTCATGCAAGCATTTACATTATGGTAACATCCTTGAGCTTGTGAGTGATAAGTGCAGTAACCTTTCTTGGCTTCTTGCCCTGCTTCCCAATTTGATTATCTTATCTAATTGTAGTCCTCCGAAAAATGTTAAGAACCAGACTACAAGAAACCCATGCACGACTGCTGATTTTAATGACATTGCACAGTTCGAACTCTGCATGCAATAAAGCTATTGCTGAAGACGAGTGAATGACCTTGAGTCTTCTATTTGAAAATCCAACGGCAAGAGGAAGCAGAGCGGGAGACGGGCTCAAGATGGGATGCGGCGACAGCTGTCGCAGGACTGAAGGGGCTTGCTGGCTTTGAATGAGATCTAGTGGGCTTTTGGATGCAGCTGAAGTAGCCTGGCTTTGGGTGACTCCACATGAGGCACTCCCAGATCATCATGTAAAGCCTCAGTTCATTTTTATCATTATCAGTCAATGCCACATCTACTCTTCTTTTCTAATGCTGAATACGCTCTACATTGTGCATACATTTTATGACATGCAATTATTCCTCAGGTATGCTTTAAGTTTATTCATATGAATTCTTCTATAAAATCTAAAGGTTCCATCTTTACAAGAGTCTAAGTGAAGTCTTGAAGGTCTTTCAGTCTGAGTTACCTCCTTTAATCCTTTCCATGGTATCTCTTTATGGACCCTGATTTCTAATTGTTTGCTCTACCAGCAATTGTGAGTTAGAAAAATGTATTTTTCTAATAAAGGGTCACCTATACGTCAGACACTTTGGTGACTGATGGCTCCAGTATGACACTGGTTTATTAGGGAGGTGAATGTTGAATGGGGGGCCATGATTGTTTCCCATAACTTCCACTGCATATGCTTAGAGGATAATAAGACCTCTTGGGACTTTCCAGCATCCAACAGTGATTTGCTGTCCCTACAATCAGTGCCAGTTTTCTCCTGCTACTACACCAGTCGGTTCCAGCATTCACCTGCCAATCTTCCAATCAATGCCAGCTCTCCCTTGCCTGTCTTCCAATCAGTGCCAGCTATCTCCTGTGCCGCACCACTTGAAAAAGAGAGTGTGTTGATGGGGTGTTAATGAGAGCAACTCAAGCCAACCGGCATTTATAGCAAAGCAGCAGAGGTAAAACTTCAGAAAAAAAACTTCTAATCTTTCAGGTTCACAATGGTCATGATAACACTACTGCCAATTAAGAGCTCAGAGATCAGAAGATTATCTTTTAAGCAGCAGGGCCTGTGAGCTGCAATGGCCCTGAGTGTTTCACCCTGCCAAGGTTAACCACTCTGTCAGAACACAACACCTCAGGCACTGTCTGCCCGGAACCATGCTAAGATAAGGACCCACAAATCAGACTGAGGTTTCTCTATTCATTCTGGCTTGCCTGCGCAGACATAGCATTCTAGCATTCATACCTGTGACTTCACGGTTTAAATGAGGTATCAGATTCTTCAGTGGCTCAGCTTCCATTTACAAAGTGCCACGCTGAGTGTGTTGTTGCAATCCAGTGTAACACACCTAAACAAATGTGATGGACCTGTTTCAGATATTTGCAGGGAAAGCTTATATAGGCGGCTAGTTTTTTCGCAGTACCTGTATTGCCGCATGACTACAACAGGGTTCCATGATCACCCATCCAACTGCCTAGTGTCAATCTTCAAACTGCTTATCCTGGGCAGGGCACCATGGGGCCTGGAGGACCTGGGCCGCTAGGAATCTACCACAGGGCCTGGAGGACCTGGGGCGCTGGGAATCCACCACGGGGCCTGGAGGACCTGGGCCTCTGGGAATCCACCACGGGGCTTGGAGGACCTGGGCCTCTGGGAATCCACCACGGGGCTTGGAGGACCTGGGCCTCTGGGAATCCACCATGCACCAGCAGGGAGTAATCAGCACCAAGCAGCTAGTAACCATGGTTTCCCCATGGGCGGGGACAAGGAGCGCCAACAGGGCACAGCTGGCTGTCGATAGTGGCTCTAACCAAAAGGCAAGACAAGCACCCAGAAGGCCCTGCCACTTCTTGACTAACCACAGCTGCGCTGAAGAATCCATGCCTGTTTGGGAGGAAAACTGCCTCCCCCCACCCCTGCAAAAAACTGGCAATCCAAGCCCCTTCATCAGCACAGGACTTGGTGTTTATTTTTACCCTCTTCTCCCTGAATATACTTCATTCCCTAAAGAGTATTTGTTTGCACCTTCATCTCTTTTGCCTCCCTGCTTGTCACTCGGGTGACCACCGGCATAACTCTAAAAAGGAGGGCACCTGTGTCCAAAGAGGAGGACCAAGGCTCCAAAAGGAGGACACCTATGAAAAGTTGTTGGGGGGGGGGGTATCATACACATACTACAGAAGCCATGAACGGTATAATTATCAAGAAAATTATCTCTACAGAAGAGCATAAAAAAATAATCGCAAGCATAGCCATTGACGGGTGCAAGTTGTTGAAGGGGAGGTGGGCGGAGGGAGGGACAAAGGATGACGAGAGGGCTAAAAGGAGGACACCCAAGAGCATTCCGAAGAGATGACTGGAAAACCGGACTATTCCAATGAAATCCACCTGTTTTCAAATAAAAACAGGTGGTTTAATCCATACAGGCAGCAGCTGGCTTCCTCCTGCTGCATCAGCTACCTGTTTCTGAGAAAAACATACATTACCTGAGTTAGCTAAATATTACGAACTATTGGCATCTCTCTCCTTGTCGTCATTTGTTTGTCCGTAGTCCACTTCTCCACAATGTATGCTTGTGCAGAGATCGTACAGCCTGTGTTGCCCAGCTAGGAGATTAAAAACTTCACTGTGCTCTTTGGAAACTTTCTGTGTGCTGCTGTCAACTTGTACTGGGTTATATTGTATGTATGATTATTACAGAGGGATAATAAGTGGGGCGTTGCCTATTCTAGAATTAGCTTTATGATCAATGTTATATGCTGTCAGTAATGGAAACTTTCCATGCCATAAATTTATTAGCGAGAGCTAATATTTATTAGCGAGAGCAATATCGTTATATTCTGAGCCCCGTGACTAAATTCTGCTGGTTTTGCAATAAAGGTTATAAGGTCTTTTGACCCTTTACAGTTCATGATTATTTATTATGGTACTTATAATATTACATATAATATTATTAATATTATAATAATTCCTGAAAATACTCCAACCATATTTTGAGCACTTTATGAATTTACAAATATTGTATAAATGTGAATGTTTTTTTACACCCAGATTACTTCTTTTTACAAGCAGATCTCTGCTAACATTATATTGTGTTATAATAAAAACATTAATAAGTCATAAGTTCTATTTAAACTGTAAATACGGCAAGTTGTGTATCCTGGGTTTTCTATTGGACAGTCTCTGCCAACATTAAGCACGTGTAACCTTGCCATTTAGTTGTAAATGATGAATGATCCTGTGCCACCCAGAGAAAACAGCATAATCACTTTACATAACTTTGTTGCCATAACTTTCCTATTGCAGAAGCATTTGTACAATATTCAGTGCATCATTTTTTAGGCACACAGTGGTGATGCATATTGGTATATTTCATATTTATTCATAAATGTGTGTGCGGTAATTGAACAAGTAAATCAACAATTTCACGCTCAGTTGTGAAGTACATCAGTAAGTACTCAATACTCAGTTGTGAACAAGTACTCAGCTGTGAACAATTACAATCATTTCTTGCTCTGTAGTGAAGAAGCACCCAACAGAAACCTGATTTCACCAACTTCTTGTCTTTGTTTACCTTTGGTTTGCTGCCTGTTTCTCATTCTTGTCTCCTTGCTTAGCTTGGGACATGAAATTACCTTTGGTTTCATGATTTTCGGTCTCGTTATGGATCTGACCTTCCTATGTTTCACAGCTTACCGGCTTCATTTGCTCTCACTTTCACAAACTTTGATGAATTCACTCTGCTTCAAGTCATGGCTCAGCTAGTAGTGTACCTGTACTCCCCGGAGTCGGACAGGTTTGGATTCTATGAATTATTAGAGATACGATGTGGATGCATTAAAGCAGAGAATTAGTTTTCTACTATCTAATGCTGGATGCAGGTGCTTGCTCAGAGTTTTTAAGTGGGGTTTAGCATTCACTAGCTTTAAAAAATGAGCACACCCAAACAAGTCCTGAAAAATGTACCTATAGATTATTACACATAGATGGAGTGGCAATGTTTTTTGTTTGGTCTGCTCATCCATATGCAAAAAATAAGCAAAAAAAGACCAGTGACATCATTGTTTACTTATATACCACCAACCTGATTGGCACATGGACAGACTGACCTGTTCTGACATTTCTGTCAATTTTCAGTGGGAGACCAGCATTCATCTTAAAGACCCAGCAGAGGGGTATATTGTAAGGATGTGCCTAAATTCATCTCTTGACAAAAGGCAACGTGGGAAAACTCAGAGGCCATGTTCAGAGTAACGGGCTATTTTTATAAAAGGGTGAAAACTGCTATTTCTAGCCATTCGAGTCAGTAGTGACGCAAGTGAAAAGAGGAAACAATGATTGGAGTGACCAGCGATTGTGATGAAAAATCCAGGTAAAAGCACATAATTCATCTGATCAATTTGTTGTAGATTACAGAGGGGAAAAGAGACAGGAAAGGTTATGGCATCAATAAAATAAAATAAGAAAATACTATTTGTTTGTGTCCTTTTACATAAAACACTATATAAGAAGGCACTGATTTTATAAAAAGGGACATACATGAATTTGCTCCCTAAGTACTCAGCCATTTTTCTGTGTGACTGTATGAATGTGTCCAGGATTACAGGGCCGTAATCCACCCCACTTACTCACACAAGGCACCATGTATCACTCTGTTTGATAGAAGGCAACTCCATTGCCATGGCGACTGCGCTATTCACAACATCACACCTGTAAATTCCAGTCGTCAGCTCAACCTCCTTCTCTATTTAGTTTATGCCCCTAAACTGTGTGCTGTTTCTGTCTGACACTACACTGCCCACCCCAACTTTTTATATTAACTTCACAGCTACTCTGTCGGTCACCATGGTTACTGCTGTTTCCTGGGCTGCTTTGCAGGACAACCGCAGGTAGCCCTTTAGCAGGGCAGCGCCACCCTGGCAGACGCCCTCAGGCAGTAATGGGAGATACAGGGCTTTAAAACAGTGGTAGGGATTTACTGTGTGCTAACAATTGCTTCATCAGTCTCTTTCTCACCTGGTGGAGTCCAGAAACCACCCATCCCTGCTTCAGATGTGATCGACGGCACAGTAGCCCATCCTGGGCTTTTTAAAATCCTCAGAACTGCTCAGAGGTATATCCCTGAAGGCACGCGCTGAATTAACCCTTGCTCAGGATTGGTCACAAGGTCAAAGCGAAGCATTATCAGAAAACCGCATGACGATGTTTCGGGTGTGTTGGTATCTACTAAATTTACCTGTTGAATTTACCAATATTAGTATTTAGTATTGTCATGTAGTATTAGCATTTAGTTTTTCTTACTATCTGCCTATATACATTAGGTCCATTTTTCTGTACAGGCCTATGACTGTAGCGTATGGATAGTTATAGCCATGCCTGAGCTACTGTGAGTAATTATTCAGTGAGTGAGAAACACAACAGGGATGATGTCTGGTCCCATCTGTTGAAGTGCTGGCCTCTCTCCTCTTTCAATGAATGTATCGTTTATTCCAAAAAAGGAGGGAAATAAAGATCGTCCCGTCTGAGGAATCACACCCATGACTTGTAACCTTCAGGCTGCACAGCTCCACTGAGACCGCTTTCCACAATCAGGAGTGTGAGTGATTGAAGCATAAACGCTTCTGTATCGACCGGGGTGAAGCCATACGCTCAGAAACACTCTCAGCCCCCAAGGTGAGGTGGTTGGCAGAGTGATGGTACCATTGGGCCCTTGAGAAAGGCCCTTAACATTAATTGGTGCCGGGCCTGGCCCATTCATCTTTGTCAGTTATACATTGCTCTGGATAGAAGTGCCAGCTTAATAAACAAATGTGCACCAATGTGTATGCTATTTGTAAAACATCGAGAAATTCTTATGTGAATAAAATTTATGTATTTATGTGAATAAAAGGCAACAAAGCGATAATACGATTCCAACTTCCTGGGGGAGTCAGTGAAGTGGGCCATTGCAGACTGCAATTACGAAATTACTAATTAAATGCAGGCTGCATTTATGAAATAAAGCCCTTGGAGAACTTCGTGGTCTTTGATCTACATCAAAAAATCAAAGCCAGCCCCCCAAATAGGAGGATGGAGACTAGAGGAATTCTAAGCATTTCTCTCTACATAAACATCCATGTGTACATTGTTACATAATCAAGCCAAAACGCAAAAATAAGTGAAAAGGAGACCGAACTGAATGACATACAGAGATGTGCATAACTGGTGCGCAAGAACACATTCACTTTTAAAAGCGACGCGTGGCAATTCTCTGTTGTAACAGCGTAAATGCGTACTTATTTTATATGCATTTGCGCTGCTGTAGAAAGAAATTATTGTGCATTGTAATCTTTATATGCTAATTCATACTTCATTTGCAGTACAGAGTTTAAAAGGTATAGTAATTTCTTGTCATAGCCGTGGAAAAATGCACATAAAATACGTACGCATTTGCGCTGTTACAACGTTCGATTACCACACGTATCGCTTTTAAATGTAAATGCATACTTGCGTACCAGTTATGTCAATCCCTGATGATATATACCCTTTGACCATCATCAAAATCTATATTTGTTTAAACTTTTTGTTTTTGAAATGACATCGTTCTATGTTGTTCACTTATGGGAGTGTGCCATTTCACTATCATTGTCGCCTCAGTGTGAGTCCTGGTGGGCAGTTTCCATGATCTCCTCGTGTTCTTCCTGCTTGGTTCCAGGTACTCCAGTTTCCTCCAACACTCCTGGGGGTCCCCTGCGTCACGCTTTCACATTCAGATTACTTTATTTATCCCCAAATTTTTGAGTTGCCTTAGCAAATTACATAAATTCCAGAAACATAAACGCACGAGGTAGATATAAAGGTAGACATAACGCAGAATTACAAAATATATATGAACAAATATACAAAACTATTATACTAGATAACAAAAATAAACTGAGATATACCTTTAAGTGTGCAAAGTAAATGTAAATGTGCATTGTGCATTGTCTGTTCCTCTTCCCCTGAGAGGAGTCATTGTAAATCGTTATTGCCATGGGCAGGAATGACCTCCTGTAACGATCCTTCTTGCCGCTGAACTGAAGGAGTATCTGACTGAAAACAGTCTGTTGTGCCACCAGTAGGTTTGTGTTGGGGTGTGTAATATTGTCCATAATGTTGAGCACCTTGCGCAACATGTGGATAGGTTTAGCCCCTGTATTGCGTAAGCGGTTAAGGAAAATAAATGTATTATAGTTTTCCTGGAGTAGTGATTTATTGTGTATGTATGCTATTGTATACTGCAAAAACAGAAAATTCAACCTCAACAGCCTTTTATAGACAACACCACCTGTATGCTTCATTTTATAGTGTTATTATGGAGTAATCCCTCCATTTACACTACGACCCGATAAACATCTTCGGCTGCTTGTTTCCTTGAATGATTTTACACTGACGACGTATTGTTACTGCAATTATTCTTTTCTTTTTTCAGAATAACATTGTTAGAGCTGTTTTTTCGTCATCATCAGCTATAATTTAAAACTGAATTTTTACTTAAACACTTTGAACATAATATTTACACACTGTGATGCCACAGCCCTTTTGGGTACCCACCGTGCACCTACAGGGGGCGATCAGCACCATGCTGACCGGTGGTAACTGTGGTTTCCTTGCTGTCAGCCTCAAGAAGCACAAATGGGACACAGCTGGCAGCTGATGATTGCCCCAGTCAGTGGGGGGGGGCAGGTATATCTTTTCCTGCAGGGCCTAAAGCCCACGCTGGGAAAAAGCCTGAGTGAAGGAAAATAGAAGCCAGTTGTGCATGTGTGCTTTCTGCAGGTGGACTGGAGGATGACTGAAGGGGAGCCACCTCCTATCTGCCAGTGGAGTGATGGAGGATAACTGAAGGGGAGCCGCCTCCTACCTGCTATGGGAGTAATGGAGGATGACTGAAGGGGAGGCGTCTCCTGCCTGCTATGGGAGTAATGGAGGATAACTGAAAGGGAGCCGCCTCCTATCTGCCAGGGGAGTAATGGAGGATAACTGAAGGGGAGTCGCCTCCTACCTGCTATGGGAGTAATGGAGGATAACCGAAGGGAAGCCGCCTCCTACCTGCCAGGGGAGTAATGGAGGATGACTGAAGGGGAGGTGTCTCCTACCTGCTATGGGAGTAATGGAGGATAACTGAAGGGGAGGTGTCTTCTAACTGCTATGGGAGTACAGTAATGGAGGATAACTGAAGGGGAGGTGTCTCCTAACTGCTATGGGAGTACAGTAATGGAGGATAACTGAAGGGTAGCCACCTCCTACCCGCCAGGGGGGCAAAATATCAATACACAATATTTTCTATGAAGTGTTCAGTTCAAAACCACATATGAGATATAACAATGATTCTTTGCCTTTCCCCTCCCTCAAATTCCCATAACTCTAACTGGTTTGATTTTAACTGTGAATTCTGGGATTCTGTGCAACATCATAATCAAAGCTCTCACATCGCTTATAACCAGGAAGAAATACTATTGGTCTCTATTCAAAATCTGTAATACAGCCCTAATTTTAACACATGATAAAGGTATATTGAAATATATTGTGTCATCCTATATCTTGTTTTGAAAATATATCAATCATTGTCTCTGGAAACTCCACTGTGTTTGAAGCAGACTTTGCAGTGCATTTTGTTTTGCATGTGTATTCAGAATTTGTAAATGATTTCTGTATTTGCAGCACAATAACACTTACAGGTCACTGTACCCTAATGTTGGGTACTGGCCCATGAGCCTATGAACAAACTTGAGGCCTCACAAGGCAGGATCGGATGCACATACTTAATTGTCCCTTTAATCCTTCTTCCAAGTGCTTGATTGGCCCCATACAACCAAATGTAATTAAAGGAAAAAAATCCACAAAATCAATATCCCAAATAATTAAAGCCTAACCAAAGTAACTTAACTATCACAAAATTCTCCCGCACTCAATTACTGGGATTATTTCCTTCATCACGACTGAACCTGGTCCCTGCCTCTGGTCCCTGCCTCTGTCTCCAGTAACCTGGTGTAGCTTCCTTATATCCTGCAGGATCAAACCATATGATTACCAATAGGCACATCAATGATAAAGATACTACAAAACTTTTCAAAACATCAACTATGCCCCCATAAATATATTCGAAAATTGACCAACTACATTTTATAAATGTCAATCATAATAACTTCACAATGAATAGTCTTAATAATAAATATCTTAATACAAATTCAAACTTTCCCCACTTCTGTCAAAATGTCATAAAGGAAATCCCATTACCACTGAGCAGGCCCCCCAAACTACATTACCCAGTACCCACCTGGGCTCAGGTCCTTTAACTAGTGACCCTGTCCTTCTGCTCCCCAGAGAATGGTAAATTGAAACCTTAAAATATACCCACTTCCTCAATCTCAAAATCCAAATTCCAGTTGGCCACCTGAAATATGAAATATGTCACAAACAATAAACTATATTGTGTCTATAGACATGCCAAGAGTTTGAGTGCCGAACAAGTAAACAAAAATATCAACCTGTACCTGTGTATTTGTGTGCATGGAATGGGCAAACCCTGTTACACCTAGGAAAAACAGATTTTCATGGAAACATTAAGGTTTTAAAATTAAAATGAAGATTGTAGATTTATATACATTTACTGCATGAAATGCTGTTCTGAGATTGATTACCTTGACTAGAGCTGAGTGTAACTAAGTAACAGAAGCACAGCGCTGGATGTTATAGTGGTCAGCTTCCCCTGGTCATCCTGTCCATTGTCCTACATGCTACCCTAGTTTTGTTTACCAGGCTCATAGCTGTTGCATACCTATTTGTAAGGCCTCAACTAAGCGGTTTCCCTATACCACTAGCTGCTAAAGCACCCATCTGCGATGATATGGTGATCTGTAACCCGGGGCAACCTCACACTGTCCTCCTTCGCTAAACAAAAAATTAAATATTTCAGCCTGACAGCCCTGTAACCGAACACACATTTTACCAGCCTAGCTCAGTGACAGAATTCAATTTCCAGAAGTTCTGTGAATATCCATCTTACATTTGTCTATCCAGTATAGGGTTGTGCTTATTTTCTGTATTTCATGTGAGTCACCAGACATCTGGTTAAATCAAATTGTACTTAGCATAGTTCATTTTCACAAGCAAATTTCCACAATGCGCTCTGGAGATAATTGTGAGAAATGGTGGACTTCCCCCTTTGTAGATATAAGTGGCTGCATGCCGTACATTCACATCCAGTACAGATCCAGCTAGCTGCCCTCTCAGTGTCTGAAAAAGTCGACAGCATCATTCTCCCTTGTGTTTAACTCAATTGGCTCAAATTGAAGTGGTTTATCAACAGCCGTAATGCCTCTCTGATCCAGTACAAAGAAAAACAAATGTGGCGGCTTTCTCAGAAATGAATCTTTGATGGGCATGAACGCTGTCAACGGGGCCATCAAGAAGCGAAAGTAACAGGAGTCCTAGACTCGGGCCAATTCACCCAGGCAAACGTTTCCAGATTATAGTAAGACTGTGACTATAGGGAGACTCTCATTCTAGTTTTCTGTGAATTGTTGCAATTAGCATATCATTACCATATTAAAACAATTCACCTTATGATCATAAATACCTTGCAAAAAAATTGGAATGCATGGGAAAGATTGTTCAAGGATAAATCAATTGAGGATATTTTTGTCTCTGTCATAGTAATAGGCACTTCAGGAAGCCCCAACAGAGTTGTTTTTAATAAACACATTAGAGTAGTACATATCTCGGTTGTATTTGCAAAGCTGCAGAAACCGATACAATGTGGCAATCAGACATTCAGCCGTGATGATACTGTGAGGGGTGCAATGTCCACAAACCACTCAGAGGGGTCCCTCTCTAAAATACTGGCATTTTAGGTGGAGATTAAAGCGTCATTGTCAGTCAAATTAAGCAGGTTCTTTCTGGCATATAATATGTTTAATTTTGTCTTGTGTTTTCCATTGAGCCGTCATGGGTGACACAGCAATGAAGCTCGCATTGCCGAAGGAATCTCACGGCACCAGGATCATGATTATGACCTTAAACATGGCCAGGCTGCTGATTGATCTTAAACAAGACCTGAACATTATTCTCAGGCGGACTCCTTGCTTCCAAAGTAATTAGGAGAAATGTTTCTGCAAGGAAAGTTATAATTGACGGGTATCCGACAGGGGTGGAGGTAGGGGGGATTGTAGGTAGGGAGACAGCCTGCTTTCCTCTTAGTGCTGTGAGGATTAGCATAAATCTGGGACTCCTGGGGGAGGTTTCGAGAAACCTGAAACACTGCTTTTCCTTCCCGCTTTCTGAGCAAAGGCACTAATCAGAGTTTCGCCATGATGGCCCCTGCCAACAAGGGAAAACTTAGGTCCCTGCAAATTATTGGCCTGAAAGATACAAGAGGTTATCCAGTCATGTGAAAAAGAAAGTGCACCCTCTTCAAATTCTAAGGTTTTACGCATCAGGACATAAAAAAAACATCTGGGGCTTAAGATTAGGTAAACACAACCTCAGATACAACAACAACACATAACATATTAAACCGTGCCATTATCTATTTAACAAAACTAAGCCAAAATGTAAAAGTAGTGTGTAAAAAAATAAGTACACCCTTACTGCTTCCATAAGAATTAAGTGAGTAAGTAAGAGCCAGGTGCTGCTAATCAAATACACTTCAGTAATTGATCATCATAAAGTGTGACCAAGTCTATAAAAGCAGACGGCAGTCTGCTGGTCTGGAGCATTCCGGTGAGTGTTAACACGATGCCAAGGAGGTAAGACATCAGCAATGATCTTAGAGAAGCAATTGTTGCTGCCCATCAATCTGGGAAGGGTTATAGGGCCATTTCCAGACAATTCCAATCATTCTACGTACAGTCAGAAAGATTATTCACAACTGTAAAACATTCAACACAGTTGCCAATCTCCCCAGGAGTGGACGTCCCAGCAAATTCACCCCAAGGGCAGACCGTGCGATGCTCAGAGGAATTGCAGAAAATCCAAGAGCTACATCTCAGACTCTATAGACCTCAGTTAACATGTTAAATGTTAAAGTTCATGACAGTACAATTAGAAAAGGACTGAACAAATATGGGTTGTTTAGAAAGGTTACCAGGAGAAAGCCTCTTCTCTCTAAAAGGAACATGGCAGCATGGCTTAGATTTGCAGTTACATCTCAACAAATCAAGACTTCTGGAACATTGTGCTTTGGACAGACGAGACCAAGAGGGAGATGTTTGGAGAAAACCAAACTCAGCCTATCAGTACAAACACCTCATACCATGAAGTTGTGAAGCACGGTGGTGGAGGGCTGATGATTTGGACTTGTTTTGCAGCCACAGGACCTGGACCAATCATTGAGTCAACCATGGGCTCCTCTGTACACCAAAATATCTGTCCGACAGCTAAAGCTTGGCGGAAATTGGGTTGTGCAACAGGACAGTGATCCCAAGCACACCAGCAAATCTACAACAGAATGGCTGACAGAGAAAAGAATCAAGGTGTTGCAATGGTCCAGTCAAAGTCCTCAACCTGATTGAAAATCTGTGGTGGGACCTTAAGAGAGCTGTGCATAAATGAATGTCTGCAAACCTCAATGAACTGAAGCAACGTTGTAAAGAAGAGTGGGCCAGAATTCCTGCACAATAGTGTGAGAGACTGAAAGTCATACAGAAAATGATCACTAAGTTATTGCTGTTAATTAAAGGTGGTTCTACAAGCCAATGAACCATGGGGGTACTTAGTTTTTCACACAGCTTCTCCATTTTGGTTTCATTTTTGTTAAATAAATAATGACATGGCGGAATCTGTCATGTGTTGTTTTACACCTGAGTTTAGATTTAAATAATTTTAGAACCTGGTTAGGACCAGATGAATTTTCTTAATTATTTCCTAATACATAAAAAGGTTGTACTTTCTTTTTCACATGCCTGCCCTGACCCCCAAGATTCTGGGGGATCTGAGTGGGTAAGCTGAGAACATGGACTTTGGTGGCTGCAGTCCTTCAACCAGAGACCCCAGGGAGACTTCTCTTTGATTACATGCATTGAGATGCGTGTAGATGCATTTTGGCAGTTTAGTGTTCGATGGGGGAGAAGCAGGGTGAGCAGAAAAGAAGATGGAACAGAAAAGTAGAACAGGAAGACAGGAATACAGAGAGGTGAATGATGTGAAATGTGGACAAGCAGACTTTCAGACAGATACATCTACATGGAGAGAGATGGAGACAGACAAGAACATTCAAGGAGGATAAACAGATTTGAGGTGACCATCGAAGCCACTGACTATTACTGGCAGCTTATAAATTAAGGCACTTAGAGTTTGTGTAGAAGTGCATCTAAATCATGCTATAGGACATGGTGTGTCAATCCTTTAATGTCCAGCGGAGGCTCATTTTACGCTTTAGTGTTTTAGGCCTTGGGGAGATGGAAGGTTGAGACATCCTGGCAGCCCGAGAGATGAGCGTGCTGTTTATTCATTGGTGTAGCCATGTGAAACAGCTTGACATGGCTGTCAGTTAAGATGGAGAGCTGCTAATAAGTCCGTTTCACTTGGCCGGCTAAGTTTGTGCTTTATTAATGCTTTGAATAATCCCTTCTGCAGATTACAGCTGAGGGACTTGTGAAAGTAACAGTGTGTCCACTTTCTGGAGATGATAGCTGCCGGTTTCCCAAAATGTAACCATTGTCACTCCAGTGTATGCTGGTTTTTTTGTTCTTGCCTCTAGGACAACTTTGTGTGATTAGAAGCACGTCAGTCGAAATCCATATATTGAGGATTCACTATAATTTTAATGAGCATATTTGTGGAGAATGATAAAAATGGTAAAAATAAATAAATAAAATAATAATAAATATATAATAATAAATATATTTATATATATATATATAAATATAGTCAAGTAATATTCTTTTAGACAGCGAAAGACTCGAATCATAAAGTCATCTTAAAAGGCATTATTGGGATTACAGATACAAATAAAAAAACATACCAGTATTTTAGCTCGAACTGTGTGAATGAATGGCTTATTTGATTGGTGAAAGTTAGTAGTTTCTGCATCTTGTTGAGAAATCAATCCTCCCCGGCGATGGTCTGTCTCCAAGAGACGTTCTGAAATTGGCACAGTGCGTCACACGAGCGTCAGGCCCCTCGAATCGGCTAACCCCGAGCTGACTGGTGAACGACAGCTGGGTGACCGTGAATGATTCCGAACTGCTAAGCCTCCAGAGAAAATGACAGTTCTATGTCCGACTTCTTTAACCGCTGCACCACCTGAGCATGTCGCTCAATAAAAGCAATTATCAAGCTGGTGCAAGATCCGCGCACAAAAATCATGCATTCGCATGCACAAACGTGCAACAGAGTGTCGCGTGCAGCCCTAACATAAACACTGAGCACTAGATGTAATTACGCCTAATTGTTTGTGTGTTTTAATTTTCATAAGTTTGTATGTGTTGCCTCACTTTCAGGGTACACCCTGAATTGGATGCCACACTATCTCAGAGCCCTAAATTACGGGTAAGTTCAATTGTACAGTGATACCTTGAAACAAAAACTTATTCTAGAAGGCGGGTCGAGTTGCAATTTGGTCGAGGTTCAAGTCGAATTTCCCCGTAAGAAATAATGCAAATGAATTTAATCGTTCCAGACCCCAGACGATTGCCTGTTTTAAACTTGTATACCTACATAACTAATGATAAAAACCATTAACAATCGTTATAAAACTAATACACACATGAAAAGCACACATACAGAGCAATAAACGTGGAATAAACGACAATTTATGAGCCCTTTACTATTGAGGTGAGCAAACTGGAGAGGAGAGGATTGAGGGGTTATTGTTTGGAAGGAAAGATGCATCATGATCCATACAAGTTTTAACAGGTCTGTTTCATTTTGTCGTCTTCAGAGTTTTCGGTCGAGTTGCAGCTAGAATTTTCTCAACCGACCCGTTTGAGGTCCAAATTGGTGGAGCTGAACGTGTCTCAACCCATGCAAGTTTTAGCAGGAATGGTCAATATCCAAGATTTTGGAAAAAAAAAAGTAAAAAATAAAAAATGACAGATCTGTTTGACGTCTGAGTTGGTCGAATTAAGAGGCGTTCGAGTTCCACGGTTCTACTGTACTAGGATAGCCTTCCCCAGAGTGCTGGACATCCAATAACATTTTAGTTCTCTAGTTCATAATGTGGTACACACTCATTTTATAATATCTATAATGCTGTTACTGTAATTGGCTTTATGGTTTTTTTTCATAGTGTTGTTCACACAGCCTTCAGGGAGCAATCGTGAGTGATCTCAGCTATGATGGATGACGTGTTAAAAGAAATGAACCGTGACTATCTGGAAGCTGTACGACAGCTGATCAATGTGCAGAACTCAAAATGACTGGAAAGAGGCTGTTATTTCTCATTTTGAAGTAAGTATTTCATAAGATAACCATACTCTGGAGCAGTGTTTCCCGACCCCAGTCCTTGGGGAACCCCGGACAGTCCACGTTTTTGCTTCCTCTCAGCTCCCAGCGCACCTGTACCAGGTATTCTGTGTTCCTGA
>JAODKC010000130.1:27206990-27221172 GCA_026777985.1 Mormyrops attenuatus
AGATGTGCAAGCTACCCAAGCCATGGCCACTAATGCACCCCCATACCATCATAGATGCTGGCTTTTGGACTGTCTGCCGATAACAAGCTGGATGGTCCCTCTTCTCTTTAGCCCAGAAGATGCGGCGGCTATGATTTCCAAAACGAATTTGTGCTGTTTTGAACAGGAGGCAGATACTAAAAAATAAATACTCATGGAGAACAGTCATGTCTTCACCTTAAGAAGCAGACATCCTCTTATCTCAACCTGTGGGCTTGTGGGACACTGAGCTGAAAATTAGACATCTGCAGGAATGTGATGTTTGGTTTATTGTCTAAATAGACAGTTGAACACGACTGTAGACAAACTGATTTCTTCCAGCTTAGATGCAGGTTGAAAAGTAAACAGCTCGCAGGGTAGGAGTGTGGTCCATATGCCGCATGACCAAGAATCAAACATACGGGAAAGAATGGCATAAATTATCAGCAGACATACAGTTTAAATTTAATTCAGAAAATCTGAATACTCAAGATTATTATTTTGGGAACTGTATTACTATAATGACATAACTATGTAGCAATAAATTTACTAAGCGTTCACTAGAAAGCCTAATCCTTCAAAGAAAAAGTATCGTATTCAGCTATTTTGATATATGTGATCAATTATTTCCAATTTATTAAACTGTATAATAAAACATGGATGGTACAAGACCAAAAGACATAAAATATAGTGAGTTAAATTATGTTGCAATATGAACATAACCTCATTCTGTAAAGTGAGATGCATGAGAGGCAATTTGCCAAATTACTACATAATAAAAGGTAACCCAAACATATAAATAAGGCTGGGTAGCTGTTTTTAATAATTTTTTTTCATTTAACGCACACAATCGGAATAGGGGCGACACACGACAACTCTAAAGTAGACAAAGAAGCTAGGAGACCACACCATGGTAAATTCTGATGGACATTTGAATCAAAATGCATTTTTTTTACCATGGACATGGTATTTAAAGACTACATGTTTTTTGTACGACAGACAGAGATTAGTCTTGCCATGGACACATTAGTCCGTGTACAGACAGGTTGACGATAAAACAAGTAACACACTTCATGACAGAAATCTCCGCAAGGACGACTCTGCGTCTGGGTTTCATAGTGTGTGTTTGGTTCTGCCTTCCTTACACAATCTCTGTCAAGTAAAGGTCACAGTCTGCACCAGGAAACACAGGGCACAAGGCAGGGGAGGCTACGCTGGGATGGTAGGAGAGACAAAAGTTAACCTAGCCACATAATGTTGGACTGCAGAAGGAAACTAGAGAACCCAGAAGATGCAAGAGAACATGCGAGCTCCACGCACACACAAATCTGGGGTGGGATTTCAGCCCTCAGCCCTGGAAGTGTGAGGGAAAAGTGCTACGCTCTGCACCACTGCGGCTGTCAGAATCTAGTTTTATAGGAAGAAATAGCACCGAAACCAAAATAATCAAGATAAATCAAATTTGCATGTTTGCTTGAATAGGTGTGGAGTGGTGGCACCATGTGTAACATTGTTGCCTAGAATTTCTGGGACCAGGGTACGACTCTCTGCCCAGACTCTACCTGTGTGGAGTTTGAATGTTCTCTTCCAGGTTTTTGTGGGGTTTCCTCTAGGTTCTTTATCCCCCCCCAGGTCAAAAAATAAGCTAGATGAATTAGAGTTACCAAACTGGTGCCCCACCTGGGTAATTCCTTGCCTTGTGCCTGTAGCTTCTGGAATAGTCTCTGAACCTCTGTGACCGTGCATAGGCCAAGCGGGTAAGGAAAATGGACAGACATTCATTTTAATAATATTTTTAGGCATATATTTCAGAGTTTGTGGCCATCTTACACAGAACACAATGCTGATATCTGCATTGTATTGTGCTGATTGTCACTGCATAGAAAGGCTGATCTCTCCCTTTGTAGTTTATCTGTTTTTACACAGTGACTGCTCTTGAAATAAACAGAGATAAAGACAATCCTCAGTGCCTCTTAAACTCCGCGTTCCAAACAAGCAGCACTATGAGAGTGGAGCGATCTGTTATTCCTCACATATGACAATAAAGGTTTCTGTGACAATCAAGCCTTTTATCTAACCCTATGCTCCTAGCTTCTTAAGATAAGACCAATCTTTTATAAAAGTACACCCCCACCCCCAAGAGCATGAATTTCAGAAGGACTGAGATTTTTTTTACTGCTCTCTGAAGATCCACAGTCAGGCAATTATAGTGCTATAAGGGAGACAGAATCATTTTATTCTGTATCATTCTGTATCATTCTGTTTATTCTCAGCAGTTTTTGAACATCTTTATGCAACTACTAATCTAGTAATGAGGGACAGTACAAAGAGCCCTTGTTAAAGATACAATAGCTTTTCTTCTTTAGAATCTAAACCTGCAACATATTTCTAACATATTAAGATACATTGTATTGTCCCACCAGCCTGGGTGATTTTACAGTTTTTTTTACTCATTTTAATTCATGTAGTAAAAAAATGCCACTAAAACCGAGTACTAGCACCTGGTGTGATAAGAAAATATTAAGAAAGTCAAAGAATGCCCTCTACATCGCAATGCCATTTCCCCCCAAGCGTCTGCAAAGATAGAAAGCAGATACATGAATGTCACAGCGATGTTTCTGAACGGCCTCATCACCTTGGTTACCAATATGAATGCTGGGCCACACAAAACAGCTACAAATCACATGAGTGACTTACACAAATACAAACAACAAGCCTTCATCATCATTTTCAATGAAGAATGAGGAAAAAGTGCATATTTTTTCTCTTCTATGGTACTTCTGGCTGCTACCATTTTATGTGAAATTTAAATTAAATTTAATTAATTATAAAACTAAATCAGCCACTATAAATACTGCAATCCCCCAAATCATTATTGAAACATGACTTTTCCTGGCATCACTTTTCCTAATGTCACGCTTAATGTGCATGGTTACACACATGGCCTTTTCGTTATTTTCCTCCATATACTTCTTTCATTTTAGCGACAGTTTAACAAAAAATTAATTGGAGTCAAGACCCAAAATGCATCACATTCTGGAAGTAAAAAGAATCCCTCCCTCCCTCCCTCCCTCCCTCCCTCCATCTGAATGCTGATCCTGGTCAGGGTGACGACAGCCCTGAGGGGGAATCTCCAAAGCAGGACAGCGCACCACCCGGATGGAATGCAGCCCCATCCTGGAGCAAAAAAATGAACGAGAATAATTAATCATTTTTGTATCAGTCTATTGTTTGTTTGCCCTTTGTGATCTCTAAATGACGAATATTTTGATATTTATTTATTTTTTGTTTTTATGTTATGGGCATAGGACATTTTTAAACATTACCACAGAAAACATATAAAATCTTTTACATAAGGTATAGTTGATATAGAGATATAGCTGACATTAGGTATTAACCCATTTCTGTACATTGCAAATGAAAAATATTTTTGGTAGCATGTTACTTAAGGCCATGTTTTTAGTAATTTATAAACACATTCATAATACATTATAATGCATTCATAAAGTATTATAGACATGAGTATAAATATTTATAAAAAGGCATAACACATTATATATCCATGTTTATTTCAGTATGCATTAGGAATGCTTTATGAAGCTCTCATCTATAATGCACTATAGATACCTTCATAATGCAATATAAAGCATCCTTAATGCTTATACTGACCATTATAATGCATTATAAAGCATTTATAGTGCATTATAAATGAGCGCTTCATAAAGCATTCATAATGCATAATTAACAAGGCTATAATGTGTTATGCCTTTTGACAAATATTTATAGCCGTGTTTATAATGCTTTATAAATGGATTATAATGCATTACGAATGTGCTTACAAATTACTAAAAACATGGCCTTGAGTAAAGTGTTACCATATTTTTGAATAGTTTGGAATCTTTCTTTTAAAAAGATTAGGCTTCATTACAGCTTTGTGTGACGTGATGCCCCCCGGCTTCACCACGTGCTGATCACCCTGCTTGTGGTGTCTCCCCATTTCATGTCTGCATGCACGGGTGCGTGTGCTCATGTGTGTGCGCGCGTGCTTCCTGGCCGCCTACTCGAGACCTGCTGCCAGAGCAGCGATCCGAAGGCCTTGCAGCATAACTTTTTGCAGACAAGAGTCACGATTCACATTCAAAGGCACTCGAGAACAGAGAGAGCCTGAAAAGGCAGAGGAGACTCTGACATCATTGCATGTCCCCCAGCCCTGTCATTCTTTCAGTCACTGTCATCTGTTTCAGGAAATCCTTTTATTGATCAAGAAGGGCAATATACATTTAAAACAGCCTCTTTGCATTCTGACGCATGGCTCTTTACCGTATATGACAAAGCCCCATTTTTATTTTGATGAATACTATGTGTAAGGTTTTTAATAAGGCATGGTGATGCAGTAGTAAGTACTGTTGTCTCACACCTCTGGGATTGGGGTTCGAGTCTCCATCCTAGTTCCACATGTGTGGCGTTTGCATGTTCCCTCTGTGTCATCATGGGTTTTTTTTCCCCACAGTGTAAAAACGTGTTGTTTCCTGCAGGAAAGGCTCTGGACCCCCCAGGACACTGAACAGGATAAGCAGGTATGGAAAACAGATGGATTGATGGATGGATGGATGGTTGGTTTTTAAACAATTAGCAGGCCTAGAACCTAGTGGAAAAACTAACAACGTCAATTCAGTAAGTATCATTGTTGCCTACTACCAAGCGTGTGGAACTCAGATGGCCCCTCCCCCACCAAGGACAAGTCCCCTGAGGCAGACTGCAGCCCTGCTGAGATCTCACAGACGGTGGCCTTGGAGAAACAGAAAAAAGAGCCCCAAAAATAAGCATGTTGCAACTTACTGGGCACATCAACTTGATGCGCTGTCACCTAGTGGCGGCAGAGGGTACTTTAAAATAAACTTTTTATGTACATTGTTATGGGTGGCACTGTGATTTAGAGGTTACCAAATCCAGGGTGTTCATGTCATGCCTGTATTTCCGTGGGTTTGCACTGCATCCTCTTGAAGTGCAAAATCATCTGATCAGGTAAACTGGCATCTTCAAATAGCATCACAGCCCTAATGTCATGCCTTCCCTTTTTACCATACCATTGATCTGGGGTATGTTTCCCAAAAGCATAGTTGCTAACGACATTAGCAATTTACATAGCTGGACGCATGCAACTGAACAGTTACAACTATGTAAGTTGCTAAAGGAAGTTATTGGGAAACATAACCCTGGTGGAGAATCTGGCTTAATCTGGTCCCCTTTTGGGTATATGTCTAGGTCTGAATCTGGTCCCCTTCTATTTATACGTCTATGTCTGAATCTGGTCCTCTTCTGGTTATACGTCTAGGTCTGAATCTGGTCCCCTTCTATTTATACGTCTATGTCTGAATCTGGTCCTCTTCTGGTTATACGTCTAGGTCTGAATCTGGTCCCCTTCTATTTATACGTCTATGTCTGAATCTGGTCCCCTTCTGGTTATACGTCTAGGTCTGAATCTGGTCCCCTTCTGGTTATACATCTAGGTCTGAATCTGGTCCCCTTCTGGCTATACGTCTAGGTCTGAATCTGGTCCCCTTCTGGCTATACGTCTAGGTCTGAATCTGGTCCCCTTCTGGTTATACGTCTAGGTCCTCCGCACTACCATGTGACCTCATTAATAACTGCAGATGTGCAGTCTGCTGTGCATCACATCCGGTCCGTTTGCTATTCCATTTGGGTTTTCAGGGAGTAAACTCATTGACAGGAATAAATTCTTCATTCAGCAGCTGTGCAGCCCCCAGGACTGAAATGGTTCCTTCCTGTGCTCTTAGACACACACAGCATGTGTGATACCGACATGAACACGCTAAAGTAGTATAACTGGACTCTGATACTGCGGTACAGAGTTATGCTATTTTTTTTTCACTCAGCTGTTAATTGCTTCATTGCTGAAATTAACTGGCCTGGGCTTAACTGGCCTGGTATTTCAGTTGGCACTAATTAAAGATATATCCTGTAAAACCTGCAGGACCCCAGCCTTTGATATCCACCCGTCATCATCATGATTAGCCTCCTCATTCACACTGCAGCTCTTCCATTCTCTTTGATCTTGTCTTACTTGTGTGATTGAGAAGGCAGTGCGTGTGGAAAATCACCTTCACTGCAGGCCAACAAACCTGCACTACTTCTGCAACAAAACAAAACAAAACAACATGTCGTTATTAGATTCATAAATCACATATATTTCTATATGCACATTCTCATTGATTTCAGCTGTTGACCAGCTAAATTTGGCTTGACTGAGCTTTAACTGTGTTCAGCTGGGGAACACAGTAGGAGTAATTCACATGATCTACTGACACCAACGCTGAAAAATAGGGCCAAAATAAAATTTTCTCAGTTTCTCGTTATAAGGGGAAACCTTTCGCCTTATGAGGGGATTTTTTTGTTGTTATATGTTCTGTGTTACAATATAAATTAATGTTGCTAAAATGAGCATCTGAATGATTTTGTTAAAGCCACAAACATTTCTCCTCATAATGTAATGTGTATGTTATGTCGTTGTAAGGAGGAAATGGTCAAAGTAAAAGAGGAAAGCCACACTGATAATGACTCATTTACATGACAAGTTTCATTTTATGCTGGTGACCTCAGCAGATTGTGTTGTCTTAATACGGCAGTGTATTGGTGCCACCATGACAAACAGTTTTCCTCCATTCTTGAGAGACACTCTTCAAGTACACCACAACTTTTTAAAAATTCCAGTAGCGGAGCAGTGGTACTTCAGGACATGGAGATGCCGGTGGGCATCACAGCAGTTAATCTACAGCGGACCAAAAGTGCCTGAATCGTGAAGGAAGGACCCATGAAATGTTTTTCATGTTTAAACGAGAAACAACATAGTCAAACATAAAAATATATCTAGGCATAGCATTTTTCAATTTGTATGCAACGTTTTTTTGGTTTCAGCCATGCTCTAAATTAGGTTTGCTGAGATAGATAAATGAACCTTACCATTCAAATCAAATCATCTTACCATTCTGTCATTTTGACATTGTACAGTTAAGTAGTTCACAAGTAGCAAACCCAAATTTTAAGCTATGTATTCTGTTTTCTGTGCTTAATACATTAATTTTTCAATATCAACAATACTAACTAGCTGAATAATAAACATGAATCCTAAGGGTATTTGTAACTAAATAATGATTTATTATTTAAGTGCTCTGCTGGAAGAAAAGTCAACATAATACTGAACTTTAAAGCCCAAACTCAGTACATAATTAGCTTAATGACTATTCCCTTAATTTAATATTACGTTAAACGCAGTTTTCAATAAATTTATATATATATCAATAAGCAGCTGTATTTCAGTTGTCATATATTGCTGAGCATTTTGTATTTCTGAGAGATAGATGCATACCTGGTAATTCTACTTCCAATTTTATGCACCGGGTCTGTTTAATAGAAGCAGAAGCTTCACAAGGACATCCACAGAGCTATCTGCTAATTCAGACATCTCAGATTTGTTGTATTCTGCAGATGACCAGGCAGTGTACTAACAAAAAAGCAGTTATAATGATTCTTCCTGAGACCTTTGTGCCCTGTCATGGTCCCATTAGCCAGTATAGCAGGCGGACCAGGGCGTGAAGGCGGGTTTGTTGGTGCTCTGCTCATTTGGCAAACCTGAAGAAAGGGAATATTTAGCACTGCTGACTAATACATCTAACGTCTCGAGTCTTTCCAAAAGAGCTGTTTTGTTTGTAAAGCCTACCTCAAGTTACTTAGCTCCTGTTCTAAGGGCTGCCATCAATGTCGGCTCTTATTCCAAAGAGGTCTTTCATGGATAATGATTTATATGCAAGTAAAATAAACAGATTTTTCAATTTTACAGCAAATCAAAATCAATGCTACTAACTGTAACCGCCAGCACAGTTCACCAACACCCTTTTTACGTTTAGTATATATCGTAAATGTTTTGGATTGAGGCTACCAAGGCAGCATCCTGAATGTGATCAGTCAATGGGTAATAACACTGTGTTGAAACCCAAGGGGCGTGTTGGCGCCCTTCTCCATCTGGTTTTGTCGGGTCCCAGTAAGCTACATATGGCAGTGACTGGCAACGCTGGGCTGATGGTCTCCTCCCTTGGCTGGCTATAAATTTGTGACATAGCCCTGCTGTGGCACCTCCCAGTCTGGATTTTTGGGGCCCCTTCTGTATGTCAGATCTTGTTTTAAAATCGGATTCAATTAATTAGGCTTAACTGAGCCTTTCAGCCTCAGTAAAGCGCAACTAATTACTTTTGCAATATTTGTATATTGTAAAATAATAAAGAAATTCTTCTTGTTCAGAAGAATAACCAAATTTAATTACGATAAACAAATGACTCAATTTATGAATAATTAAACAGTTGTACTAAGCACTGGGTGTGGATATTCTTATATGCCTCACACATCTAAAGTTACAGACTGGCAAAGTGAGATTTCAGTCACGCTTGAATATTGCGAATAGTGGCCATCTGGATGTTGTTGCCGTTGGGACAGCTCTAGTCAATTAAACGAAAAGCCACCGTGTTACAGGCTGGTTTCTTTAGGCATTGCGTCATCTGCAGGGGACACATACGGTATTCCGCCTTCGCTCTGTGGCACAGACAGTTGTAAAGTGCAGCTGAGTTCCGCCGCTCACATTCACCGCCACCTCGTGATTAAACGTCATGCATCACCCCAGTCGGCAAAGACGTTGCGATGAAAAATTGAGTTATTCATCTGAAATACATCATGAAAAAATGTTCATAAAAAGGATGCAAGAAGTGTATTGCATGACACTACTGTATCACCGTGGTTAAATTTGAATGTACATTATTTATGTCAGTAACTGCTCATCTGATTTGATGCACTTGTTTCTCATGCCGAAATGTGCCTCTAAAACTTGATATACTTAGTCAAATTTATTCTTCACATTGATACTTTGGATTAGTTATTCATTCTGGGTGTAGTAACACCCGCCCCTGATATAAAGTCCTGACACGCAGCTACAAGAAAAATATAAAAAGCTTCATCCGCTTTGTGCTAACTGCTAACAGGCTAATGGTTGTATTTGACAAAACTTTGCGGACTCTGCTCTGCAGAGCTCATTGGGTGAGATTCACATAAAAAAATTACAATAACACCCTGCCAACAAAGCAAAACAGGAATGGTAGAACAACACACAGTGACATAACGTGGTCCCTGGCCTGCCTACAAGCCCACTTCTTCACCTCTCGGCTGCTCCCGTTAGGAGTCGCCACAGCGGATGATCTGTTTTCATTTCTTCCTGTCCTCTGCATCTTCCTCTTCCACACCAACCACCTGCATGCCCTCTCTCACCACGTCCATAAACCTCCTCTTAGGCCTTCCTCTTCCACACCAGCCGCCTGCATGTCTTCTCTCACCACATCCATAACCCTCCTCTTAGACCTTCCTCTTCCACACCAGCCACCTGCATGTCCTCTCACCATGTCCATAAACCTCCTCTTAGACCTTCCCCTTTCACACCCACCACCTCCATGTCCTCTCTCAGCACATCCATAACCTCCTCTTAGACCTTCCTCTTTCACACCAGCCGCCTGCATGTCCTCTCTGACCACATCCATAACCTCCTCTTAGGCCTTCTTCTTTCACACCAGCCGCCTGCATGTCCTCTCTGACCACATCCATAAACCTCCTCTTAGGCCTTCCTCTTTTCCTCTTCCCTAGTAGCTCTATCCTTAGCATCCTTCTCCTAACATACCCAGCATCTCTCCTCTGCACATGTCCAATGCAATCTCTCCTCTCTGGCTTTGTCTCCAAATCATCCAACCTAAGCTGTCCCTCTAATACAGTCATTCCTAATCCTGTCCATCCTCGTCACTCCCAAATCTTAACATCTTTATCTCTGCCAACTCCAGCTCTCCCTTCTGTCTTTTCATCAGTGCCACCTTCTCCAGCTCATATAACATAGTTGATCTCGCTACCACCTTATAGACCTTCCCCTTCAATCTTGCTGATACCTGTTTGTCACAAATCGCTCCTGTCACTCTTCTCCACCCACTCCACCCTGCCTGCACTCTCTTCTTCACCTCTCTTCCACAGTCCCTGTTACTCTGAACTGTTGACCCCAAGAATTTAAACTCCTCCACCTTCACCAGCTCTACTCCCTGTATCCCCACCCTTCCGCTGTCCTCTCTCTCAGTCACGCACATGTATTCTGTCTTAGTCTTACTGACCTTCATTCCTCTCCTCTCTAGAGCATATCTCCACCTCTCCTGGGTATCCTCCACCTGCTCCCTACTCATACTGCAGATCACATATCATAGTCCATGGGGACTGCTGTCCGATCTCGTCTGTCGACCTGTCCATCACCATAGCAAACAAGAAAGAGCTCAGAGCTGCCCCTTGATGTAATCTCACCTCCACCTTGAACGCATCCGTCACTCCTACTGAATATATATTCACCACAGCCATTTCCATCCATGCAAAACCCACTACCATCTGACCTTCTGCATTCCTCTCCTTTACACCATACCTCCCCATCACCTCTGTTCCCATCACCAACATGCCCACTCAATTCTGCTCCAAACACCACCCTCTCTCCCTTGGATACACTCTCCACCACTTCATCCTGCTCACTCCAGAATTCTTCTTTCTCATCCATCTCATACCTAACTCGCGGGGCATACGCATTAACAACATCCATCATCACAGCTTCATACTCATCACTCTGTCTGACACTCTCTTCACCTCCAAAACACCCTTGACATGCTCTTCCTTCAGCATAACTCCTACCCCATTTCTCCTCCCATCCACACCATGATAAAATGACTTGAAACCACCTCCGATACACCTGGCTTCCATGTGGTCTCTTACACGCACAATACACCGCCCTTCCTTCTCTCCATCATATCAGCTAGCTCTCTCCCTTTAGCAGTCATACTGCCCACATTCAAAGTTCCTACCCTTCCTCCTCTCCTCCTGCCTCCAGACATGACTTCCCCCTCTTCTTCACCTTCGACCAACAGTAGCCTAGTTTCCACCAGCACCCTGCTGCCTAACAGCATCAGAGGCGGCCGTTGTTATCTTGGGCTTCGACCGATCCGGTATGGAAATCTGTATTGTTGTCCACATATTGATATGACAAAAGTTTTACACCGGATGCTCTTCCTGAAGTAACCGTCCAGATTTATCCGGGCTTGGGACCAGCACAAAGAAATACACTGGCTTGTACATCCCCAGTGGCTGGGTCCATCCTGCCTACAAGCCCACACCACTTTATAAACTCTACTTTCACTTCTCTTGTCTCATATCTTGCTGTTTTATATCTCTCCAGAGAGAAAGCACAGACTTAAAAACCGGATCCCCCTGGTGGTTGGAGGAAGAATTAAACAAGAGAAGCAAACACAGAGTTTGTTACTGTGCCTGACATTAATGCATTATCCTGTGAGACAAAATGTGATGAAAAAATTATTAAACTGATGCTAAGAGACCTTACTGCCTGCAGCTAGTTTGGAGAGAGTATAAACGGCACTATTCTACATCATGAAGGAGTCTCTCACGAGATCAGTGTATGTCCTTCTGTACTAAATTCTGGGCAAAACCTTAATAATGAGCAACTTTATAATGGACAGTAATAAATCCAAAATGCTGAACCAAACCACAACCAGCATCCTGCCCATTAGTAGTGACAGCCAATCACAGCTCAGCAGGTGGGCAACATCGCATATGACTCAACGCTTCCGGAGGCAGTAAAGCAGCCAGAGGTGGATTGCTGTTGTGTATTGGGGACAAGATTTCCACTTTCAGCCTACAGGGACAGGAGAAAACAGACTTGCCTTAATACAGAAAGAGAACATAAAAGGGAAAAAGGAGCCATTTTGGTATGACAGATGAAAATCCAAATTAGGACATGTACATTGGGGAAATAATTTTCGGAGCAGACAGGAGGTTGCAGAGGTGTACTGGGGTAAGAGTGATTTTTTATGTATTTGATTGCACTCAATAAAAAAGGAGCAATTAGATTGAATTAAAACAACTCCCCGAGTCACTTAATTTTCCATACCAAGACAGCTATGTCCTCACCCTGCCCACTGCGCAGCACCATAACAGAAAATTAATTTACATCACCACAACTTGTTATTAATATGAAATGGCTTTGTCTATTAAGACCTACTTGTTATTAAGATTGAATAATCATACAGGAATATATAATGCTACATGTAATTTAGTGAATAATACTTCTGGTGAGTCATGGCACTTTATATTCCCAAAAAGCTGGAAGGGGTGTAATGGAGTGGGACACAGGACCTACCGGTGGATGCAGACCACGCCAGCCAGTAATTGGATGAGCGATTAAAACCCAGCTAATCCAGGAGACAATGTCCCTTTTAATTAGTTCTAGGCTCTAATACCTGAAACTATCTGTCAAATCACAAACTCTCCAAGGCAGGATTTAGCACGCGGACTGTTCACTTGCAGCCAGTGCTTCCTGTTGATGCAGTTCCCCTGCTGGCCCTCACTGGAGCGGGAAGTTCATAAGTCTGCTCAGCTGGTGGCACATGCAGAACCTTACAGCATGCAGCCGGCCATTCGCTGTACCAGCTAGGCAGCTGATCGCCTGAGAACCAAAGCTGGTTGGCTCATTAAAATTCGCCAATTCGCATGTGAGGGATCAATCATAAATGCATGCGCTCCTGCTGCTCACGTATACAACATTACAGGATACATATCAATAATGCAAACTGCTGCAAACACAGCTAAATCCTTACAGATGTGCCAATATCTTCTTTTTAAGATACTAATTTCATCCCAGACGTCCACCCACACACCCATCTATACACAGACAGTACTGTGCAAAAGTGTTAGACAGTCAACAAAAATGTTTATGACTATTCTTCTGGCTAGTAAGTATATATGTGCCAGAAAAAAAACACAATTTAACACAATAAAAAACAAATTTACAAGAATTTCGTCTGTTATCCAAAGTTACTGATATCTAGTTGGATGGCCAGACGAACAGCAGCACCTCCATTCCATGTATCTGTTAAATTGAACCACCAGCTGAGTTAATTAATTTAATTAATTATTTAATTGACTCAGTGAGGTATTGATTAGCGGGGCAGCATGGTGGCTCACTGGTTGTCACGGCACTCAGCATTATTACACCATTAGGGCCAGGGTTCAAGTCTCTGACGTGGTTCCATGTGTGTGGAATTTGTGTGTCCCCCTGTGTCGTCGTGGGGTTTCCTCTGGGTGGTCTGTTTTCCCCCGACTGTCCAAACTCTGCTGAGGATACATGAAACAAATGAGGGAAAAACTCTCCACACCAAGGCACTCCTTAAATTAATATGTCTTTATTATAATGACATGTCCTAAACCTGGAGTTAAAAAATTGCCCATAAGTGTGAATGGTGTGTGAGTGTGCCCTGCGATGGGTTGGCGCCCCATCCTGGGTTATTCCCTGCCTTGTGCCTGTAGCCTCCGGGATAGGCTTCGGACCCCCCCACGACCTTGAATAGGATAAGCAGTTACAGAAAATAAATGGCTGGATGGGTGATATTGATTAGCCTGTTGGGGTAGTGGTCGAGTCAAAAAAATGCAATGGGTGTATTGGATGGTTGCTACAAACACTGGGGTGACTTTAGGATAGATTTTGCAGACCAACATGAAGATCATTTAAACATCATTTTCTTTGACTGCCTAAGACTTTTGCACAGCAATGTAAATACACACCCACATAGACAAACAGCTAATCTACATGCCAGTACACATTCCCACTGCCCTACACACTGATCTATCCAGCTAAACATATGCACACCAACCTAAACAGCAACCCACCCATATTCCTGTAATGCCCCATAACTCCCTCATTACTCTGAGCAAAGCACAATGTCAAGCAAGATGAAATGCAGAGCTGCAGTTTATGGGGAGGTGTACTCCAGAACTGCGGGCATAATTTTTCTGCAGTATCTGGGTCTAGATTCCAGTGACACAAAGTGGCCATAAATGTAGCATCAAGGAAGCTTTTTTGTAATTTAATTTTTAATTTGGTAAGAGATAATAATGGGTTGGCACCCCATCCTGGGCTGTTCCCAGCCTTGCATAGGCTCTGGGCTCCAGTGGGGGGGGGGGGGGGGGGGGGGGGGGGGGGGGGGGGGGGGGGGGGGGGGGGGGGGGGGGGGGGGGGGGG
>JAODKC010000130.1:27225697-27319289 GCA_026777985.1 Mormyrops attenuatus
GCCTCCCCGGGAGTCCCTGACGCTGTATCTGTCCCGCCTCCCCGGGAGTCCCTGACGCTGTATCTGTCCCGCCTCCCCGGGAGTCCCTGACGCTGTATCTGTCCCGCCTCCCTGGGAGTCCCTGACCGCTGTTCCCACCTCACATTAATGTCAGTTCACCATTAGTGAATTTTACAGGTAACACGATGCAGAAAAACTTACTTACGTATCTATCAATATTATACATGCAAACCTGCCCAGAAACCAGATGTATCTATGGCAATAAAACAATTTTGTGTGTTAGAATTGCATGAATGCAAAGAAAAACCTGTCATGAAGATCAAATAATACCCTTCAGAATGCTAATGAAAACAGTTTATTATTGTAAGTGTGTTGAGGCCCATAAGCATGGAAAACAGACAACAGCAGCTCCTCTGCCTGAGGTGAAATTGTAGATAAAATTTGGTTTTGTTCATGTTTTGCTCATGATACTAGGATATGACCGGTTTGTCATTCTTATGAGTTTCATAACAACTGATATTTGGAAATGTGTCGGCTAGTGAGACCAGGAAAGCAGTTGGTGGCTGATGCTGATGTTCTCCCCTTCAGTCAGAGGGATGAGCATTACCACCAATCAAGGGAAATCTGGGAATCACATCTTCACCTAGAAGTACAGTGACCTCTTCAGATTCGTGAGGGTTAGGGGTCCCCACGAATGTGAAAATTTGCAAATAACACTTGGGCACCCTTAACCTGAAACCATAACAGTCTGCTGGCCTGAATGACAACATAAAAAGTCTACTTATTACCGATTTCAAACAAACTGTACTGTACTGTACACTTTGCATGTCAAATTACTATCAAGACCTTTATAAATAATATACAAACCATCTAAATTATGACCCTGTATGTGCAAAGTTACTACTGTATGCACAGGGAGCTCTACATTTTGGACTCATCATTATTAATCCAATATAAACGGCACTGAAAAGTTAAATGGTTACCGTGAGAAACGCAAGATTCCATAGACACAAGGACAGCTAATTAGTGAATGAGGCTGGTTGCTAAGGCAAAGATGCATTGTACCCAAGCCAAGACTTTTAATATTACAGATACAGTATGTACTTAGGCTAGCCAATATTATGTGTCAGTAACATTTAAATATTATGTATTATTTTAAGTTATCCAAATCATTTACAATATTATTTTTGGCTTTGCCGTTGTCTACAAGTGTCTATGATCTTTCAGCAAGCTCCAAAAACATTCTTGTTTAATCATTCACAGCCAACTCTTGAATTCCCAAAACCGTGGATGTTAAATTCGTGAATGTGATTCCTGCAGAGGTGGCAATTTCAGGTCAGAAAAATGCTGAACGATCAGTGGACCTGAAATTGCCACCTCTGGATACCTGTACATCAGTGTATCCCAACCCGGTCCTTGGGGGCCCACCGATCGTTCAGCATTTTTCTCCCTCCCAGCTCCCTACCAGAGAGTCCACATTTTTGTTCCCTTCCAGCTCCCGGTAGAGCAAAAAACATGGACTGTCTGCGGATCCCTGAGGACCGGATTGGGAAACACTGCTGTGCATGGTTTTGCCTAAAATAATGATTTGGAAGCAATGGAAATCTCAGCACTGCTGACTACTTGATGGGAATCTTTATGGCGATTACTGCTGGCCTCCTGAGACCTACAGAGACTGTAGCCCATAGCATGGTACTCCGGTAGTCATTTTATAGGCAGGTCAAACCGAAATTATGATTGGGAACATAGGAGGACATAACAGACAGTATAACAAGATGGAAAACAGGAATAGAAATATCAGCCCTAAAAAGATTTCCTATCATTAATGACATTAAAAACAATAAAAAGTTCACAGTGGCAATAAAAATTTCACAGGTCTTCTTGGATACACAAATCCAACAATGATATAACCTGTTACACTTTTATGTAAACAGAATAAGAATAAGATAGTAATGAATCAATAATTGCAATTTAGAGTGTCCTCAATATTTATATAGTGTGCTCTGTGACCCAAATATCTTACAACAAAACTAAATTGCTCTGGGACCTCTTTTATTTTTGCTCATTTAATCCGAAAAAAAAACAAGCTGCCAAAAGGGGGTAGAACTGTTGCCTCACATCTCTAAGGCTGACAACTTTTACTCTGTGTGCTGTTTGCATGTCCTCCCTGTGTTCCGCAGGTTTACTGCTGCAGTCCAAAGACATGCAGTTGGGTTATTTGGTGTCTCTAAATTGCTCACGGTGTAAGTGTCCTGTGACTGGCATCCTGACCAGCATCCGCTCCAGTTTTATGCCCTATGCTGCCTGTCACAATTAGATGTCTATTGCTATTACTACAAAACGTAATACTGGCAAAAAAAGTAACTGTATAGAAACACAAATCCATAATTATTACCCTGTTATTGCCCCACTGTTTGTTTATTGTTCTTGGTTTGTGTTCTTCATCATGCTGAAATTGGTATTTTCTGACACTTTAGGAAGGTAAGTTTGAGTTTCTTGGTTGGACCTAAAACAAATTAGAAAATGGAAATAACTTGATATTCAAGTGTGCGTTATTCAAGCTGGATGACAGAGTATAGGTGTGTGTGTGTGTGTGTGTGTGTGTGTGTGTGCATCCAATAATATCTAGATGAGGATCAGCTTGTGTCAGGGTGCTTGAACTTTAAGGCATGTCAACAGCACGTTGTGGATGAATGCGAGAGGGGAGGTTCTGGCTCAGAGACCCGTAGAAGCTTAATCATAACCATAAAGCGTGTGTTTGTATTGACAAGAACAGGATGGTTATGACATGCTGACCGAGTGGGCAGCACCGTAACCTGACATCCTCAGGGCTGTGGGTTGGGGTCCCATCAAAAGTCTCTTTGTTTTTCCTGTTTGTGTGGGTTTCCTTCTCCAGTTTAAAAACAACTTATTAGGCAAACTGGTGTGTCTAAATTGGACATAATGTGTGAATGTTCCCTAGGTTGGAAAGGCTGGCTCTCTGTGCATCCTGGAACATTTTCCAGTTTCAAGACCTTGTGCTGAAGTGCTTATGAGAGGTGGATGAAAAAACTATATCCGACAGTTTTTTTTTATCATACTTTCCAAATTGAAATGAGGGATAGAGTAGAAATTTATTGCACAGGACTTGATTTGATAGACTAAATGGAAATCTTTTATCAATATGTCTGAGCAGCCCTTCCTGTAATTAAGTGCTTGCAAAGACATATAATTACTGGAGAGAAGTGATTGCCTTATCAAGTGTTAATTGGAATCTGAATGGTCACACTAGAAACACTCACAACAGTAAATCCACAGGATTACAGTGCGTCCATGTCAGGAATCTAATCGGATGTTGTGACTCCCGTATACATTTGACCTTGACTCTGAAAGCAGCAACACATCTGCAGCCACATCCACAGTTATAAATTGTGAATGGTGAAAAGGATGCACTGGGAACAGAAAGAGCAGGGAAGTCAAAATTCAGACATCCAATAGTGACGACGTAAAGATGGTAGGAACTTAAAGCCTTATCATTAGTTTTTTCTTGGTATTTCGCTCTTTTCTCTCAGTCAGAAATAACATGACTAATTCACCAATTAGCGGCCAGTGAGTAAATGATATTTGGCGAGGAAAACAACTCTGGGCACATGACGTCATACATGCACTTGCCCCACTTCATCCAGCGCGCTCAGCGAACCGAGAGCTCGTGCTGTTACACGCCACGCGCCGGACTGAGAGGAGAAGCGCGAGCTTTGTCGCTTCGGTAAGGATAATATACTCCTTTTATGTATATTTCTCCCTAGCAACCTTTCAGTATTGTTTATTTTGATTATGCATTTACTTAGAGCCGCGTGCACATTGTCATTCCTATTTAAATAAGCTCATTTTGCGAGTTGTTGATTTTAGAATTTTAAAATTGATTTTATCATTGGCCATCATTTATGGTGACAGTATCGTAGTTTTAATAAGCAATGAACTGTGTGTTTTATAACAAAAATAAGTTAAATCTGCAATAAAAGTTTACATATATTAGTTGTTTTAACCCTAACACCCAGAATCTAGTTGATAACACAAAAAACATATAATAAGTTTGTGTTGATCGTTCTATAATTTAAATGGCAATTAATCATTCGTTTCTTTGGTATTTAATTCGTATAGGATGGCATACTCCAAAGTGTATGCGTTATATTTAACAGCACGTAAAGATAAAAAAAAAAAGACCACAAGGATAGAAATTTGACGGTGAATTAAAGGAAATTGCAATAGTGTAAGATACTTTTTCATTCCATATTTCAGCAATACTGGGGTGTGCCCTACCAACTGCAAACAAAAAAAGATGGAAAATATATCCAAGTATGACGGAACAAACACCGTCTGTAACCATTCACTGGACTATTATTCCAACAATTCAAACAATCGAACCGACTTAAATTGCACTGGCCAGGCGGGGTACTTCTTTTACCCCGATATTTATATCCTTTTGCCGGTCATCTACTCTGTGATCTGCGCGGTGGGGTTGACTGGCAATACGGCGGTGATTTATGTCATTCTGAAAGCGCCCAAAATGAAGACAGTCACCAACATGTTCATTCTCAACTTGGCCATCGCCGACGACCTGTTTACGCTCGTTCTGCCCATCAACATCGCCGAGCACTTCCTGCACTACTGGCCCTTCGGCGAGGTCTTGTGCAAAATCATCCTTTCCATCGACCACTATAACATCTTCTCCAGCATCTACTTTCTAACGGTAATGAGCGTCGATCGGTACCTGGTGGTCCTGGCGACGGTGCAGTCCAAGCGTATGCCCCATCGCACCTACAGGGCGGCCAAAACAGTCAGCATTTGCGTGTGGACGCTAGTTATTCTAATCGTCATGCCTTTCACGATTTTCGCAGGCATTTATATTAACCCCGACAACATGGATAGGAAAAGTTGCGTACTGACTTTCCCCAGCCCGGAGAGTTTCTGGTTCAAGGCCAGTCGTATCTACACCCTCATTCTTGGCTTTGCCATCCCAGTGTCCACCATCTGCATCCTGTATACTATGATGCTCTACAAATTGCGAAACATGCGGCTGAACTCTAACGCCAAAGCCCTAGACAAGGCGAAGAAGAAAGTTACGATCATGGTGTTCATCGTCCTTGCGGTGTGCCTGTTCTGTTGGACCCCGTTCCACCTTAGCACCGTCGTGGCTCTCACCACGGATATCAAAACGACCCCACTCGTGATCGGAATCTCCTACTTTATCACCAGTTTGAGCTACGCCAACTCATGTCTTAACCCGTTTCTGTACGCGTTCTTGGATGACAGTTTTAGGAAGGCTTTCAAGAAAATGTTAGAATGTAGACCCAGCTGAATGCAAAACACGGCTTGACCCTTTTGGCCTAATTACTCATCTAATTCTCGTAACACCTATGATACAAGTACGTTACGAGTGTACACTGAAGGCATGTTAAGTTATTTACAATACGTTCAAATATGACAATGTCTCCCTCTTGTGTTGTAAGAAGGCGATTCTAAAACAGAGAGCGGCATTGACCGAACTATTTTTGTAAAGGTGTAGCTGATAAGTGACGTTAATGTAAATAGTTTGAAAGTGTAAATAGCTAGATTTGTGTGTATGTGTGTGTGTGTGTGTGTGTGCACGCACACTCATGTGTGTGTTTTTCACTTAAAGTTAAATATAAATCTCACCATTTTGTATGTATTATCAGTGTATTGACATTATCATTTTTTGCTTTTCATTTATTGGGTTTGGGAATTTTTCAAAGTGTAAAGAAAACCAGCTTACCTTACTCACTTAAGGAAAAGTTTGTAACAGTGGACTATGAAAAATGGAGATTATCCAGTTTGACGTTTCAATATTTACCTCTTCCTCTTAGAGTACAGGGGAAACATAAAGCCAGAAGGCAAATCTGTAAATTAATTTACTTCTATAATATATTGTCAATATACACACACGGGCAACTGGAAGCACCTGCTAAACTGTATATATTGTCGTTAATTTTTTATACCTGTAAATAAATGTGAAATGAAAAATAGATTTGATTGCTATGTTATTTGAGAGAAAAAATATCTTTGTATTATACCCCAATAATAGCTTTGTATTTTCAGTGGAGTGGCCATCGAGGTGTCGATATTATGGGATGTTTTACGAAAGGCCCCTTCAAGGCCATCTTTTAGACATGTTGAACAGTCAGTATTTGTGTCAGCTCCTGGAATTCTGCAGCTTAATTTACAGCCTTTGGAAAACTACTTGTTCCTAAATGATCTACAGCTTGCTGCAGCATTATAACACATACCCATAGAGCATAGCGTTCTTGAGCATTTTACTTTGAACGACACATATATAATTCCGTGTGTGTAATAAATCAGAAGTGATCTGAACACAGCAATCATGGGATCTGATCTTGCAATGTTTGGTCATGTGTCTGGTTCATATCAACTACTGCCCTGTCCTTGGACATACCTGTGCATTTAATGAAGGATGAGTATGGTGATAAGCATGCAAGGGGCCACATGGGTTGTGAAGCATTATTGTGTGGGTCAAGGTAAAAACTGACAAACAGCAATACACATGATACAAGACCTAAGTAAGAAGGAAATGACAAGGCGCGACGTCATTATTGTGCAATTTCTCCTGCATTTAAATTAATCAACAGCAGCCAGTGGATCTGAAGAAAAAATGTCAGTGCTAAATGCTTTTAATGGTTTTCTTTTTAAATTTAAAGACAAAAGTTCAGCTCAAATAAATTCAAATACACCTAAGCACAGGGGGTAAAAAATGTTAATAATTAATATTTAGGAATAAAAGGTTCATACGTTTGATGGGCATCATCTCAATTCAGTTCAATTTTATTTGTATAATGTATTTTCACAATACTACATTGTTTCAAATTGCTCCTGTTGCTTCAGAATTAGACTACATATATTTTCAGTTTAATTGCAGTTCACAACAAAATGCACTGTTCACCATGGCCTCTTCAAAATATCAGGTTCCCTTCATGTTTCACTTTCACTGTTTTGAGTTAGGCAAGGCATTGAAATGACACTGAATGGGTACATGCGCCTTCTAGTGGTGAAACTTTACCTTCACATTCTATTACAGTCCGAGACGTTTTTCTGCCATTTCACCCATGTTACATCTCCAGATCTAGAGCAAGACCTTTGATAATCGCAGTACCATACATGTTTATATTCTGTTTATATGCTCTAAAGCTTCTGTTGTAGTTGTGTTTCAGATTCAGTGTTCCACTGCTGCATTCACTGTACTCATGTGGTTGGAGAAGCTTCAAAGGAAACTGAGAAACATGTTTTTTTCTATAAAATTGTGATCCAAGAGGTTTTAAAGACATGTTGAATGTATAGTATTGCATAAAATGGATATTATTACATTGGACCATGGGTGTCATTAGGTCCGATCACTGGGGGCTATAGCCCCGAGTATTTTAAGCCTAGTCCTGAGTATTTTGGCCCCAATGCCAGCCTTCCTTCAAAAAAAAAATTAAGCCCCAGGTAAACTTGACTTAGCGCCTAATTTTTTTCAATAGCTGGAAACGTCCCTGCATTGGACTGTGAATTCAATAGTGTAACATTATTCTTTTTGGTAATTGGCAGATCATCCTCCAAAACACGGGAAACACCAATACAAGGTGTCAACAGGAGATCCCTGTCATACAAGGATTCAGGGATTCAGTCACTCAGAACTCAACTTTCCACTGCAAGAAATATCATCATTCAGTGTTTTACTGCAGGTGGATAATTACTGCTGTCATTAGGCACTCCTTCCAGAATCTCCCAAGCAGTTTGAGATTTGGCCACTGAGATTATCACTGCATATAGTTTATATTATTTACAGGGCTAGTACCCTAAACTTTGGTATGTCAGTAAGTGCCACTGATTCATAATTCTTTGTTAGGAACACTGGGGCAACCATATTGGGAAAGGCACTATATAAAAATAAATAAAATTAAGCGGAATGACTTTTCTGTTCATCAAAAAATACAGTGAGCACTTTTGCCCTGCGGATGGCAACACTGTCATCCTTCACCATAGGATGAATGTGATTCATTGGCATTTTCATCACCCTGTAAGAAGTGCATCTGCGGGGACCTAAACCACGCCGGGAAAACACACTCTCCCCCATGACTAAGATGCCAGAACATGTCACACATGTACTCTTCTTCTTGTTGATAAAAGGGTAATGGATCATGACTTTTTCCATGCTCAGCGGAGCACAGTATTCTGTGTTCTATCCTGGTTTCATGTGTTTTAGGTATAAGGGGTTGATGAATTGTAACCCTGCTAAAGCATTCGTCTGTACTTGATGAAAATGCCCGCTCACACTTCAGATGGACATTTTCATTGTGCTGATTCAGAGCGGTTCATCTATTTTACACTCTCAAATCAACACGACTGTACATCACCTTGGGCACTGAGCCTCATGAAACATCAAAAAGGTTGAGCTGTCTTCATTACAATTCATTACTCAATTTCTTTTTCCTCTAATAATTTTCATATATGTTTTCTACATTGATTTTCAATATATAATTTCAGTTAAACAGTTAGACACAATATATGGACAAAAGTATTGGGACACACCTCTTAATCATTGAGTTCAGGCATTTCATTCAGACCCACTTCCACAGGTGTACTGTATAAAATCGAGCACCTAGACATGCAGTCAGGTTTACAAACACTTCTGAAAGAATGAGTCGTTTTGAAGAGCTCGGTGAATTCAAGCGTGGTACTGTCATAAGATGACACCTTTCCAATAAGTCAGTTTGTGAAATTTCTTCCCTGATAGATATTCCATGGTCAACTGAAACTGGCCTTATTGCGAAGTGGCAGCATTTAGGAACAACAGAAATCAAAACTGTATTCTGTATTCACATTTAAAAACTGTGTGCCCAGAGCTTCATGGAATGGACTTCCATGGCCAAGCGGCTGCATGCAAGCCTCACATCACCAAACACAATGCCAAACAAGAGGTCGAGTTGTATAAAGCACACTGCCACTGGTCACTAGAGCAGTGTGCCACCTGTAAAGTTTGGTGGAGGAGGGATAATGGTGTGGGGTTGTTTTTCAGGGGTTGGCTGGGCTCCTTAGTTCCAATGAAGGTAACTCTTAATGCTTCAGCAAACAAAGACATTTTGGACAATTCTATGCTTCCAACTTTGTGGGAACAGTTTGGGGAAGGCCCTTTTCTGTTTCAACATGATTGCACACTAGTGCACAAAGAAAGGTCCATAAAGACATGCTTGTTCCAGTTCCAGAACCGTTTTGAAGTTCTTGGGATGTCTGGACCTGGGACTTCCGTAGCTCCTGACCACTTTCTTGTGTCACTTTCACACAACAGGAACTGGGACCTCAATACTAAATAAGCATGGAAGATGCAAAACGGTGTAGGCTAATCTTAACATATAACGTGACACACTTAAATATCGCAGCAGTGGAGAAAAAACGGCGCAAAACGGTTTTACACAAAGTTATTGTATATCAACCCTTACAGTAACTAATAATAACCAATAACAAAGATTCAAAAACCACTCCACCCAAACATGTGGAAGTTATATATACAAGAAGGCTCACACGTGGTAGGTCTGTATACAACATTAGAGCATGTCAGGATTACACATATAACGCAAGTATGGGTACACGCGATAATTGGGATCACAAGTATTTATACTAACAAATACATACCTCGACTTACAATAAGACATACACAGAGCTATATACACGGCCGGCGAGCATGCCGGGATATGCAAATTACACCGACGCTACAATATTTGACTCACGGCTAGTTCATGATTCATTTTAAATCTGGCCGGCGGATCGATCGTTCGTTTTCCACGGAATAAAAAAACGATGTAACGTTATCCTGCTAATAAACGCTGACAAGTTTCACCGCTGGCATCGGCGACAAAAGTACATTGGTTAGCGATCTAATTTTTCAATGTAGAAATATGGAGACGCAAGCAAAAAATGCTGATGCATGAAATATAATTGGGGTACAAAAATAATGCTTCCGCGTAACTTCTAAGTTAGCAGCAGTGCTTATGGTCAACTAATCAGCAAGCTATGGCTGTAAGCGCCTCCCACGACGGAAGTCCCTGGTTCCGGAAAAAGGTTCTGGTTCCAGAAAAAAAGTTCCGGCGGTATGGAAGCACCTTTTGGGATGAACTAGAACAGAGATCGCCAGCCAGACCTTCATATCCAGCATCAGTGCTTGAGCTCACAAATGCTCTTCTGGATGAATGGACAAAAAATCCCACAGGCACACTCCAAAATCTTGTGGAAAGCTCCCAGAAGAGAGACCAACTCCATATTGATAAGAACATACAAAATTTACAAACGAAAGGAGGCCATTCGGCCCATTTAGTTTGTTTGGAGAGAACTTAACTAATAGCCCAGAGTTAAAATCTTATCTAGCCCTGATTTAAATGAACCCAACCCAACCCAAGCTTGCAGTACACTAACAGGGAGACTATTCCATACTCTAACCACACACTGTGTAAAGAAGTGCTTTCTAAAATCCAGTTTAAAATGTTCTCCCGTTAATTTCCACCGATGGCCACGAGTGCTTGTATTTAAAGTAATATTGAAGTGACTATTTGGTTGAACAGCATCCATGTCACCCCTTAGTCTCCTCTGCGCGAAGCTGAACAGATTCAGCTCAGCTAACATCTCCTCAAAAGACATTCCTCCCCAGGAATCATTCTTGTAGCCCTACGCTGAACCCTTTTTAAAACAGCAATGTCCTTTTTATAGGTAAGGTGACCAAACCCGAAGACAATATTCTATGTCGGGTCTTACCAACGAATTGTATAAGATTAGTATCACCTCCCTTTATGCCTATGGATTTAGAATGGGATGTGATAAATGTTCCTGTAGGAGTCATGGCCAGATTTCGCAATACTTTTGTTCATATATTGTATGTCTACTGAATATTACTGCTCGTTTCACTTCTTGAGTCTGTCACCAGAGGTCAGTATAACTCCACCCTGACACGATGAAATCTCTGCAGTTTTAGGAATTGACACTTTTGTTAATTCATATTTCGCCTGTTAAATATACAAATATGTAGTTAGGCAGGGCCACACCTTCAGCTCTCAGACTATGCTCGGAAAAGTATAAAACCTTGTTTTTTTTTTAACCATGACTGTGTACCAGGTGATTGCTAACGCATGCAAATAGATCAAATTATTCTATAAATCATTTTGCAATAAATAATAAATGACACATTTAGTTACTTTATGTGGTCACGCGGTGGGGGGTCTCAAGTGGTGGGGGTCTCTGGTTTCAGGGAGGTTGAAAATTACAGATGTGTAAGAACCAGTTTTGATGGTTTTGGTACTACACTAAGCACTAGAAGGCAGTGTTACACGAAACAGTCCAGCCTGGCGCGTCAGTCACTTGTAAATCCAAGTCCAATACTGAAAGACCACACAAACAAATAAACAGAAGATGGTAACAAAACACAAGATGCATTTCCTTTATTTTGGGGGAATTCATTGAAAGTCTATAGGAATATTTTGCAATGGATACAGACTAATTTCCTACTGGGAATGATAATGATTGATGCCATCATTACGATGCCTGTTCTTGATTGTGATTGTATTACCGTGAGAGTGATTGTGTTACCGTATCTGTAATTAGGGGATCTGAACACTTTAAACAGCACAGAATACATTGTACTTGAGACAATCATTGACAAAGTCTACTAATTAATACTCTGTTTGAAATCATTTTTGGTCTCCTTTCAACAGTTACTTTTAAGTAGCCCACGATTATGTTTTTAGATGGACAAATGACAAATGCACATGGAACTTCATAAGAAACTAGAGTGCAGTCAGGTCAAGGCCGGTGCTGACTGAAGGAGCAGCTCTCCATTCACAATGATCTGTACAATTAATTTGTACGTAATGAGGCTACAGTACCAAGAAAAGCTCTTTTGTAAGCTTGTTGCTAAGGGTCTGTCATGCACAAACAGAGATCGCCCCTCTATTTGGTAGTGCACTTGGATAGGGTCTATATGTTGTATTTCCGTCCTATTCAGACCCCTCAGTAGATGGTGAGGCAGACAATCAATGGTCCTTAATGTGACCAACAGAGGCCGGCTGTTTTATGCTTGAAGGCAGGGCTGGACTGGCTCTCTGGCATACTGGGCATTTTCCCAGTGGCCTGATGGATATGTGGGCCAGCGAAATTCACCCAGCCGTCCCACCCCAGTCTCAAAATGTATTGTTCAGCAAAAGTGGTCATGGCCCCCCCTCCCCGCTTGACAAAATTCATTTTGGCAAATCCCTCCCCTGACTCAAAACAATTTACAGTGGAGCCATGGGCAACCCCAAAGTCCAGGGCTGATTTAAGGTTTTTCAAAAGAATTAGCAATGTTGGCATATTCTACATGGGTGAACTTTGCATATTTGTGTATTTGTACATTTTTTTATTGTATCATAGATGTAAGGCTTTAGGAGAGCGAGTGTCTTTTAATGTGAATTCAGATAACGTGAAAGAAAAAAATGATTTGGCTTGTTTCTTAGGCATAAGGTAGTGTAGGCTACCTCACCTAAGGATATAGAGTTTATGTAGTACCTGATTAGTCACACAGCACTAAAAGAGCAAATGAAAGAATGAAAGCCCACTGCAACTGCGTTTAGCATCTCTTATTCTGACCCTCAAATATAATATTAGTATTAAATACTGAGACCCTCGCAATTTTTGTGAGTAAGCCATTAACCTTGTGCCTTAGGAGGACTGATCCGGTGAGATAAGAGGGCTGAATTACCCACCCACATATTAACCTGTCTTCCAACGAAGTGAAGTTTCTTCACCATTAATTTTCAGCCTAAAGGTCAAACTTGTAATCTTGCAATGAATGTGAATTGGCTGTTAATATAAGCCCTATTTGGATGGGATTAGTTTCACCTTGGGAAGTTTGGTATGTTGTTTGTAAAGTAATCTGACTGGCCTAATTGGACGGGATAAGAAACATACGTAATTTCCCCAAATTACCAAAGATAGCGGAGACAAAACTATAATTCTGTTGGTGTTAAGGTCAGAGTTAGTGTATCTAGAAAGCAAATCACAATAGAATTTTCATTTTTAGGTGACTCTGCAAAGGACAAGTGAGTATAGAAAATGGGTGAATGAGGGATGGCCTGCCCCATAAACATGTAATGAAAAACAAAACGTATCCCTCTCAACCATTATCTCAGCTTACAAATCGGTGTACTCAGTAGTTGTACTGCTCTGCACCTTCTGAATACCTAATAGAGGCTGTAGCTGTAGGTTGTTAGACGTTTATGTGGAAAACTCAGTACCTATTCATGCATATTGTGGCACACAAATACTATTTCCGCCTTACGATAAATTGGCATGTCTTTATAGATATGACCTTATTACCGAGATGACAATCCAAGACTGGACAACTATTACTGAAAGAGGTCCGTGTTCGCTGAAATACAGATACTAATTCACTTCAGAATTTTTACTCTGGAAACTGGTAGGTCTAATAATGCAGACATGGTGAATTCAGACTGGATTAAAATTAAAATTATGTCATCGGTAATTGCTTCAATCACATTATGTTCTCAGATAAAACTAATCCCGTCTGAATATGGCTACAGTCTGCAGGTAGCGATAATCCTCTTTTTGAGCTTTGTTCTATGCTATCCGGAATAAACGCGTTGTTACACCGACAAGGGAGTGTCACATACATCTTATGGGGAAGCTCCAGGCACAGCAGGGCTCTTCTGGCATCCTGCCGATGATGCTTGATAGAGGATTCTGAGGTCATGGTCGTAGGGTTACCCACTTCCATGGTTTTTTCATTTTTTCATTTGTTCGGCTTCAAAAGGAGACGTGAGGCATTGTCCACACTGCCTGATCACTGAATTGTCCTATTAGATTCCTGCTTTGTTGGAAGTCGTTGTGTATCTCCTGCTTCAATACCGCTTACACTCGTACCTGGGCATTGATTGGAAGCTCAGCCTGCAGTAGCTGCACTTATGCCTAGTTGACTCCTTGCTGGCATGTACAGTGATGGCCAAAATTATTAGAACACCTGACAGATCTGAAAATATTGACCTTTTTTTGCCTCCAAAACATGATTTAATTTCATAATGTTCATGAAATATGCGGATGGTTGCGCTGAGTACAACAAATGTCAGATGAAGTGAGTCCTACTGTTTTTATCTATACTGTTGGTATACTTTCTTATTCATGATGCCATCAATTTTCACCTGTCACCTGTTCCTGAGGCTGAAATGGCACCCCACACCATAATACTACCCCCTCCGTGTTTAACTGTTGGCAAGAGACACTCCTTTTTATATCTCTCCCCCTTCCTCCGTCAAACATACACTCTTTGCTTGTTGCCGAACTGTTCAAACTTGGACTCATCAGTCCACAACACTTTATACCAATCTTCCTTTGTCCATTTCTTGTGTTCTTTTGCAAATTTCAGGCGTTTCACTATATTGTTCTCTTTCCAAGATGGTTTCTTTGCTGCTATTCTGCCAACAAGTCCTTCTTCTCCCAGTCTCCGATGCACAGTTCTTGAGGACATGGATGCACCATTAGTCATTGTGGTGTTGATCTCGTCACGCAGTTCTTGTGAGGTCTTTCTTCTGTCCTTAAGACTGAGAATTTTGAGATGCTTCACTTGTCTGTCTGAAAGTTTCTTTTTCCTACCTCTTCCCTTTCGGTTCTGGTGTGAATTGATGACATCATGGATAAGAAAGTATACCACAACATTCTGGTGAGGCATGGGGTACCATCTGGGAGTCGTCTTATTGGGCCTGGATTCATTGTCCAAGAGGACAATGACCCTAAACATTCTTCTAACTATTGCCAGAACTACCTGCTACAGAAGGAGTCTGCTGGAACATTGAAAATAATGGACTGGTCCCCTCAAAGTCCGGACCTCAACCCCATCAAGCAAATTTGGGGCGAGTTGGAAAATAAACTGGACAGATCTATTGTACATTCAAAAGAAAGCCTTTGGCTTGAGTTGCAGAAGGCATGGGATAACATTAGTGTTGAAGTTCTCAGGAAATATATTGACACTATGCCAGAGAGATGTACTGCTGTAATTGCTGCAAAAGGAAGACACACCAAATATTAAAGTTAAAAGTAGATAAAAACAGTAGGACTCACTTCATCTGACATTTGTTGTACTCAGTGCAACCATCTGCATATTTCATGAACATTATGAAATGAAATCATGTTTTGGAGGCAATAAAGGTCAATATTTTCAGATCTGTCAGGTGTTCTAATAATTTTTGCCACCACTGTATGTTCATAATGTGCTATTTGCCTCACTTGTACGTCACCTAGGACAAAGGTGTATGCTAAAAACGTAAAATGTAAATGTTTTGACTTCACAATATCAGGTTCTGTTGGGCAGAACTTCACCAACAGTCTCATCTGTCTGTTCATAGACGCTTATGTGATTTGTTAACTATAAAGAGACTGAAATACATTCAGGTAACATCTCTTATGAATGCTTTTTTAATTGCAGTACCTTGTCAGTACCCTCAGGTTACAAGTACATGTTTTATTCAGCTGTGCCTCTCACAGCCTTGTCAAACACAGCACACGTAGGAAGACATGAACCTACGGGATTTGACGCTACACACCAAGGCACTATATAAACGCTGTCAACCGCAATAATCTGCAAACAAATGGAATTGAATGTACTGTACATTAGACCAGTGGTTTTTAAAACTGTGGGACATGCTCCACTGGGGTGAGTTTTGCAAATAAGTTGGATATTTTTCATGGGGAACCCCCTTCTCGAGAAAATTAATCAGTAGCAAATTGTTAGCAAAACACATCGCGAGAACTGTCTAATATTTTTTGGTGGGTCTCCAAACAGTTTCAGAAGCAGTGCATTAGACCTTCAGTCTGGGTTAAATGTTGGACTATGACTCAGTTTCCGTTGGATTTGTAAGGTTGAAGCCATAATGGAAGTCTGTCTTATTAACTGGTGAACTTGGCTCACAAATGGCTGCAACCTGACAGAACCGGCAGGCTGCCTTTCAGAGGCTGTCTCTAAAAAAGGGCAATTTGTTTAAAAATTAGGGGTCCTCTACTGTCGAAGGTTCAAGGCACCTTTTCAGCTGCGAGCCACACTGTTTCTGTATGAGACCCCCTCCCCACCCCCCCCCTGCCCACCATCAGTGAGGTGTGAGTCAGAAAGGCTCGGGCAGGAGCAGTACACCACTCTCTGATGTGCCCATAATTGGGCTTGGTGCCGCAATAGAGACAGAAAGCTCCCACTGTCTTGGAAATCTTGAACTCCATAAAGCGTTTCTGCTGCTATGCTTGTATGTCCGAGTATGTCTCTGCGTGTGTCTATACATACTGTATTACTCACGCATGTGGCTGCGTATTGTGTGTGTGGGGATTTCTACACTTGTGCCTTTGAAAGGTTGCGCACACACCAATGGCACTAGAGAGACCCATTGAAGGGCATGTGCTGAGCGGTTAAAAGGCTGCTTGGTACCTTTAAACCCCACCCCCCGGCATGTGCCTGCGCGTGTCTGTATGTGTGTGCCTGCATGTGTCTGCAGGGATAAACTCTTCTCTTCTTGTCTTTAATCCATTTCACCTCTCGAATCCGGACCATCGACATTATTCATATGTACTCATGCAGTTTTTGGAATTGCTTCATTTGGCTGTTGAAAAGTTGCTCAGGACAGGATATTTGCCCCCACAAAACTGCAGAGATTTTGACAGCTTGACACAAATTTGAAATCAATACAGTCGTGCTGAAAATAGTAATGGCAAGAAAGCATCTGCGTTCTTCTGATCGTTCCCTCCTGCTGGAAGCACAGGCAGTACAATTTACCACTCTCAGTGCTGAGGGAGGAACGTAATGCCCACCCCCAAACCACGCTCCTGGGGGTTGGACAAGGCATTTGTAGTTGTTCTGTCTTCTCTCACTCTATTAGCGATCCGTCTTTCTTTCACTCTGTTTATTCTCTCCTTTTACCTCACCGTTTGTCAGCGGGTGTGTTTTTCTCACACACGTCTAATTGTGCACTGCGGGGGAAGTTGTGCCGACGCAAAGTTTCAAATTGACCATTAGGTAGCACCTGGTTAAGCTGGATTGCCTGTGTACCCAGTTGAGAGGTTCTGCACCTGTGCAGCCAGCATACTGTAGATGAGTGTTGCAGGGGAGCGTTTTGCATGCAGTGGTGCGGAAATAGGCGCCTTCGTTTTTCCACACCGGGGATCGGCCCGTTCTCAGCGCCATTCGGGTGAGACCTGATGACACAGGCAGCTTCTGAAATGGAGGCACAGAAACCTCTCCTGCTTATTTTTTCCCCTCTTTGATATTTGAGATGGGAACTGAGCGATTTTGCCTCTGTCCAAATCGTTGATGTACAGGGGCAGCACTGTGATATGCTGAGGCGAGCAAACCAAAGGTAAGGCATGCCGAATACGCAGCGTCCTGGAGACACAGCAACACAGCAGATCCGATGCAAGCTGCACTAATGACCGCTAACATCATTAGCTGTTCTGTGTCAAAATGCACCATGGCCATCAAGTGTGAATTGCACTGTGGTCTTCAAGGTAAGATATGACGCTGAGTGGACAATAACGACAGCATAAGATGCAATTACCACATGTGGCGAAGCATTATTATCCTGTGCTGCCCTCCTCCAACGCATAACCTCGAGGGAAATGATGTGCATCTAGAGCTCAGAAAAAGAAAAAAGCTCTTAGTACCAGCAAGCAACCATGTGGATCTGATCGTATGGCACAAAGTAAAATATAAAAATATTATAGTATAAAGATTTGTTATTGTAGCAAACCCTTGTTTTGTGTTAACACTTAACCGTTGTTATGAGCCAAGAGTAAAGTATTGGTGGCTTTATGCCGTGGTAGTGATCTGTGGGGTATTATAGCATCAGCATTATGAGTGTAAAGCCATCAAGTTCAGGACTTCGCTTCCTCTTTCTCACAGACAACAGAGGTGAGTTTTATTAGAATGGCCTCATTTAGGTGCCCTAAGCCGTTTCGGGCGCGGCTATGTAACACTGGATTCAAGGCCACCGGCAGCCAAGTTGCCATGGCAAACGGGTATGGCAGCGACTCGGCGGGCTGGATGATTGCGTCGGGGAGATGAAATTCATGCAGGTTCTCTGTCATCCCACAGATAATTGGAAAACTCCAGAAGGCTTTCTAGAGATCACCTGGTCGTCTGTGACAGATTTTCTGTGCCTGAGTGTGGAACGAGTCCAGTCTAAAAGGGGTATGACTTTACTAAAGGGTGTGGAATAAAACGGAGATAAAACCAGCCAAAATGTTTGTTTTACATTATAACATGCATCTAATGTATAATACAGTTTTACACTGTAGTCTATTTCATGATTCTGGAAGATGAGTGAATGGATGGAAAGATGCATTTGTTTTGGGAAATTATATTACATATACTACCCATGTATAATCACTTATCCTAGGAAGTACAAAGTTGCCACCCCCCTGGATGAGATGCCAGTCTATTTCATAAGCCACCGTCCATCTCCCTCTACATAGACACAATACCAAGAACGCAAAGATCGTACTTGTGTTCTTGCCAGGACCAGTCTTGCTAACTTGCCTCCCAAGAACAAACTTGGGACACTATGAATCATGGGATTGCTCTCATTTGGCGCAGATGTGACCGATGCACCCTTGATATTTGGGGCTGGGCGAAAATTACATCCAGGGCTTTTTACTCTACGCCATACTTCTGTGCCGTGGTATTGGAATTGTACTTTGCCAATGGATGATAATATCAAGCAGGTGCGCGAAAACACAAGAACGGTCGAATACACCTATTAATAAACACCCACGGTTAAACAGGTGCCCCAGAAACCCAAACCTGGGAGGGATGGGACAAATTCACATTTTATTGTCGCTGATTTTTTACATCAAATAACATTTTTTGATTATATATTCAAAAATGTGAATGTTATTATATATTGCATTGGAGAATGCAGTTTTTGTGGTCTGTACAAAAATGTTGGAAATTTAAACGTGGCTGAGTTTTAAAGAACTGGCCTTACCTCATGCCTTGAAGCTGGAATGGGCTGGGGAAACGCTGCACCAGTGCACCAGTCGTGCTCAGTTTTACTGAGCAATAACACAAGCAACGATGTATCAAACGTGGAAGAACAGCAATGCAGTGAAAGATACAATAGACCACGATGTGCCCGTATTTGCCAAGCTTCCTCTGACCTACCGTAGCAACTTAATAAGACCAGTCTATTGCGGCAATCAGCAGGCCTGTATTATGAAAGGACAAGATGAAAAGCCATATTTTCTGTTATGGGCCTTTTTTCAGTTTAGGTAATAATGGGGGAGGTATTTTCATCAAGACCTGGCATCCGCAAATTGGACTTAGCCTAAGGAACTTCTGAAGTCAATTCAGGTCCCTCATCTTTTGTTTGTGTGTTTCAAACCACTTTCCATCACCCATCTGGGACAATATTTCAAAAACCACTTAGCTATGAAATGTCTCCATGTGACATACCTTTTGAGGAAGGTGAAAAGTGAGGACCTTTTTTAAAATAATTGCTTCTTAAGAACTCCAACCATGAGTCAGTATTTTGCCAAATAGCCTTCCGGTGAGGACCCGTGATTAGAACAGCACAGAAAGGAGCAGTGATGTAAATAAGGGTGCTGGGAAGAGTGTGACGCGAAACGGCATGTAATCACGTGAAAAACACTATGCTGTTTCATATCATAACATCATTAGGAACATTAAGTTATTGGGAAGGTAAATATGCACTTTCTAACCTGAGCATCACCAGTATCAACAATACATGCATTTCTGTACCTTACTCTGGCTACTCCTTTGGTTATTCCATGTCACATGACCGCAGCTTAAATAAAAATCATGTTCATCCAAAGTGATAAGAACAGCAGAGTGTTTTCATGAGTTCTATATCACGTTAAGGCGAATTTTGTATTTGCATGCAAGGAAAGAAATTCTAATTTTGCCTTTAGATATTACATACGATATTAAAATAATTCAACTGAATTTAAAATCTGTTTTCATAACTTTAACGTAACGTTAACATTAATGTAAACTGAATTAAATTGAGTTACTTCTACCACCACGCTAACCCTAACCCTAACCGAACCTAACCCTTTAGTCATCATCAATTCTTTATGATGTTTAAGGAAAAATTAGATGATAGATAGATGGATGGATGGATGGATGGATGGATGGATGATCCAGGAGGAAATTGTATTTCATTATTGTTTTTATTATTTTTTTGCAAAATCTGGCTTGATGTTGGTTAACACTTGGCTGTTTGAAAATAAATGAATACAATTCTCTCTGTCTTACACAACAAGAGCAAAATGACAGTTCACAGTACAAGAGCCTACAGTAAACACAACACAGAGTACTGTTAATTAAGAGCAATATTGCATTGCAGTTACCATAGCTGTTTTTCATGTCTATATACATATAAATAAAACTCTTTTTGGTCTATTATAGGCTACTTTTTTATTCAAACAGTTTGTTATATACTTCAAAATAGCAGGAACAAATAATCACAAAACATCAGGTTTTACAGGCCATTAAGTATTCATTGTAAACAAAAGATCCTTATACACTTGTAAAGCACGGCGTTTTCCCTGTCCAGCAGTGCTGGATACAATAGAAACACCAAACAAGCTGTAACGCTGGCTTCAAGACGTGGCTGAGGTTTTAGATTTGTTTCTTTGTCCACTTATTCTCTGGTTCAGGATGTCCCACCACTGAGGAAAGGTTCAAATCAGAGCATCTTTCCCTGCTCGGCAAAACATATAAACTACAGCTAAAAGCCAAAATTGTAAAATATTTGAAGCAATTGTCTAGCGGAAAGCAACGATTGGATGAACAATTTCCCATTTCACAGCATTTACAAAAAGCTAAACCCTATCTGACGTGTAAGTCGTGTGAGGTGGAATGTGCTATGTTGCTTCCATTTATCTGAAAATCTCACAATGCAGGGTAAGAAAACATTTCAAGTCTTCATAACTGGCATGACAATAAATATATACATAATATTTATAGAGCATTTGTCTTGTTTCCTTAGTGTCTGCAAAGTTCATCTGTTTATAAAAAAGTTCCAACAATCCAGCCTCACCACAGGTGCACAGTAACTGTGCTCAGTGAATGTTCACTGTAGTGATACTGGTATGCTCTCACCAGTGCACTATTTAAAACCATCATTAATCACTGTGACCAAACAACATCGTTCTCAACACATAAACAAACTCTTTTTTGGTCATTTCAGTGGCAGGTATGTTATTTCAGACGATAATGACCATCCCACAAATCTCTCCAGACAACACGATGGTGTTTGGATAGAGTCCATGTTCCTTCCCCATCTTGGCCAAACGGTTCCTTCCAAACATCAGTGAAGGGCAATTGTGCCATGAGTAGTTTTACAAACATTACATTTATAAGCAAATACTTTTTTCCAAAGCAACATACATATTTGAGAAAGCAGAGACTGACAATCCTGGGATCAAGTTGGGGTTAAAGGCCTTGATCAAGTGCTCAATGATGAAGCCACACTGCCAGCCATAGGATTTGAACCAGCAACCTTTCTAGGCGGCACAAAGGCCAACCCTGCAGAGCCACACACTACTCATTTTCCTCTGTTTTGATCTGATAGTTGATCTAACATTGGTGACATGCATTTATATTCAACATTAGTATGTAGGATAATAGTCAAGACGATATTATCGGGCTGGCCCAATTTGTCCGGCATGGGTTTTCGCCCAAAGACCCAGTTAAAGGCAGGCTGGAAATCTAGGCAGGGAAATGTCATCTACTGTTGTCAGGGTCTTTTCTTTTTACCAAACCTGGCAACCGTGTACTGTCAGAAAAAATATTTTCTTCTGCTTTGATACAGTATTCTGCTGTCCATGCTGGAGTCCATGTGAAACGCACAAGAATGGCATTTCTATACAAATGGATCCCCAATTGATTTGGTGTCTCGCAACCACGTTTAATCAGTTCATGATGCTTCTGTATAAACCCGAGTTCTTCGGTACTACAGCATGATGATGCAAATGGCAACCAGCAAAATGTGCAAAAGTTAAAGAGCAGCCTTCAAAAGCGCAGTGATGCTAAACAGTAGAAACGAGAGCCCCTTTGTCCCATGTGGAATTTTGTGTGTGTATTTACATGCTCGTCTCCAAACCTGCGTAGCTACAGGTTGGTGATCTGGGTCACTTCGCTGTTGGAGCTGCCTGGCTTGGGCGGTCCTGTTCCAGCCAGAGGCAGCTCCACATCTAGTCATGCGGGACGGCCGTGTCCGTCGGCAGACCCACAGCCGTAATCGTAGGTGTCCCCCCGCACACCGGGGCCCCCCGAGGCACGCGCTGGGACCCGTGGCGGCACGTCCGTGTGCAAGGTGCCGGGCTGGCAGAACTCTCGGAAGCAGCGCTTGAAGTTCTCATCCAGGAAGGCGTACAGCACGGGGTTGAGGCTGCTGTTGACGTAGCCCAGGGCGATGCAGAAGTGCATGAGTGCCACCGTCAGCAAGCTGCCTAGGTTGACGCCAAGGGATTGGGCCAGCGCCATGATCTGCACGGGCGTCCAGCATACCACAAAGGCCGCCACCACAGCCAGCACCATGCGCGTGATGCGCCGCAGGTTGCGATCTTTCTCCCGTGAGCCCGACAGCAGCCGCACGCTGCGCAGTCGCTTCACCATCAGGCTGTAGCACACGCTTATGATGGCCACCGGCACCACGAAGGAGAAGAGGAACACGCAGGTGCCAAACACAGGTTCCCAGTAGCTACGCGGGTCTGGCAATACCACGATACACTCGATTCCTGCGTTGGGGGGTGGGGGGTGCAGGGAGGCGGGTTTCGAAACACAGTGTCATCAATCAAAAGAAACTGTAACAGAGCAGGTGAGATGGGTTTCTGGCTAGAGTCGGTTTACAGTTCAGATCTGCCTGCAGGTGAATGTGGGAGAACGGCAAAGACAAAGGCAGATGCTTTAAAAGTTGGGAAAAAAAAGTCAGTAACACGTTACTTAAAGTACTCATGTATAATGCATTTATACCCTCATAATGCATTATAATTCAATTATAAAGTATTATAAACACAGCTATAACTATTCATAAAAAGGCAGACATTATAGCCATGTTTGTTAAACATTATGAATGCGCTATGAAGCTCTCATCTGTAATGCACTATACACACCTTCATAATGCAGTACAAAGCATCCTTAATTCTTATACTGACCATTATAATGCATTATGAAGGTATTCATAGTGCATTATAGATGAGAGCTACCAAAAAGTCTAATGCTCTAGTATCTGGCTCATATTTGTGTGTCTTCCAGTGTGTGTACAAGCTGATCAAGAAGTTAGATGCTCCACTTCTACAAATCTACAAACTCTTAAGTATTCCTGGTCAACTTACAACATTATGTCTGTAGTTCTCTCTGTATCGTTACACCAGATATAGCCTTCACCTCAGCACTGGCAACAGAAACCAGTAATTTAAAAAATGGGCTACAGCAAAGGATTTAATGTGCAAACCCATCAATAAGCTGAGTAGAGGGTCCCTGCAGTGAGGCTATGTGTATCCCTGATGCAGTGAGCACTCGGTGCCAGTACGAGGAGGAGCGTGGCTGCACTGGAATAACGAATGAGCATGGATCCCTGGCGGCAGAACGATTGTGATACCGAAAACGCCGGAGGGAAAACGTCTGCGTGCAGATGCCGCCTCCCTGTGATTCTCCCAAGAACAGGAGGTGGCAAGAGGCCAGCACGGCACTGAAAAACAATCATGCACAGCTAAACAGGAAGCTCACCTCTGCTTATCATGTAAAACGACTGGCCCACACCTATTCACCAAGCACCCGAAGCAGCATTATTACAGCTGTTCTGCAGAGTATGTTTACAAATTTGAAAAGTTTTTCAAAGCACATTTATGCACATTTATGGAGCACGGGGACATATTGGGCTGTGGGTTTGATTCCTCTCCTGAGTTAAAATGCTCTCTCTGTGTTTCCTCTTGGTGTTTCATACAGTATTCCTCCCACTTTCAGAAGATATAATTAGGTGAATTCTCTCTCTCTCTCTCTTACACAAACACACACACACACACACACACAGGGAGAGAGAGAGAGGTTTGTAATTATATCTTTGTGGGGACTCTCCATTCATTTCTATCCCAATATGACGACCTTAACCCCTACCCAGCCCTAACCTTAACCGTGGCTTTTGGAATTTTTAGTTTTTTGATTGCGTTCGCAGATCTTTGTGGAGACCTGAAAAATGGTCCCCACAATGTCAAAATAAGTTTTTCCAACACCACTGTATGTCTGTGTATATGAATCAGCTGGGCACAGTGAATTTGAAATACATGTAAAAAATATATATATATATATATACACACACACACACACACACACACACACACACACACAGACATATACAGTACAGTGGTACCTTGGAACACAAACTTAATTCATTCCAGAAGGCTGGTCATTCCAGACGCCCAACTAAATTCCTATTTAAACCTATCTACCTATTTAACTACTGAAGAAAAACATTGACAATCAACATAAAACTAATACACATATGAAAAAGCACACATACAAAGCAATAAACATGAAATAAATGACAACGCCGTACTCCGAATCGAGAGCAGAGACACATGCACCATTATAAATTACAGTCTTGCTATAATTTCCTTTTTAAGTTCTACAGTTACTCTCACCACTTTCCTCTTTGGTTTGCTGCTATTACTGCTCACTTTGTTAGGGGCCATGATTACTGTATCACTAAATGCTAAACTACTGTACTACTGTACATGACGCACAAAAAATTCACACCAAACACAGCATTCGCACGTCAAACTCAGTCGAGAGGTACTGTTTTAGCGGTCTGGTTTGGTTTGTCGTGTTCTGAGTTTTTGATCGAGTTGCGGTCAGATTTTTCTCGACTGACCCGTTCTAGGTCTGAATTTGGTTGAATGTATCTCACCACGTACAAGTTTTAGCAGGATCAGTCGAGCTCCATGATTTCGATCGAGGTACAAGTCGAAAAAAACTCAACAAACCCATCCGATGAGATAAGACGCGATGGAGTTCCAGGGTCCCAGTGTGTGTGTGTGTGTATGTGTATATATATGTGTGTGTTTGGATGTTCTCCCCGTTCTCCCCGTATCATTATCTGGTTTTCTCTAGGTGCTCCGGTTTCACCCCATAGTCCAAAAACATCCTGGGTTGCCCAATTGCCCTTAGGTGTGTGTGTGTATGTGTGTGAGTGTTTGTATGTGAGTAAGTGGATGATGTGTGAGTGTGCCCTGTGGCGGGCTGGTGCCACTTCCTGGGTTGAACCCTGCCTTGTGCTCATAGCCTCTGGGATAGGCTCCGGACCCCCCGCAACCCTAAATAACTCAAGCAGTTACAGAAAATGGATGGATTGATATATATACATGTTACTGATAAATACAGAGCGGGTATGATAAATATATGACATGTGGGTGTCAGTAAATCCCAACATGATGCTACAACGATGACAAATATTATGTATAACTTCTGAGCAATTACGCTTTGAAAATTGTTACACGCTCTGCACAATTTTGAGAAGTGCTTTAGTCTCTGCACTGGGAGTATAAATTCAAGTTAGATTTTTTTTTCTGGCAGGAGCTGTTAGTGTTCAATTTTTTTCTACAAATGTTGTTTTTACATGTCATCATCTTCTAGTGTGGCGGGTCTGGCAGCCTGGGGGGTAATGCAGGGGAAGCCTCTGCATAGACTGCCAGTCCGTAACAGGGTACACACATGCGCCACCAATCTGGGTACAGATTGACCTAACGGCATGTCCCCCAACCACAGAGTGACTGCACACAGAGAGCAGGGCTATGATTCCAAGTCCCTAACCCTACAGGTGTTTCTAGGTGACAGGACCATTCCCAAGGGTGACCTTTACGTCATAATTAAGAGCTTAACTGCCTAGAAGATAACACTCAAAAACAGGTACTGATTGCCCAGGAAGAACCACAAGTTCACAGAGTTAATATTACACTATCCTGGCTGGATTTTAACATTTTCTTTTGCATACATTCACAACACTTAGAATGTGCTGATGTTAATGCACTATTATAATGTGGGAAATACCACTTCTCTGATGTACATTGTTGTTTCCTAATAACATGTTGTGTTTTCTTACAATGTTTATGCAAATTGTTCTGCATAAGAGCATCGTGTTAATGAACAAAATGTAAAAATGTAAATGTGATATTTAACTGTGGAGGATATTCCATTATTAGTTCTGTATACTTTGGAGTGCATACTGGCCCAGGTGAAGTTCTGGGGATTTTTGGCAGAGCCTGAATCACAGTCATGCATGCGCCCCAAACTGCAACGGTCTGCGACGATCATACTAATAAGCAGCTTTATACACTTGCCACACACACACACAGGGATTTTGACATGCCCACCAGGAAATATCTGTGATGAGAGCAGACGCCGCCCCCCCCACCCCTGGCCGAGACACAGACACACACACACAGACACAGACACACATATATTTACTGTAGGAGATTGACAGACTTGTGGTGCTAAACCAATATTATGCCTGACAGATTTCTCTCTGGGAGGGGGGAGAGTCAGCGGGGGGGGGGGGGCTTTATATTGTAGCCTGCACTGACCATGTCACTTTGTATGTTTTCACTGCCGCATGAATTCTAATTAGCGCCCCTGTGACCCACCCCTCCCTTCCAGCTGCTGTTCAGCGAAATCTCCATCGCATCACTGTCTGCTAGCGGCAGGCTTCCCAGAGACATGTGTAAATTACATTATGGCCCCACCTGTACTAAGAACAATGAATAATGCAAGATCCAACGCTCCATCCCTTGTTTTGTTCTTTGCCGGACAGCAGATTCACCAATAAATCTACATCAGAGGCAGATTTCCAGAGTCAAAGACATTGACCTCCGCGATTCACATGTGGCGGCGATCGACAAATGCCAGAGAACTATCCAATCGATGCACTGCGGCAGGCAATCATAGGTATTTGGGATGCAGAGAAAATAAATGAGAGCATGGAAATGGTTAACAAAATGCCGGGCAGTACTGGAGACCAGGGATCTGACGTGCGTGTGCTCACCAAGCAATAAGCAAAATCACTGAGACCAAGCCATGGATTGTGAGCATTACAAGAAAGGTGGCTATGGTAACAAACCCAGAACACCCAAGTGGAAGTCTGTTAACTGTTTTGAAAAATTTTTTAAATAATCTAAGCAGCTCATTCATCTACCTTCCATAACAACTTGTGTAGTAGGGGTTGATAGAGAGTCTGGAGCTGATCCCAGAAAGGACAGGACACTAAGGAGGGAACACCTTGGAGAGGATACTAATATTGTGCTGTGGTCTCTTAACACACACACACACACACACACACACACACGTCGGGTAAGCATATCTTTATGGGGACCGCTCATTCATTTCTATGGGAAAAATGCTAACACTAACTATGACAACCTTAACCCCTACCCAGCCCTAACCATAGCCATAAGGAACCAAGCAATAAACAAAAGTTTTAGCATTTTTAATTTTTAAATTGCAGTCACAGATTTTTATTAAATTGAGTTTTCCTTTATGGGGACCATAAGGGGAAGAAAATGGATATTCATCACGTTGTGGGGACATTGTGTATAAAGGTATACCCTCTCTCTCTCACACACACACAAACACACACACACCACCTGGGCAAATTAGAGGCACCAAATCACCTAAAACCAATGTCCTTGGACTACGGCAGGAAACCCAGATGAATCAAAAAACATGCAAACTCCACCCACACAAAGAGCTGGAAATCGAATCCAATACCCTGGAGGTGTCAGGTGACTGTGCTAGTAAAGTGAATTTAATTCATTGCTTTTATTTTTTATTACAGATTTCGCATTTGATGTATTGCCTTGAATATATTTTGCATTTGGTGAGACATGGTTCAGGCCTGTTTACAGGCAGGTAACAGTGATTCCTTTGACATGGCAAATTGCCCTCAACTTACTGTACACTGACAGCAATTATATTAACAACATGTACCTGAGCGACCTGAGCCAGTACCAACCGCACCTGCCTGCCAGCCCCTTACTGTCTGTCTCCAGAATGACACAGGGCCAAGGGCTCTTAATCAACCTTAAATATCCACCACAGTCACACACATTATTATGAAACTGCAGCCAGGGATGTATTTAGAAATTCTGGGACCCCTGACAAAATGTCATCCTGCCCCCCTCCTGACTAAAAATGGGTCTTTCACGGTATATAGAATTTGCCAAGTGGGGGAGGGTACCCTACAGTACATTTTGCTGGGTAGGGGGGGTCCCTCATGATTAATTATCATTTTTGTATTCAGGGGTCCACATAAAATGCTGGGCCCCCTGAATCTGCCAGGGTCTCCCAGCACATTACGACTCCCCTGCCAGCAGCCTATATTCACTGCTTACCGCTGTCATCGAGCAACACTCTAGTAAACGTGAAGCAGTTCGCTACCCAAGCTGCGCTAAAGCTCTCTCAAGCCATTCCGTCGCCGGTAAGATCTCTGTATGCAGAATGTGTGCTGACAGAAAGCGAGGAGGGGGAAGGTAATTTAATTAAGAGAGCAAAATTCAGCTTTCATGACAGTAATATTTCAAAGCGCTGTATAAGCAGGCTAATTAAAACCGGCAGCGTACGAGCAGGCACCTACAGTGCATGTTAGGAACGCGGCCCTCACTTTCAAGGCGATATAATTTGAGTTTAATAAACACTTTGTGCTGGTGCTGACAAATGGTAGCATTGGAACTCGCTTTATCTGGGAAAATTATTTGGATTATAGTTAATTAAAATGGCAAAAACAAATTTGCAAAAATAAATATTGGCAGCAACACACGATTAAGACAAATTCCAGATAAACTGCGGGGGGATTATTAATCCTTAGTGTTCTTGGCTTTTTCTAAGCAGTTACCTCCTGCCTCAGTTTACCACTGGTTTTATTTTACTTGGCCTTTGTGCCAAATATTTGTAGTAATTTAGTTTCTGCAAAAGAATATTTATTTATCCAGATTATCCAGGAATGACAATTACAGTGCAGAAACTCCTGTGGTTCTCTATGTACTGCAGAAGTGTCAAAATCGCATATGTGAGCAAGGAAGGTAGAACTGACAAAACAGGTTTGAAAATGGCCTTTCAATGTTTAACACGTTAAGGGATGTTTATTTTATCAGATAATAAAGGTTTAATGTTTTTAGGTTTAGTGTTTTTATAATTGTGCAACTGAACTCCCTACCTCTGGTTTGTTGTTTTTTACGGACAAACACATAATTGAGAAAAATGAAAACCATTTGGATGGATGCACTTAGCTTTTATAAGTATGTCCTCTTTTTCCAGCAGAGGATTATGCTATCTGAAGCTCCTGCCCCCCTTCGCCTTTGTTTACTCCGGTTCTGACACTGCACTCTTATCCCAGTCCTGTGGACTAATGTGCTCTAGTTTGTATTTTAGCCGAGCTTCGTGTTATTGACTATACACTTAACTAGTATCCTGAGGGGTCCCATGTAGATCAGCATGGTGATGGACTGTCTTAATTAGGCAGTGAAATAATATAAAAAAACATCCATATTATGGACTCACGAACATAGAAAAATCATTCAAAAATGTCTAATGCTGCGTTCCATTTACCTCGCAGGTTGGAAGTCAGAGCTGGGAATGACATCACACCCGAGTTAACCGCATTCTAGTGCAGCATGTCAGAAAGCCATTTAGAAATACCAGGGACCTGTTTCATAAAGCAAGATTTCTTGCTTAGCCAGATAACTTGTAGGATTTAATTTACCCCAGTTTAAATGACTTTATCTTTGTTCATTTACATTGAACCCAGATTATCTTAAATCCTACAAGCTATCCGGCTCAGCAAGAAATCCTACTTTCTGAAACAGGCCCCAGTTCTAGCCCGGTTAATTATTAGCCGTTGTTACCAATATCAGTTGATGTGGTATTTTATGCATAAAAACACCTTAGCAACACCTCCACAAATAGTGGTTGGACAGTACTGTGTGTATGACCAATTTCACGAGCCACAAATAAGACGTAAGTGCTAATAAACAGTATATAGCTACAGCTTTAATTTCTGTTGATAAAGGGCGCGGCCATCTTGGATTCTGTGGTCAAATGGAATGCAGCATAACACCTGCCTGACAGCTTAATTTTCACTTTCACTTCTATTTGACAGATACGTGTGGCCAACTTGAGAAAGAATGACTAACCGGTGAGGAATCACTCCAGAGATCTACGTACCATTGTGCTCCACTTCCACGTCCCCCATGACCATGGCCGGCACCCCGATGGCTGAGGCTAGGGCCCAGACGCACACGTTGACCACCTTGGCCTTGTGGGGCGTGCGCATGTCCAGGGCCTTGACCGGGTGGCACACCGCGATGTAGCGGTCCACACTCATCACGGTGAGCGTGAATGTGCTAGTGAACATGTTGTAATAGTCGATGGAGATGACCACCTTACACAGGACGTTTCCGAAGGGCCAGAAGCCCAGGAAGACGTCAGTGCCCTGAAATGGCAGCGTGGCCAGCACCAGCGAGTCCGCCAGGGCCAGGTTAAAGATGTAGATGTTGGTGGCTGTCTTCATTTTGGTGTACCTGCCATGCAAAACACAAAAATGAAATGTCATCTATTATTCAGAAAGACAAATATTATTACACTGCCATTCATAGTCTAATTGGCTTTGGTGCATAAGGCTGCGGCACAGAAATTGACAGGAAAATCAGAACAAGCGCAGTTAGAAAGATGTGCTATTTACTTAACGAATAAAGAGAAGGTAATGTATTTTTAGGGACCCCATTAGCATCACAAGGAAAATTAATTCAGAATTTTGCAACGTCGGTAATTATTATGGCATTATATAATGATACAAACCACATTGTCCTAATTTCAGATCCTGTCTTCCAGAGGTGCAAAACTATGCAAATATGGCACACGGAAAAGTGACAATGTAGCTGGTGCAATTAAGTTATTTGCGTGTGACAAAAAAAAATGCCAGAGGGAATGGAATCATTCAAACGAGAGAAAACCATAAACAGCTGTATTGTGCCACTAATGTTAAATGTATGTGTTCAAACACAGTTTTGCATATAAAAACATTAAATTAACAGTACTATCACAGTGAATGCTAAGATCCAATTAGCACAATCCGTGTGAGTTGTGAAATACAAAGCTGGAGTATACAGATCGGGGAGGTTTAAGAAGCTGTATCGATCGGTACCTAGTAGCTGTATCGATCGGTTCCTAGATCGGACCTAGAATGCTAATCGTTTGGAGCGGTTCTGTTCCGTTGCTTGCATTAATGATAACAACAAAGTCAAACTCTTTTGCATTAATCAGATTCCAGGCTTCTAATCCATATAAATCATTGCTTATGCTCTGAAATTATTAGCGCAGATCTTCATTAACACTTTTCTTTATTAAGTCAAGAGTGATTCACAGAACCAAATAGGGGAAAGTTGGGTAAACAAACAGGACATGCAGAAAGACAAGAGAAAGACAGTCGGCGCTCTTAAGCACCTGTCCCACGATGCAAATAATGTCTCCTTTGCCGCTAGAGATTCTGCAAGGCGTGGGTGGAGAAAGTAATAAACGAAATAGTACCGCAAGTGTGCGTCATGACCAGCGCAGGTCCCGTCACCGCTATAGAGAGAACATCTTTCAAATCCAGTGAAGAGGAAAATAACATTGTCTTCTTCGTTATATTCTCTTATAGAATGCAATCAGAATATATTTGACTCCAGTGAGAGTGCAAAATTATTTTGTCAATGTGAAAACAAAATTTGTTAGACCTTCACAAATAAAAAGGGAAAATGACAAATTCTCTAAGCATTTATCTTCTTGAATTAATTTGTCCTCCCTTGGTGAAAATGACAGCCCCAGATTTTCTGTCAGGTAGCAGAATTGTCAGCCTGAACAATACAATTTTTGTTCATTCTTTTTTTACAAGCTTCATCAGGCTGCACGTGGAGCATGAATAAATCGCAATTTTCATATCCTTGATTGCCACATTTTCCGGTGCCGGCTGTGAGTGTGCCATTCTGAAACCACCTTTTTAGCTCTGATGCTCTTCCAGCATGGCTTTATGCTTGGAACCATGCCCCCCCCCCCCCGCAAGATGACTCCTTACCACAGTCCCAGATCTCCTGCACACTGAAGCAGGATCCTCCAGGACTTAGCTGCACTTTGCTGCACCCATTTTCCCCTTCATCCTCACCAGTGTTCCAAGGTGTCCATCGGGCACTGAACCATCTCTGTAGCATGATGCTAGCATCACTGCGCCACACAGTCGGGAACCAGCTGAGTTGCAGATGATGTGCAGCGTGATGCTGGCTCTCAGCACTTAGCACCGGAGCCAACGTCTCACGAGGCACATTCTTCCACTCAGTCTCTCCAGTGCCTTTTCAACCACAGCCTCCTCTTTGCTGCTCGCCTGTAAGGCCTGGATTTTCGAACCACTCGAGCCATTATTGATCTAATGTGGCGAGGTTTGTCTCTGTGTTCTCTGTTGTGCCATTCCACTCCTGAATGGGCTGGGATTCACAGCTACACCCTTATAGTGCTTTTCCACTGCCACCGAGACCCGAGTCATACCCAACCCGTACTGCAAACTGGCGGTTTTCCACTGCAAAGCACACGAACCGTACCTGAGCTGTAACCGCACTCACATGGCCGCTCTCTCTAGCAGGGCCGAAAGTGTGACCAAACCCAACTGCTACCATCTGATTGGTCAAAATGCATGGAGATACTGGTGTCCTGGACAAGGATTAACTGAAGGAAAAGCGCATATTCTATAATTATTCATTATTAGTAGTGCACTCCCAAAATCTTCGAACTTGAAAATTTCTAACCTCCTATTTAAAAAAGCATGGAATGGATTCATAATGTAAATTTACACCAGTGAATGCTAATTTAGATATTTTATACTTGCATAGCATGGTGATTCTCACAAACTTGCTAGCATAAATTAGCACACAGTACAATAATAGTAATAATCGAGCCAACCCTTCTGCAATGGAAAACCGAAGCGGACTGGCACTGCGCCGTAACTAGACCTTCTTCGCAGTACGGCTTGGGTACGGGTCGGTTTCTGTATGCCACTGGACCACACTAAAGATGCACCTCTTCCAACAGACACCATTCCATCGCTGATAGTAAGAAGCCTGTCATCAATGGTCTCAAATCAGACTCACCACAATCTGAATTTGAATTTCTTTAACCGAATTTGAACGTGTTAACCTGAACTTGAATTTTTATTACCACACAAGCATCATAAATTCAAATTCAGGTAACAAACTCAAATTCAGTTTCTTTAATTCAGAATGTATTCACTGATGAGACTTCTAAGCACTTATACTGTATAAGTCGCTCTGGCTAAGGGAGTCTGCCAAATGCCGTAAATGTAAATGTTTAATTCAAGTTCAGGTAAACATATTCAAATTCCGGCTCTGGTATCCACATAATGAAATTTAAGTTTTGATTCAAATTCAAATTGCTTTATTTATCCCCAAGGGGAATTTTTTGTATTGCAGTATCAATTTACATAAATGACACAAATACAGAGGCATAAAGGTAGATATAACACAGAATTACAAATCACAAAAATATACATCTCTGGAAAAAATTAAGAGACCATTCCATATTTTTTAAGAATATGCACTATTAAATCCTGGTTTAATCCTGGTTCTGCTGGCAGAAGGTTATACCGCGAGGTAGGCTGCTTCCAGGCTCAAGGTTTCTAACACAGCAGAACAGAAGAACAAGGTGAAGCAGGAGACACTGACAATAACCAAAAACCAGATAGGTGGAGGGTGGAAGCAACTTTCTAATACCAGAGATGACTGACCGTCAACTTATCCGACAGTGCCTCATAGATTGGAGTGACCTTCAAAACAAATGGGAAACATTAAGTGCACTGCTTGGACAATTCATAACAGGCTCCTAGAAGCAGTACTGAAGACCCTTAAACCAAGGAAGAAGCCCTTCATTAATGAGAAACAGGGAAGAACCAGGCTGAAGTTTGAAGAATTTATACTTTACACAGGAGGATACCCATAAATTGAGAAATGAGTGAAACGAAATGATTTTTTTCCAGAGCTGTATATGTACAAATATACAAAAAACAGTATGCTACAGTAGAGTAAAAACTTTACAACAATATAACTTAGAGTGCAAAATAAATGTAAATGTGCATTGTGCATTTCCTTAGAAGAGAAGACTCCTCTTCTGGCACAGAGAGGCGTTGTTGTAGATGATTATTGCCATAAGCCATCTCCTTCGTCTTGGGCACATTCAAGAGGAGCTGGTTGTTCCCACACCATGCCACGAAGTGATCCACCAGTTCCCTGTACTCAATCTCCTGTCCACCACAAACACACCCTACAACTGCAGAGTCATATGAAAATCTCTGCAGATAATAGGACTTCGAATTGCACTGAAAGTGAGAGGTATACAGGGTGAAGAGGAAAGGTGAGAGTACAGTGCCCTGCGCTGCTCTACTAGCCTCCTGCTCAGACACACATCCACTCAGCTACACAAACTGTGGTCTGTCCATCAGGTAGTCAATAATCTAGGAGGTTGTTGAGGCATCTACCTTCATCACTTGGAGCTTCTCACACAGTGTAGGCTGGATCATGTTAAAGGCATTGGAGGAATCAAATAACATGACCCTCACAGTGCTACCAGCTTTGTCCAGGTGAGAGTGTGCACACTGAAGCAGGTAGATGATGACATCTTTCACTTCAACCTCAGGGTGGTACGCAAACTGCAGTGGGTCCAGAGAGGAGCTACCTGATGTCTGAGATAGTCCAACACCAGTCTCTCGAGGACTTTCTAAGTCATTGAGGGCAGATGGATGAGGCTTCTTAGGTACTGGAACAAAGCAGGAGGTCTTCAGTTTCAGGTTAAAACATTCAATTTCAGGTAAATAAATTTAAATTTGGTTTGTGGTGAGTCTGATTTGACACCATAGTCGTAAAACGATCACAGACATTAATTCACCATTTTAATCGTGTGCAGCTCTGTGGGTCTTGGCTTTTGTCACTGTATCTCTTACCCTGACAGGACACTACATCCTTGCATGGTGCATTTCTGTTTAAAACTGATACCATTTTACTGTACAACATTCGCTGCATCTGAATAATGCTAACATGCAGGTCACTTAGAATAAAAGCAAGCACTTCACATACATATGACAATGTACTCACTCACACTAGAACCTTCCAGAAAAGCATGCATTTATCCAGACCTCATGCTAAATGCTTTAATCATGGACATGGACTTCATTCAAATAATTATGAAACTCCAAATGGAAAACTCATTGACCTCCCTACCTAGAAAGCTTGGTGGTGTTTTATCAATGTCTTCCTGCTTTTATATTCATAAAATATTTATATTTTCACTTTGATCAGTGGCTAAATAATCCTATTTATTCCAAACTGTAGCACAATAACATGTTTTATAACTGTTTTTATAACTCCTCTATACTTCTGAGCACAGTACACTGTGCTGTAAATGAAATGCATCCAATGGATCAAAAATGATTCAGTTAAACAAGCACAGCTATAGCATTACTTAGCATAGTTAGTGGTAATGCTAATATACAATGGAAATACAATGTACTCACTCAGATACACAACTCAGGAAATGGATGAACTGATGTATGGATGTTCCATTGCAGAATTGCACTGTTGCAAGCAGCCGGTATGCCCTTGTTGCACATTAAACTATAAAACACCCATCATAGAAAATAAGTTAAATTGCCCAGGGTCACCAGGTGTGCGCATATCGAATGATTGACTTGAGACTTTTCTACATGGGTGGGAAGCTGCGTGACTCATTTTGGATAAAGAATTCCTGCTAAAAGGGCTTATACCACAGCAAGAATGCCCCCTGCCAGACGGACTTAATTCGTCTGCCGATCATGACACTACACCGTCTGAACCAGCGCCGGTGCAAATGTTCCTGCAGGGTGCGCTATTGATGTCCTATATGGGAAACATCCAAGGACAAGAGATTTATCACTCAGTGTGTGAAAAGAGGTGTATACAGACTGGAGTTCTCCTGTATACTCCTTGATACTCCTGAGATAATCATTCGTATCTGGGAGTTTGCTGTCCTCTTACACAGTCCCAGATTCTCCTGGATACGTACCAGGTCCGGGGGCCCTCAGAACTTGAAGGGCCAAGCCATCAGCTAAGGACCGCATTCAGGCAACTTCCTGAAAACCCCCGTCTAACAGCTATATTCGGACAATTGTGGGTGTTTGCCGGTCCGGATAGCAAAGTTCTGCTGGTATTCAGTCACCTCCACCAAACAGCAAGTTTCATGGGTGTTATACTCCTGGATACATCACTTTTCATGCTGTGACTGTAAGACTGGTGAGGGGAGAATGATATATGATGGAACATGGGTACAGAGATAAATTCACATCTAAAGTAACAATACTTAATGTCACGATGACATTGTAATTTTATGAAACGCAAATCCATATTCAGAGTTGCACACGTGTGCCCGAACCTGCTCATTAAGCTGCAGGAGTATAATTCTCATTTTACAATAATGAGCCCTAATTTACAACTGTACGATGTTTAGGTTGCGATTATAAATTAGCGTTTATGCATTTACAACTTCAGAACTACATTCACGAAATCACTGGTTACGTGGGGAAAGATACGTTGCGAGAGGCAATTGGGTTTTGACAAAAAAAAATCTCACTGCCGTCAAGTTCTGATGAGCATAATCCAAACGGAGAGTTTCAGAGATGTCAGGGGGCTGGCCTGAAAGCAGAAGTTACCTCAAACTTACCTACCCGCCAACGATTGCACATTAGCAGCCACAAACTATCTACAATCTAAACTGCTCTTATAAAATACGTGTGACAAATGCATTGCAAAATGAATGTGCGAATCTCTTGTTGTAAATGTCAAGGTGCACTACACATCAAGTTACAGATTTACATAAATGATTTTGGATTTGCGATTTCTTTTTTTACGTGCGATTCATTCAGACGTAGATCTACAATCATACATATGACCAAACTGTTTCGTTCACTCATGGTGGCTGAGTCCAATAGGCTCATACCCGCAGGATTGTGGGTATAAATCATGCGCTTGGCTCTGTGTGGTGATTTTCTCCTTGCATTTGGGATTCTTCTGAGGGCTCTGGTTTCCTCCCCAGGTCAAAACATACAGCCAGGTGAATCAGTGACTTTAAATTACCCATATTGTGTTGGGATAGGAGCCAGGCTAACCACAGCCCTGAACTGAATACGCATTTAAGGAAGATCAATGGAAGGATGGATATTGCTTAATGATTTCTCTCTCTCTTACACACACTGCCCCAGTCTGATGGTCTCTGCAAAAATACAGAAATAAATTGCTAAACAGCCAGCAAAGAGTATTTGAGTATATATCTCCACCTGGGTCATCTGATACAGACCCATCCAAACAACGTTAGGCTATTATTTTCTTATAAGTAATGAAGGGAGAATCAGGCACCGTACACATGCTTTTCTTTGTACATGCAAGAAGCTCTCTTTTCCTGCAGATTTAAATGTAACTACAATGCGTATATGAAAAAGACACAAACTACCATAAACACAGTGCATATAGGACATGGAAGAAAGTGCAAATGTAACTATGATGCAGATTTTAATTGTGAATGTTTTGTAATTGGATCTGAATGTCGTACTTGCGCAGTTTATATTCTGTAATAATAAAAATGAGAATAAAAAACTGCATGTTTTGCCGAGGAATGCTGACTTGTTGTTTATAGTCTATCCCAGCCTCTGGCATGACGGCACCTCAGATAACAACAGAAGGTAGAAGACGCTAATGCTATAAAACCGCAGGTCAGACCCAGTCCGCCAAGCAAAAGGTAGAAATGTCTAAAAACAGTGGCTGTGAGGTCAGTTAAAGCCTCGTTAGAGCCCCAAACACAATGGTAATTACCGGACTTCATTTCCACCCAATTTGTGAAAATCCAATATTCTTCCCCCCATTGACTGAGAAGTTGCAGTTGATGTATTGGCCAGAGAGCCCTGCTAATTGCTTGGTAACCACCTTAGCAACATACTTTGAATTAGGAAGCACCTAATGTCTTGAAGTGACTTACAGCACACATTTAACACGTGAATTACTCCTTGCACATTCTAGTAGCATATGTTAGGAATAATCTATTATTAGCATGAATGCTGAAAGGATTTTGATTAAATGAACTCAAATTATTGAAAATACCATATATTCTGTTATACGCTGCCTGGCCAAAAAAAAAGTCAGCGCTTGAATTTAAATCAGCAGGTACTTAAATGCCAATGATAGCATCTTTATTAAAGCTTAGCAACGTTATGCAGCGATAAGGTGAAGTCAGTTGAATCCTGAATGGCCAGGTTATCCCATCAATGGATTTTTTCTTACATAGAGGCATGGGCATATTCCGGGATGATAACGCCAAGATTCATAGGGCTCGAATTGTCAAAGAGTGGTTTAGGGAGCACAAGGAATCATTTTCACACGGGAATTGGGCAGCACAGAGGCGTGACCGTAACCCCATTGAAAGTGTTTGACATATACTGAAGAAGACTTTATGGAGTGGTTCAACTCACCTATCATCAATACAAGATGATCTTGATGAGAAATTAATGCAAATCTGGATGAAAAAAATGTTGAGATGCTAAATAAGCACATTGAAACAATGCATTAACGAATGTGCACAACAATCAAAGTTAAAGGAGGCCCAACAAAATATTAAACTGCGCGACTTTTTTCGGCCAGGCAGGGTATGTTCTGTATAATATAATATATGCTCATCACATAGATTCACGTTGCAGACGGGCATGGTCAAGGAACAGAAGTTGCGGCTCCAACAGACAAGGGACTTAATTAAACTCAAAAAAACACAAGAAACAAAAGGATCACAAGGGGTCAAAACAAAGCAGGTAAATGACAAAAACTAAAGCAGGGAGCAATTCAGGAACAGCTAAAGCAGAGCAGCAGCTATGTTTTCCAAGGCCCTGGACTGGGGGGGGTCTTGGTCTGCAAAATCTACCAAGGACACACCCCACCCCCGCCTCCAGTTTGCAAAGGGGCCCAAGATGTAATTTTGTCAAGGACCCCAAAATTCCTTGCTAGACCTCTCCACATGAGTATTAACTTCATTGTTGCTATACATCCATGTGGAAATACACAAGTGGTCTGGCGAAGCACCCGTGTGTGCTTGGGGGGGGGGACATGCTTTACTAAGGGGACCCACAGACTTCGATTCCTCCTTAGATGCAATTTCTTCATTAATGGGGCCATAATTTAAACAAGACCCAAGTGTCATGGGTGCAGTGTTTCCATGGAGGTAAACAACCCCACTTCTGCACGATTGAACACAGAGCATCTGTGGGCTTGGAAAGGGGGCCGGACAGGAAGGGATGTCGTGGAGGCAGGCAAACTGCTCCCAAGGATGCTTCCCAGTGCATGTGGTAGGCCTGCTACCCGCGTGCTGCTCCCGCTGTGTAGGCCTCTCGGGTAATGTATTCCCTTTCATTCTGGACATGCCCACACGTCTGAAATATTAACTGCCCCGCCTGAATTATTCACAGGGATTTGAGACTTACTGAAAAGACGGAAAGGGGAGCGATGGTTAATGGAGAGGAAATATCCTGTGTATTCCCCTTTTGATGGCTGCACTGCCGGAATCTGAGCCTAGACTAAATTGGGTGTAAACTCCAGATCAACCTTGGGTCGATTTGTTCTGACCAAAACAGGCATTCCTGCTTTCTGACTGACAGAAGCAAATATGTGAAATGTCACATTCAAACACTCTCGCAGTGCATCATTCCAGTTAAAATACATTTATTGACACTCCAATAAACACGTAAAAACAGGCACTGCTGAACCAAGTGACGCATCCACAATCACTAATTTTCTGCCCTATGGTCCCTGAGACCACTGGAAAGAACAAGAGGACCTTAGGGCAGCTGCAGGTCGAGGAGCACAGGGTAGAACAGGTGGGCACGCATAATGGGAGCAATGGGGCGGGGCTAATTGGATGGCCCCGCCCCATTGGGCATGACACAAGGCCCGCTATTATTAATTCTGCATTATTTTAAAAGATAAAGAACCTGTTCCACAGGGGCCAAGCTCACCCACCCTGCTCCCTATCACCGAGTTTAGAGGCAGGTAGAATTCTGGATGCATTATGTTTGAAAGGCAGGACACGGCTAAAAACCTGAGTAGAATTTGACATTGAATGGTAATAAAATTGTCCTGGACGTGGGTGACTTTGCTGGTAGAAGTCTTGCAGGCCCATGTGTGAAAGGCGGTTAATTTTTGCCAAATTCAACCACACCACGGAATGCAAACCGAAGGCTGAGATGCATTTTTGCTAAGTATTTCCATCACCATCAAAACCAAACATGTCAGTCCCACCCTGAAATGAGCCCTGGAAGAGTCTGTTTATAGCTTCATAGTCAACTGAATATTGTTTTATAAGAAACTTAATTAGATTAACCTGCTGTGTATTACTAATACTAATGCACTACAACAGCACAAGCAGGTCTGAGGCAGAACTGTAATAATATAATTGGACAGAATCACACTGTCCATTTTGTTAACCCGATCATCATAATCATCATCATCATCATCATCACTAATTAACTGTGAGGTGTGTACCAAAATAATCACCAATAGCAGCACGAAAAAGACTGTAGCCTAAGACAACCAAAACAACATATATCTGGTACCAGCATGCAAAAAACAACAAAATGGCTGAGGCAAGATGTCTGTGATCGATTTGGTTCCAGGTTTGACAAGTTGTTGTATTGTTATTCAAATAAGGTCTGTCTGCTCTCGTGGGCACAGAACCCGAATCACTATTAAAACATGTATACTCAAAGACCAACAGAAGAACGAAACTACAAGATTAATCTAATTTCATGCAGTGGGAGATTAGCACTGTTTTCTGAGTTGCTCTTCGCTAATGGATTCTAAAAGCAGACTCAAGGCGAGGAAAGAGACCATGATTATTTCATGTGTCAATGAGCATCATTTAATGTATCCGCGAGCCTTAAGCATTCATAATAACAGCGATTATGTATTCAATATTTAATGAAAATACAGAAAATGTACCATTTGGAGGCTAATATATTTATCATTCTGAGAATTCCTTCTTAATGAAAGTGTTCATCAGTGCTAAAGTCTAGCTCTGAGCTGCAGGCCACACCCCGCTAACATTAGCATCTTTAGCAGTGGATCTCTAAAGGCCCCTGTCATACTAGCCTTAGTATTAGCCCAGCTCTTCATATTGTGCTACATGACACATTAGCCTTATAAATTACATTAGTATCCCATAACGCTTGCTATGAATACCTACTGCAAAATGCAATACCGATGTTGATAAAAGACTATAAAGCACATGTAATATTGTAATTATAATTATATTTTTATACGATGCAAAAAATCCACCAATGTGCATTAAGCTTGCTTCAGCAAAAGTATACAAGTATTTATAAATATAACACATTCATTTTTCATATTTGCAATGTATTATGCAGTCACAGTTCCTTGGAAATATTACGTAGGCTCAGTGTTCAAGTATATTAATGTTCAGTGTTAGAATCACCACCATGGCAACAGTCTTATCTTTAAAAAGACAAAATGTGGTGTTTTTCAAATAATCCCTCTATCCACCCATCTTCCATTTGCTCTCCCAGTAAAGGGTCACAGGGATTTCAAAGAAAAAAAAGGACACATTTGTGTTTATCCCTCTCCATCCCTTTGCTGTTCCATTTAAATGTCATCACTATTGCTCCATCAGTGTTTGTGTCAATCTTGGTTCTGTATTATCTCAAGCAACAAAAACAGTCCAAAAGTAATAGGTACAAGTAAGACAATATATCATACTTGTCAATGTTGACACTTCATTGATCCCCATGGGGAAAGCTTTCTTTTCACCTACCCCATCTTTCTCTCCATAACACATGTAGGTAAGAGCAGGCTTGGCAGGGAAGGGCATCCATATCCATGGGGCTGGGAGTTAAGGACCTTGCTCAAGGGCCCATATTCTGCCAAGGCCAGGCTCCAGCCACCAACCTTTCTGATCACAGACGCAAAGGCTACGCCTACTGAGACACATACTAACCCCAGATGACTAATAGTGAGTATTAATTACTGGACCTGATCAGCATTCCTCTATGCAGTTCAGGGCAGCTTTAAAACCAAGATCTGTGAATGTTTTTTGCCTCTCCCTAGCTCACAGTCCTCCCTCAGGCTCGCTCAGGTTGAGAGCTGCAATGAAAAGGAGTCAGAATAACAGCTATCAGCAACAGCATGAGCTCAATGTCAACCGCTGGAAGATGAACCTAGTCTGAGAGCCAAAAGCCAAAGCTTATCAAAGAACTCACACAATGACTCAACATCTGGAGAGTCATAACCAGTTCAATAAGCATGGCTACTTGTATCTTCTCAAGTGATCATAAATGAAGCAGTAACCAGCATCATAATCCTACCTAGTTAAGGCTTCAAATCTTCATTTTACCCATCACTACAGGCTCCAGGAGCAGCTAACCTCTTACTAGGGGTGAACTGATCTGATATTTGGGATCGATATTGGCACCGATCCATAACTAATCAGACGGATTGGACATCAGCCATATGTGACCAATCCACATCCGATACTTAATTTAATTAAATTTTGGCAGTCTGTAAAAAAGATTCTTGTTAAATCGATTTCAATAATAAATCGCAGGACAGATCTTGCCCATTTTAGATGTGTTTTTGTGGCATTCAAGCTGAACGCTAACACTGCCTCTCTGTCTTTTTGTCACTCAGTGGGTGCGACCGCAGTGACTTCCGCTTGCTGTGACATCATGCATTTACCCTTTGCAGTATGAGGAGCGAGAACTTCAGATAGGAGGGTGTAATGCAACTTGCATGTTTGCAAAACGAACTAACAAACGTGTCTGCAATCTGGAAGCATTTTACGCTTGAAGCAAGAACTAGTAGCTCAGCGATTTGCAATCTTTGTAAAACCAAAGTGTTGAGAGGTGGAAGTAGCGTTTAGCGGAAAATCCCACTAAATAAAGCACACGCAATTATACAAAGCCAAGTAAGTAATATGAAAAAAGCAGTGGATGATTTGGGAGTCACTGGCTTGGGCTGCTTTGCGCCCAGCAAAGGGGCTGCTATCATAGTGAATGACGCTGTTGCCAGTGGGAGAAAAATTGTGGGACATTTTAAGCATTCGCCACTTGCGTATCTTCACTTGGAAGATATTCAGATTGAAACGCAAAATGCCTCAAAAACGCTTAAAACAAGATGTACAGACAAGGTGGAACAGTGCGTTGAGTATGTTTCTAGTAGCCTAATTAACAAAGCTTTTTGATAAATATTTTTTTCATTTGTATTTACTAGTTCAAAAAAAGAGCTCTGGTATCGGATCGACTCATACCAGCCGATACCCTCTGTTCAGGTTTTGGGCTAGTATCTGCACTGAAAACGTGGGACCGGTGCACATCTACCTCTTACCTACATAGATCCTCTAAATAGCTTTTCTTAAAATTATATCCTTCTGTGCACCCTGCAAGATGTGAGCTCCCTGGAAGATGTAACATCATCTTTATTGGCCTTTTCTATCACCTGGAATTAAAAGGCATAACAACCCCAATAACCAACTGGAGGTCACCTTTGAGAAGTATAAGATCATTTCTCCCCTCCCTCTATATTAAATCTGCAGAAGACATCAAAAAGTAATGTCTGTCTATTGCTTTCCTGTTACTGTTACACTGATGACACTCAACTTTTCTCTTAATTTTCTCCCTCCAGTTCACAAGTCTTACCCCCAATTTCATGCTTCTAGCCTCTCCAAGACTGATCTTATGTACACTGCTTGCAGATTCTCCCCCATCTTCAGTTATCTATTTCAGGGGCTGCATCCTTCTAAGGCTGCATTCCAAGACCAATTGCATCACAGTGGTGCGACAAGGCTCTCCCATTTCGAAGGCTCCTTTAAATGTGGTCTAGAAATGTGTTCTTCTTTTTCCAAGTTGCAAACCAATGGATCCACCCAATGGATCCTTCACGGCCCAGCCAATAACAAAATCAATTGTGCAAAAGTAAAGTGGGTGTGTCCTGGATAGGTGATAGGAGTGACACTTCGTGACTCAAGAGTATGGGCGGGAACAACTGATGACGCAAGTAGGAAATTATCCGTAGGTATAGATCATCCCATTTGGCAACGCTTTCTGTTCAACCTGTAAAGAATGCAGCCTACGAAAGCTACACCTTTAGAGACCACGTCTTTCGAAGGACGCAGCCCCTGAATTCGGACACAGACTAGGCACTTTTCGTTTGAACACGAACTACTGGGATGGCGCTTACAATGATAACTTGCTGACTGGTTGATGACAAGCACCAGAGCTGAAGCTATGAGGAGGTACATAGAAAAGAAAAAGAAGTAACGAAACAAAAATTGAGCAAATGGAATTATTTTTGAGCCTCAATTACATTTAATGCATCAAAGAATACTTTTTTTATGAGTCTATATTTCTGCATCGGAAAATCTTATCGATGACCAATATACTTTTGTCTAAGTTCGCCGGTGCCGGCAGTGAAAACTGTCAGCACTTATTAGTGGGAAAATGTTACATCGTTATTCTGTGGAAAACGAAAAATCAATCTGCTGGCCAGATTTATTAAGAATTATAAACATGTCGTGGATCGTATAAATAAAAGAATGCATCCTGTTTTGATCTCGATCGATCCCCCTAATAACTAACAAAAAGACTTGTTCATCTTCCATTGTTTTGGTGTGGCAGTGTAGTTTCGTATGAAATTATGAACTTTATCCTACGAACTTTTTGTGGCTCCCATGCTTATTTAGCATAAAGGTCCCAGTTGTGTGGTGTGAAAGCCACACACGAAAGTGGCCAGGAGCTGCAAAAGTCTCAGGTCCAAGCAACCCAGGAACTTGTAAACAGTGACCAGGTTCCAGAACTTTGGTATGAAAGTGCCTATTCTTACTTAGCATGATAACTGAAATATGAATAAGGGGAACTCTCTGTTATGCCATCTCATAACATTTCCATAGTAGGGCAGAAGCCATGGCCATTAATGCTTACTGGATTCAGCTCGTAATCTATCACATTGTGACCTAAGCAATATGGTTTATATGTGCCACGATTAAAAACATAATAATGGATTTCAGGGGCAGCACGGTGACCACGCACCTCCAGGATTCAGAGTTCAAACCTCTCCTCCTCTTGGTGTTTGGAGTTTGCACATTCTCCCCATGTCATGCAACTATCCTGCAGACATTGCAGGGGCTAGAATAACTGGTGTCTCTAAATCGCCACTAGTGTATGAATGGGTGGGTGTCTGAAGTCTGTCATGGCCTGGCATCCCATCTAGAATGTACTCCTGCCTTGTGTGCTATACTGCCCAGCACAGACTGCAAGCTCCTCTGTGCTACTGCTCAAGAAAAGTGGTTGGAAAATGGCTGACGTGACAAGCAAATTCCTAGCTGTACCATCACTAAAATATCTTGCTGTCAGTTGGCTGGTTAGCAAGCCTACCTCAGATGACATAGCAACCTTGATAATTCTCCAGGGTAACAAACGTGTGTTTAAAAGCTGACGTGTGTTTCGTGCATACAGTACTAAATTGTACTATATTAAGTCCAAGATTTCAAGGGCAGTGTTTGGGGATCTGGTCTTCAATGCAATGTAAAAGGACCTAATACTAAAGAGGAATTGACAAGAAACAGAATAAGAACATTGAAATCATTCAGTGTAGTATACCATACAATTATTACTTTGAGGTATGTATATATAGCTAAATGCCCATGATAATTACATGATATTTTTTTATTACAAATTACTGAAATTATCCTAAGTAGGCAGGTATCACAATGTTACACTTTGCCACTGAAGCCGCTATGTTAACCAGAGAGCATGTTTTGCCATTTTCAGTTGGATCCTTAATGTGTACAATTGCAGCTATATTTGTAACACATTACAGGTGATTTCCTGCAGACCAGCCCACACTTATTTCAGCATCTGGATCAGGTCCACCAGAATCTGCATCAGCGCACTCTCTCCCCGGCTGCTAGATTCATCAACACCCTGCTGTCAGCTGCCTCCCATCCTAACTGAATCAACATAACTCTAAGTCCCCCTCTGCACAAGCCACTTTACTAGACTCATGCTCACACGCATTTACAGGCATCCTTCTACACCTTATTTCATATTGCATTTCCTGTGACAATTGACTTCAGTTTTATTTTCATCCATCAAATTAATTCATACTTATACTTTGTTTGTTTATCGTGTTGTAACACACCTGTTGTTGCACTATGTGTACTCTTGTGTACAGTCTCCCTTATATTTATGTCACACCGCAGTCCCGCTGGGATGTGTTTCATTCCACTATATTCTGTACTTGTACACAGATGGAATGAAAATAAAGTTCACTTCGCCTCTCTTATTGGAGGTATGACCCAGCCGCATTGGCTAATAAATGTATTTTCTGAATCTGAATCGAACTTTACTGGCCAAGTGTGTAACACATACTTTAGTGATGTAATAGCAGCTATTTAAAGGTTATAATGTTTATTGCAAGTGTAGAGCAGACTAGTAATCAGCTGTATACTAACCACCTAGTGATCTCCAGTTCCAGTTCCAAGTGGTTTGATCATTTTTGTTTGCTTATTTGTGCCTGTTTGGTTTGAATGAGTCAATGTTTAGAAAAAAACAAAAGAGAATCCAGAGCATTTGCATATATTTCCATGGTAAAATATAAAGTCATTTATGAATTGAATAAATATATACTACATTTGTCATGAGGTACTTCATTTGAAACGTCACATTGGTTGATCGAGAACCATCAGACATGATGGCCCTGAGTCTGCGTCCAGCTTGAGATGCACAAATTTGATAGGCATTTCTTGCACAATGCAGTAAATCTAGGGCCTTGTTTGAGATGAAGATGGAGGACTCTGTGATTAAAAATATTGATCACCGTGCGCTTGAAGACGAACAGCATGCTGAGGACAGCAAAAGCCTTCCCATGCAGTCCAGATTTTTGCATTCTGTTTTGCTCAACTGACGAAGTTTTGGTGATTCAGCTCAACTACAGACTGTGTTCTTACAAAAGTGATGCCTTGATTTTGATTTCATCAAAAGTCCCACTAATGTTTCACTATTAACATGAATATCTATACAATCAATACTGCATACGGCAATATCCAATAAGGTATTAAAGATGGTTGCTGCAATATTCAGGACCTCTGCTTAGCTTGGTGGGTTAAGTGTGCAGCTCTGAGATTGGTATCCTCCAGTCATGGGTTCGAGGCTGGCCTTGGACCAGCATCCTCGATTTATCTGGGTAGTGGTGGCTTAATGGTTAGGGAAGTGCACTTATAATTGAAAGACTGTTGGTTTGAATCCCAGACCAGCAAGGCACTGCTGAGGTACCCTGAGTAAGGTGTTGCCCCCAAGCACTGTTCCCCAGGCACTGAATTAGCTGCCCCCTGCTATGTCATGATGTCACATATAGGTTAAATGCAGAGGACACATTTCATTGTCGTGCACTGCGTGCTGTGGTGTGTCAGGAATGACCGCCTAATTCTAAATTCTATTCACTACAAGAATTTCACTAAGATTTTTACATGTACGACTTCTAAATACATGTACTTTTAGTTATAGAGTGATGCACAATTGAGAAAGGACTAGCCAATCCCTGAAATAACTGGGGTCAAGGGCCTTGGTCAGTTGCCCAACACCAAAACCATTACTGGCCATGGGATTTGAACCAATGACCTTCCAATTACAGGCACAGCCCCCTAACCTGCTGAAGCAAACACCAGCCACATAACTTCCATAATCACACAGACTTTTCTCACAGATAATACACTAAAACAGTCTTTTTTGTATCAGAGATCTGCCGCATAATATCTAAATGCCAAGTATGATTTTGTTTAATGGGGTCCTACAGCTTAAACAGTCAAATGGGGGCCACCGAATGAATGGACATCTTTTCCAGGTGAGTAGGCGGGATTATGGAAACAGGTCACACCTCTGAAAAACTATTTCTGAGTAGTGACTGAGTAAAGCCCAGCGCTGCGTAGAATGTACAAGTTCTGGTTCACATGGGAGTCGGGCTCATCCACAGTCCATCACTTTTCAGTTTCTTGAGTGAGAAAAAAGCTTGTTGACGTGACAGCACACTTACTGCTGATTTAGAGTTAGGACATATGAGCAATTCAAACCAGGCAGAACGCAGAAAACTCTTCAAAACCTGATTTCACAGTCTTGAGAGTTGAGCAATAAAATATGAATCTCTGTGTTATTAAAGCAAGTGTCAGATGTCACAGGCAGCAGGTATAAGGTACCTCACTGAAAAGTTGCTGAATGAGAATCTTCCCCAGAAAAGATTTTAAAAGAACAACTGTAAGATTGTACAAATTAATCTGTTGTGGCCCATATTTAACACAAAAAAGAAAATTGCTCAATCTCCAGAAAAACATATTTGATGGCTCATTTATCAGTTGGCTATATATAAAATTATTTTTGTATGTGATGTCAGTTGGGTTCAAACTAATTCAATTTATTTATAATAAAAACTAAAATACACACAAAAAAACACTAACTATGATATACTAAGACCCTTAAGACCTTAGACATCTGATATTCATAAGTAATGCCTATAGTTCTGATTTGAGTGTTTATGGAATTAAAGATGGTTACTTTAAATGATTAAATCGTTTGTTTATATACAGGGCTGAATGTTTTACGGATCATCTGGCCAGTAGCCTACCCCTGAAAGGTTTATCAGATATTTGAAGCCTGTTGTCTCAAACACAGATCTTCAATCTTTTCCCTGGACTGATATTGACTGTACTTCCTCCAGTAACCAAGACCCCGGCAAGAAACCTGTAAATTGCACCTCACGAAGATAACAAACGCGCAAAGTTACAATTTCGGGACGGAATGTTAAAGATTTTCAGTATACCACATAGTTCTATTATTGGGCTACTTCTAACTTTAGCATAGACTATCCTATATCCTTTTTTTCTTTGCGATCAATTTCACAAAGATCTTTGCCTACTCAGGCCAACATAATGATTTGCATGGTAAACGTATCAGACTCACAAGTCGGAGAGAAACAGGCTGCCGCTTACCTGAGGTTGACGTACATGACCAGACAGTTTCCCACGAGTCCTACCACGCAGACGACCATGTACACGACAACAATGGTTATCTTGACACTGGTGGGCAGCAAGCCGTCTGTCTGGTTATAAGCGGTATAATTCGTCGGAAAAGCAGACCCGTTAAACAGTTGCATTCTTCCCGGTTCTCCGAAATCTGCTGGCCCACGAGGGATGTCCATGGCTGCGATTGTTTAGACCTAGGTTTTAAATTAAAAATAAAAAAAGATTATGCCCTGTTAGATCAAATATAACTTTCTTTATATTCTGCCTTATTCAACTGCCTTACATAATGGTACTGCGGACGTGTAATGCGCCGCCTCGGTACAGGAATAATATAGCTTAACAAAGCTTAAACGGAATTTAAATAGGAACAGATGCAAAATTCGCGAAAACCCGTCCTTTTTAAGCTACCGCTGTTTGTCTTCAATAAGGCAGCTGATCGTAACTAACAGCTGAGCCGCTGTAGCTCACGAATCGGAAGCCGCTATCGGCTCATAACTGCACATACCTGGCTGCTTTTCCTACGACTCTCCGGTCCAGTTAATTCTTCTCCTGAAAAGATGACAAAGGTCATATATTTTCTGTATTTGGTTTTACTCTTTTCTTAGTATCGCCAGTGTGTTCTTTTCCCCCATCCTCGGAAATACGGATTATTGATACGCATTGGCAATACGGAAGAAACTTTAAACACATGAAAGAGGAGGGGGGATGATTGATCGGTCGCTGGTTGGTACTCCTCCGTTTATAGTATTTTTTTCCTTGGCTCCAGATCACACAAAGGCAGAAACCTCACGAGTCTGGAAAGGCGAGTGAATAACTGCCCTAAACTTCAGCTGAGCTGGAGGAATCAAGTGCTCGTCCTTCTTCGTTTTCTTTTCCCCTTTTTTCCGGCGCGCTCCTTTTCAGCCAGATAACGCATGGCATAATGTGAATCTCTTGTCGTGAATGTTATCTGATTTATGATAGGAACGCGTTCAAGCGTTTAAAATTTAAACACATAACTGAATTATACTTATCACAAACTGATAGAATTAAGTGGGACTTTAATGAGAAATGTACTTCTGTGTAATATATGGCCCATAAAACGGACAAGTGATGATTACCAAGGTAGGGGAGCCATAAGGGTTATGATCTATATCCAGTTTTCCATCAATATTTATGTATTCACTCCTACAATTGTTGCATCAAAAGTGCGTAGCCTATATATACATTGTCTCCGTCTGTCAGAAAATATATAATGACAATTTTTATCTTAAAGCGCACTTTTCTAGTAATAGCATACCTTTGTGTCAGTCACGGCCAGGAAATATCCTCTTCGAATATTACCGGGCTAGAATAAAAAAAGAAATGTAACACTGCGATTAAAATTTTCCATTTACGTTTTTATTTATGACATAAAGAATGATTCTGTATCTGGTCGTCTGAATATCGTAATTCTGTCATTAACCCGATATCTCAGTAAAAATAAATACTGTTTATGTGCCTATAGGAGGTGCTAGTATTTGGTGCAAACGTAGAGGCCATATACTTTTGTATGATCTTCTGCACGACGGCAATTGTTGTAATTTAAATACTGGTTGCAACAGGTATGTAATCAGACAGAAATGTTGTTATTTATACGTCATCAGATATAAATTTAGGAAATTGATATCCATGATTGGACTCCATTAATTATTTTAGTTTTACAGTCATTTAAGATTTAACTGTGTCTCGTAACAGTGGGGGCTCCAGATAATTGTCAGTGGAGGGGCAGGGGGGCGATAATAAAAATGGGAGGGGGAATGCCACCGACTTCTTTCTACTGTAAGCACAAAATAATAAAACGTGGTTATTTTCTTAAATTAGGCTTACACAGCAATTAAGTTTCTTGTATATTCATGCAATTCTATAAACTACTAAAATACAGTTGCGTCACATACACAAGTTTCGGGAAAACCGCCTTCTGCGTTGTATGATCGACGTCACTCAGAGCAAATGAATATGGGGGGGTGGATACCCAGGGGGCTAATTCGATTTCCGGGGGGCCAGTGCCGCCTCACCTTCACTAGCCCCGCTGCTGGTGTAAAAACATTCTTAGTTCACGTATAATCCTAGTTGGGATATTATGCAAAAGCAATTAAGTCTTAGACAGTAGTTATGCAAACACAAACGAGTGTATTAGTCACGATTTTCGAAATCCTACAAGTCTCTTTTTTCGGTATGATACATATCACACGGTATGATGCATTGACTGCCCAAGGGGATGATTTGGATCCAAAGAGGTTTAAAGAGTTTAAAGTTTTCCGTGCATTTTTGTTTCTTGTAAATGACCAGAAACGAACTTTGCTAAATGAGATGTTTCAGCATTATCTTTTCTGTAGCACATGTACAGTGTATCAGTGCGGTGGATGTTTCAACGATAAGGTTATGGAATACCAGCCTCCTCCGCAAATGAAAACGCGCGACTCCGGGTACGCTAAAGCGATAATTAATGTTTGTTTTTTTTTTTAAAATGTTCAGCTGCAGCCAATGTACTGTGGCTGCGTTACAGTATCAGTTATGTTGCACATGTTTTGGACCTGTGCATATAGTTGGGCGTGTAGATTACCGTTTTGTCATTTCGTTATTAAACCAGTCCGGATTAAACGTAAGATCGCCACTTTAAGTACCCAATACCGCCCCGACAGCAAAGCAAGGGTTTTTAATCTTTCTGTGCCATCGACCCCTTTCTTAATCCGATGAAGCCTCTTTTCTCCTAAAATTTTAAGTGCATAATGCACATGTTGGTGTACTGTACCTGCTATCTTACCCCGTATAAGATCTGGATACTGCGTAGAATAACAAGCAGTTAGACGGAAAGGCTCAGACTGGACATATCGCAAATCTAATAGTAACTTAGTTATTCTCCCTCCTACAGTTTCAGAAGTCCATCCTTTTTTTTCAAATAGCTCCAACAGTCATCTCCTTCTAAATCTGATTAATTTTTAACTCTGTCTTACGTAATCAAGTTCTAATTCATGTTCCTACTATGCATCAACCCTCAAACCGCTACCTTTATAAATATTCAAACCGACTCGTTTATGAATATTCAAGCTATGTCACGTGCAGTGAATGCTGTTTTATGACAGCTTTTCCTAAAGGTGCATGTAGCAAAATTACATTTTACGCATTTGCTGATCTATGACAGCTAAGAAGTCATTAAATATCTGATGTCTCGTGATTGGCAGGCAGCAGCCCAACCAAAATTAAAACGCCATTAAAATGTCAACTGAACAGAAGGCGTATCAAACGATAATCACATTTTTATCAGCTACACTGTATAAGTTAAAAAAATTAAATTTGCCTGTAATAGACACTTGATGATTACTTTCTAAAATTAATTTGATTTTTCATAAGTAATGGTTGGCTGCAGTGAATTATATTGTAGTGTACAGTGTTATTGTATTTGAACTTTAATCACGAATTTTGTGTTTCATCCATCATTTTACTCGACCACATTCTGGGCCGTAAGTGAGGATCCTGGGTGATTTGAATGACATTGAGTCGTAAGGTCACAAACCGATACCTAATGGTGAAATACACACGTACTCAAGGGCATACGTTTGGGTTGAGCATTGGGGGGTGGGGGTTGTGGTCTCCACCCATTTAAGGTGATCCAACCCCCCCTATAATCTATTCCCATGCACACGATTCACCATATTTTAAAAACTATGCGGATGATCACATCATGAGTGGAACCCACAATGTACTGTGCACAGACACGGCACAAAATCATTCTTCTGGTCCAATACTGATACTAGTATTAAAATTTTGAGCATCTGCCAATACCAATCCAGCATTTTTTCCCTTTAATCAACTACTAAGCATTATACGCGATATTTGTATCAAATCATTTCAATTAAAATGGCAAACTATCTGCATTCAGTGTTGTAGCTGCATTGTTTAAGATGCTAAGAACCGGGAATTATAATGGTCATGCTGCTGAAACAAAAGCTGTGGCACTGGACTGCAGGAAGAAATCCACGGCCAATGTGATTTATACAAGTCTGCGTCTGTTTTATTCAGTAGCAACTTTCACAAAAATGAACTGCAATATTTCTTAAAGAGCAAATTGTGTAATTTGTTTCCAAATCGAATATAATAAGGAAACCAATCATTAAAATATCACTATATGCCCCAACTAACCATTTCTATTTAAAAATTGCGTATCCAAGTCTCCAGTAGTAAATTTACAATGGAGCACGGATAAAACTTTTAAGTAGTAATCAACCACACTTTAGAAAGAATAAAAGTCTGAAGACATCTAGTTTATATAAATTTTACTGAAGTCAGACTTTAAAAAATCAGCCCTGACCTTGCATACACTGCGCTCCGCAATTTTGCTTTTCCTTCTTTCGTTTACAGTTACTGTATTCCCGCACAACTGACAGCTCTGACATACATGCGTCACCTGACAACTAGCCATCATGTGACCCTCACTACTATAAACTGTTGCATTAAGATTACAAGCACTATCTCTGTTTTTCTTTCTGACTAGATGTATCTCTTATGTAAAATCGGATAGGTTTGCTGTAAAATTACTCCCAGGAGTTGTTCTGGTGTTGCCTACCTGAACAAGGTACTTAACCGGAATTCCCACAGAAATTTATCTATATGTATAGTGAAGTATTTAAGCCTGAAAGCTATTCAGTGAAATAATGTGACAGTAATTGCTATTATAGAGATGTAAACACTTTTTTTCCGCATTTTCTATCATCTCTTTTATCTTTTACCTTGCTTGGTCTTGCCCCTGAATAGCAATTCCATTGTATATTCTGACAGTAATTCAAAATGCTTAAAATAACGATACAAAGACTGAATAAAGTCAGTAAATTAAATGTTCTCTTGAGTCATTTGTTCCCAGACATGCATTCTGAGTTATTTGCAAGAAACATCACCAAAAAAACAGTATATCTGGAGCTTTTACAGGGTTACCAAGGCTGCAGTCTTTTCTTACTGGTTGTGAGAACATTTCAGGTGAGGATCACAACCTGCATCAGTAATCGATCAAAAGCTTTACTTGTGGAAGATGGAGACATGGCCAGCACAACACAAAGTAGCACAATAATAAAGGAACAGTTTGGCAAGGGACAAAAGGAAGCTAATTAAACACATGGCGTCTAAACAATGGTAAGAAAATAACCTCTGTTCTGGGTTACTGGGGTAAAGTCAAACAAGGCACATTATTATGTACGCATCTCTAACAAGCGATAGGTGGGAGCAATCAATATGAATAGAAATAGTCACATGACTCTGCCGCACAAAATGGCTGGTGCCCCCCATTATTTGTATATTTATTGGGTAGTGACAGATGTGTAAGCAGGTGTTATGTGTATGAAAGAGAGAAAGAAAGAGAGTGCAAGTTTCTATGCTTCTGTAGAACTATGAAAATATTTATCTGTAATTGTATCCTTGTGGTCATGTTTGTGCATGTGTGTATGCATGTGTTGAAGATATGACACAGTCAGTGTTGAATGGAACACACTGGAAACTGAGAATTGAACAAGGCTTACTGCAAACCAAAATTTTCTAGACGAGATGCTGAAGATGTGTAAAATGAGCAGTTCCTGCTATCTCACAAAGCTCATAAGCCACACTTTGTAACCCACCACCGCTATACCTTAAGAAGTCCTTATGACATCCCAGGAACATCTAGGTTCTCCCATAAAAGCCACATTACTCTCTGTATTACTGCTCGTGTGTTTTCCAGTTCAAAATCATATTTCTTTGTGTTTGTCAAAAACTATGTGTGCCTGTCTTTAAGAATCTGTTATGTTCTGTGCTTGTGTGTTTGCCTATATGTAGGAGAGTCCCTATGCATCACTGTGAAGAGTGTGTCTGTGTGTGTGTGTGTGTGTGTGCATGAGTGGGTATACCTTACCTTATGGGGACACAATGTCCCCACAGCGTGATGAATACCGGTTCAGTTTAATAAAAATCTGTGACTGCAATGAAAAAACTAAAAATACAAAAACTCTGGTATTTTGTTTGGTTCCTTATGCTTATGGTTAGGGCTGGGTGGGGGTTAAGGTTGTCATAGTTAGCATTAGCATTTTTCCCATAGAAATGAATCAGCCATCCCCATAAAAACATGTTTACCCGACATGTGCGTGTGTGTGTGTAATGTTTTGTGTTACCTTACATTCTTCACTGGAACAGGAGATGCTTCAGAAGAAACACGTCTCTCTCAAATGTTATTTAAAAGCCAAGAGCCTTTTCTAGTTTATCATATAATCTCAGCCTTTTCTGTAATGTTCTGAATGGTCAAACAGACAAAAACTAAGGAAAACCCCTTGTCATAGTGTTACATATTGGCCAAGGCCTCTGCATGATGTTACTCACAAGCTAAGGACCCTCTGTAGTGTTTCCAACAGAGGCAAGGGCTTTCCCTCTTGTGGTCATTCCCAATGCTGTCTCAAAGCTAGACGTGGTGCATACAAGACCAGATGTAAATGATTTAATTTGATTCAATGAAATGCACGCCAAAAGGAAAAATTGGAGACAAGACCAGTGAAACTGAGATGAGATAATGACCATGTTTTGGTCATAGTCCTGCTGCCACTTGTCTCAAATTCTTAAGCCATTGCTCACTCAAGCCATCCCATAATGAGAAACACCCCAAACCCCTCCCCTTCCTACCCAACCATCTAAATCAAATGTGGTGATTACTATGGAACGAAATATTTTTGAAACCCCAACTGCAAACATACTTCAATATAACATCCACTTAAAAATCTCATCTACCTCCTGACTACAACACAGAAACGGCTTCAACCAGATTTGCAAATGATGATCTCTTCATCTCTAATGCAGAAAACTCTCCCCCCGCTACTGAACACTAATTCTTTTCTATTACATAGAACATGGGCAGTTTGACTTTTGTATTCATTATCTTCAAATGCATCTGACCAGTTGAAAGATGCATAAATATTTAATAACTGCAGTATGCGTTGTGTTGGCATTCTCATTCGGTCAAATATGGAGATCCAGAATGAGCTGCATTTAGCAATCTTCATACTTCATGTTGCTGGTTGAAAAACATCATCATGCAAAACCATAAAATTATTTTTCATTCATATACTGATAACCCATAAATGTAGATTTAAATCTAATGACACCTTGCCCAAATGTGCAAGAGTGAAAATCATATGTTTAGAAAATGTGAAATAAAACTGTTTTACAATTTGGAGGTTAAACAATTTTTTTATTGTCAGCTCGCCCCACTCAGGCCTGAGTCAGCTGCAAGCTGAGGCATCGTGTTCAGCACAGACCTGTCCATTAATACTTACGTAAAACCTCTATCCCTGGATGCTTCCTATATCTGCAGGCTGTATCACATACTGCAAAAGTAAGGTGATTTTCCAACTTGTTTGTGATTCGCTAAAATAAAAAAAAAAAAATGCTTGACTCTGGGCGATCACGGATCACATGCTCTCTGCCCCACAGCGAAATTGAAAAGTGACAAATTAATGCAAAGTGGGAAATGTGATGACATCGCGAACCATTTTATCCACTTCATGTTCATGACCGACCTCCAGATTCTTCTCCTCGATCATAAAGCATGAAAAGGTCAGCCACCTATCTTGGTAATGTACATTAACTAACATTGGGGGAGTGGGTATTCTTGGAGGCGAAGCCTTAAGCTACAGCACTCCTTGTCTATGCTACCATCTGCCAGCCAGTGCCCCCTAACCTCAATGCTCAGAACTAGACCTGCTATTTTGGTTCAACTCACTCCAGCCCATTTTCATATAAATGACTTCAAACACTGCTGCTGGTGCTGCATCCATACATACATCCCTGTCGCATCTCTTCTAGCTAGTCACGGATCGCTGGAAATGGTGAGTCTAAATTGCTTACAGTGTGACTGCAGGTGCACGTGTGAATGTTCTCTGCTGGATTGACATGCTTTTCTTTACTCCCCATGCTTTTAAATCACCATTACCTAATTATGAAAGATTTGAAAATGGATGGATGCTTGAATTTATTTTCGGCACCTTGAGAATATAACCTTTAATTACTGTATGAGGGTCAATCTCCATTTTCTGAGCTCCATACCGTACATGTGCAGATTTTTCTCTGATCTTTCTGCTCGATTACAAAATTAATTCCATCATTTTTGCACTGTTAACTGTCTACTTAAATGGATGAATCATCCATCTTCCACAGCCTATGCTGTACAGGGTCACAGGGATAATAATTTGAAAATAATTATTACATTATTACATGGCTGTTCGGCATCTGACTTTGACAAAAAGAAAAATACAGCATATTTAGGAACATATGTTCTGAATTGCTCGGCATTCCGACCAATCTGAACGTGCCATTAAAATATACTTTTGAATACATTTTATGTGTTCCTTTCTCAGACATCCCCCATGGGCAAACAGAATTATTCAATTTGTCCTTTCATTTTGAATAATCCCTTTTATGTGCAGTCTCTGGTCGATTTTCGTCTTTCGCTGAAGATTTTATCGGTGTTCATCTGTTGCTGCTTAGTAAGACAGCGGCCTGCAGCGGGGTGTAAAAGAGAAAATGTCTATGAAGAAGCACCCACTATTGTAATTTCATCAGCCATGCATGTCCCGGAGCCTTCGACATGTCCGTTACACCCCAGAGGCACTGAGCTGCCATTGCGTTACGCAGTGTTATGCATTATTATTACTGTTGAACCTTCTAATAAATGACTATGTTAACAAGCATAAACAGTCAGCTCTGGAGGATTGCGTACGTCCATTATGGAAATCGGAAAAACTGCAGTAGTCAGTTTTATGAATTATATCATTTCTTGGCCAAGCAGGTATTATTAATCGACACGTCTCGACCTTATGTATCTTATGCCCCATGCTGGTGCTGAAAGGGAACACGCTGGGGTTCACAGCACATCTCCACTGGTCTCATTCTGGGAGGCACAGCAACCAATCATGTCCTCTCACAGCGGTAGAGGAACAGGGGGCATCGTGGGTAGAACTGGTGAAGGACACTGCTGCAGCATGTCTGTCCGGGTCTTCAGCAGGGCTCCCCGAAATGCGTGGGCCTCAAAGGCGCCGTGGGGGCTCTGCAGCCTGCTGCCGGCATAGCTTAAGGCATTACTTTGGTAGGTGGAAGGTGACAAGTAAAACCGCACTGCTAAAAGCAGTAATTGTGAGCTTATTTGAAATGCAGCACGGCTCGCAAATCAAAGCCAAAACTCAGCTGGGCTTCAAGCAGCTCAGGTTAAGAATAAAAAATAAGCCTTCTGCATTGGACTTTGACATCAAATCTTCAATCACGTGTCTAGTTCATCCATGAGAAATTGGGAAGAACATGCGAACTCTGTGCAGAGAAACTGGGGTAACTTCAAATCCAGAAAAATGGATGCAGTGGTGCCTGCAGAAAATTTTGATTGGGGTGGCCAGAAGCCAGTTATATGCACTGGGATGACCTGAGGCAGATTTGTAGTTTCTGGGATGTTCCTGAAAGAGACACAAGACAGAGAGGATGTAATGTTAATAACCTGTGGAGCAAAGTAGGCGTTAGGGGTTGGTGGCACCCGATTGGTCAGCCAGATTGATATCTCCTGAATGAGTGTGGTCATAACCCCCCCCCCCCAGGAACGCGCCAGGTATGAGGCAGGGGTGCTAGTCATCGAGCCACCATACCACCATAATTTTGTTCTGGGAAGAGAATGAAATACCACGTTTCCATTTGTCCCTGATGTCCCCTAAACCACCTGTCAATATGTCCTGCAAAAGCCAGAGAAATTCTGGGGGGATGTAACAGTCTGGCCCTGGGGACTTGTTCCCCACGTGAAAGCATGTGACAGATAATGTTGCCCAACACCACTACAAGGCGTCCACCGAAGCTGTCCCTATACTTTTTAAAAACTGTTGAAAGCTGCAGGAGTTAGTATGGCGTTAGGAGTTTGTCACGCAGTGCTGATCCTCTGCCAGAGCTCGGCACATTCAGGCTGGCCCTGTGTCCATGTAGGGTCACACCATGTCTTTGCAAAGCTTCACCTGCATGCTATATGGATGACTCACCAACACTTTGATGTGTTTGTGATTAAGTATTGATTTTACCTGGACAGTTATCAGGTGCAATTTGGATACTTTAAGGAAGATTAACACTAGGTTTGGAACATCAGTCCATCAATCTGTCCATCCCTTACAAAATCCAGACGTCTGGCATCAGGTGAGAGGTTAAGACAAAGTGATTTTATTCAAGGATTTACAGTTTTGTTTCTCCACAAGTTGTAAAATCAAAGTTTTTTGAAAAACACATGACGGCTGTGGGAATTACTATCACTGTTTCTGAAATGTCCGTGTTCCGAGAATTTCACCTAAGCAGCCAAGGGAAAATGAGAATGTACATAAATAAACAATACAGCCAGTTTCTATTAATTCATTATTTAATTAGCTCTCGATTAATAAAGCAGAAGACATATTCAATATAAGTTTCACCATGAACCAAGGAAATGGTTTAATTAATGGAAAAGGCGAACTAATCAAGAGCTCAGGTCTTTCAAGCTGCAAAGGCAGTGAGGGGTGAATCTCCAGAAGCACAGGAGCCCTCTGATTGGGCATTCAATCAAGCGCAGGACACACACACACACACACACACACACACACACACACACACACGCCTGCACATGCACACAAATTACAAGGAATTTAAAGATTCCAGTTCATCAAATTGCATGGACTGTGGGAGGACATCTATATGACATAGAGAGAACATGCAAAGCCATACATCCAAACCCCCAACCTTGGGTGTGTGAGGCGACAGCAGCTCTCCATAAGCCGCCCTTATCCGAAGGAAATTTACAGGACAATTTAGTCACCCTCCGTACTCCACAGCCTCTATCTACGGCCTGAACTCTCAACATGTCGATAAAGGCAGGGGCTGAGTGGATAGACTGAACCTATTATGCAGGCAGCGTTCCCCCATACGCTGGTCAGCAGGGGCTCTATGAAAGTTCTGCAATTTTCTTATTATGCTAAGTAACCCTCGGCAACATGCAAACAGACGCACATACACACAAACAGAGCTGCAGGATTCCAGCCTGTGCTGACTGAGAGTGAGTTATGGAATAATTTTCAATATAAAAGCACAAAGCACTAAACGAATTTAAAATGTCCGCAAGAGAATTGTAATTCTGTTGAGTAGAGTGAACCAGGCTATTGGCCGGCGTTTAGGCCAAATTGCTGAACCCCTGCTTCCTAAGTGATTCCAGTTCTCCCCACCGACTCCCACCCCAAAAGCGCAGAATTCTCACTCTCCCCACACAACCACCAGCAGACCTCTCAATCTTTCAGTGGATTCGCTCTGCTGATGGGCACTTTATGCGACAGTCTGAGTCTTAGGACTGCTTTGTGATCATTACCACTAAATAAAGTTTAACTTGAGACCATCTTCATGGCCTTACAGTGCTAAAACCATACACTTAAAGATATTAAGTGTATGGTTCGGTGCAAACGTCAGCATGCAATAAGGCCTCACCGAAAGGGCAATTAAGAACACAGACACCCCCTGAAGAGCTGCACAGTTTACCTCACTTCCAATAAAACGTATTTGGATTTCCCCAAAGGGGCCTGAACACGGCAACCACGGCTGATGGCGAGTTGTTTGTTCCACAAAAGCCACATCCTCTCCTATTTCCCATCATTAAAGTCTTCAGCTCATTAACTGTGAGTGGCTTTTTAAAGCAACTACCTTAGGAATATAATACTGGAATGTAAGCACGCGTTTTATTTTGAGGTGTAACATATGTCAGATGACACGATGCCCAGAGCTTGTATGCTTAATTGGCTTCTGAGATCGCTGTTTCATGTCTGTCCTTGTACCATGACCTCACAAGCTGGTGCATTTTTTTCCCTTCTTTGTTGTCAGTTTTCATGAAAAACAATATGGAAATAGTCATCCATCTCTACCTTTTGCTTTCTAGTTTATTCAAAATCCAGTTAAAGTTCTGTTCCATCATCCTAAACATTTAACCCTGCTAGATTATGTTCCCAAGCACCTCATATTGAAACACAATCCTGTACCACACCATTGCATTCCCCAGCTTTAACCCATAACAGCTAACTGTGTTTAAACCATTAACAGCTAACTGGGTTCTTCAATGACCTATCCCGTTAACATCAATTACTGCCAAACACATTGATTCTATTTATGCCACTCCATATAGGATGTTATGGCAGGACATCGTGGAGGAGAGACGATCCATGTAGCGACTCTCAAAAAAAGGGGTTTCTTTAACAAAACAGAACACAAGGGGATAACCAGTAAATGAAGAGACTGGGAAAACAGGTAAACAAGAACTAACTAAAACTAACTACAAAGAAAACTTAACACTAAAACTACAGCTAAGAAGACATGTAAGGACCAAGAAGGAGAGGATAGGTTGTTCCATAGGCCATAAAACATCTACAACTGTTGCTCAAATGGCTCAACACATGCAAAGGTTGTGGGTTCAAATCCTATTCAGTGTGCATAAAAATCATAAGCCAGGCTTCTGTAAGTCACTTTGGTTAAAAGTGTCAGATAAATGAATGTAAAGACCCTCTTCTTAGGGTGGAGAATGAACAAATTCATTGAGAATGAATGGAGAGCTAATTTCTAAGAGGAGAATGAAAAGGTGAGTAGCTCCGATTAGTCCTTCACACGATTCCTGGAAAAGTTACATGAAGAGGAGGTAGGTTTCACAGAAACATTAATCAGTGGGTTAGAATGGGGTATGGAATCCACCCCCATATGGCATGTGCCATCACTTACATTAAGCACTGACATTTAATTCCTGAACAATCAGGTGCTTTTCGCCGGGTCCTGTGATATTAACATTTATCTAATCTGAGCTGAGACCATAAAACAGAGAATGAAATCTGTGCTAAGTGGACTTAACTGGGCTGAATTATTCTCCGTGGAGATGGCCTAGGCAGCCTAGATCTCTTTAAATGGTGTCAGGGAAAATGGCACTACCAGCTGATACTCAGCACCTGTGCAGACGTTACTTTCTTCCAAGGCTTAACACGGGCAGATCCCCCACTCCTGTTCCTCGAGGCAGGACCAGGACCAACATCCAGCTCAAAAAGGTGAGTCAGAATAACGGTCCCAGTTCCCAAGAACTTGGTATTCCTGGCTGTCTGTTTATTATGTGATTATTGTGTGTTATTAAGTGACAGTCATGTGTATAAATGGACAGCAGTGCAGTATGTATTACACACTCCCTCTGATACCCAATGCTGTTTCCTTTTTTGTTTGTGCTGAATGATGCTAGGATGCATCTGGGTCTCATCAAGGAACTAACAAAACTGGTCAGCACATCTCATTCTTCTTGGCTGAACCCTTTACCCAGATATACAAAGCCTACATGTTAAAACTGCTTACAAGGTCATTCCCTTAACTGCACCACTTCTACTTTAGGTTATTTGCTAATATAATGAAGTTCCACATTAGCTTAAATCCCACAATAACTGTCTTTTAGAGACTTTCCCGGCAAGTCTCCCAACATTCCTTACATCAATTCACCGTTTATAGGTTTCTCTGCGGCTGTCTGCACCCCCCGCCCCTCCCCAGCCCCGCCCCCTTCTCTCCCAGATACTCGACCCCTCATTAATATTAACGCACTGCGGGTAATGTGCTAGCTGCAGCTGGCAGAGGTGATCAATAATTCATAAGCAGCCTTATCAATAATGAAACACGGGGCTATGGGAGATATGATATCCCTGCCCCTCTGCAGCCCTGCGACTCTACGAATGATGGCTGCCTTTAACGGAAACGTCTCCCGCACCCGCGTGCGTGAGCAAGACCGGTAAGCCTTCGTCAAAGGCACGCGGACGCACACTGGAAAGTCGGAAGACGCACGCGTAGGCACGCGCTCCCAGTGATATAGAGCCACGGGACTGACGACACGTGGTGTTGTGATTAAAGGTCTGAACTGTGATGGAACATTTTCGTTTCCAAGAAAGCTGTGCTATTCGAGCAAATAACCGGCTCTGCCAGTGTAAGCAATCTTGCGTTTACACCAATAAATAATGAACAGTACTTTACAAGAGATTGTACTATAAATTATTTCATGTAATCTGCACTTGATACTGTGAATCTGGGTGACAGACAGCTAATGATAGATGTGTTCTGCTCACTCTACTTCCCCCTGAATCTGGCTGTAAAAATGTCCCTCTGACTGTAGTACCCAGGGAGCTCTGTGAACTGTATGTCCAGCATACAGTTGACTGTGATTCTGGGCTATTGTTGCTTGAAGCCTACAGAGATGAATGGCTCCCCCATAACAGATCCAGGTTTATGAGACTTTGTCTTTAGTTAGTTCATGCTTTAATCAACAGCAATTTACCTAACTCCTTAACCCATTTATACAGCAGAGGCAATGCAGGTAACAGTACCTTTTACTACAAGTAACACAGATGTTCCCCTGCAGTGCCTGATGCCTTTGCGGCTCAGAGATTTAGCAACACTGCTCACATTACCCATGCTGGCTCAGCCAAAGCCTGCAGGCACAATCAGGGCTTTCCACCTGTAGACTTACTGTTTGCAGATTTCACTGCTTGCAGATAATTAAAAGATACGGATAAGACATCAAAGCAACAAGAGTCAAAAAATGTTTCAATATTGGCCAAGATACTTTAATTCCAATTCATCTAAATGTTTTATAGGAGTTTTTATAATAAATAATTTATATTTCTGCAATGAAAAATTAAAAACCTCTCTTTCCCACCACTTAAGACATATTTTTGAGGATGATTGAAGAGCATTTATATCTTTTCAGAAGTTAATACATTAGATAAACATTTAAAGGAAAATATCGACCAATCGTATGTATTTTGAAGGTAATGCAATTTGTCTTCCAACTGCTTATCCTGACTTGGGGGATATAGTAAAATTTTAAATTAATTTCCTTTTTATGAAGTGTTTGATGTATGAGTACTAAATCACATCACCTAATGTGCAGTGAATGACTTCACATTGAATGAAATGATGTGCTGTCTCTGGGTCTTCTCCTTTGTGCATCTTGAATGAAGGTTAGCATTTTTAGGAAATGCAGGCAGGGGGACACGTGAGCATTCAATTTGCCACCGGAAAAACTACTGCCCTTCATCCAGGAGCCCAGTGCTTTATTTCCTTTTTCATCTGGCAATTTTATCTGGCATTTTCCAGCCTGGTTCTTCACATGACAAAAGCAGGGCCTAGTACAGCTTGTCTGTGACCTGTATAGTAGCAACTAGCTCTTTGAAATGTCTTTGCTTGGCCATCACTTACAAAGAAGTCATGCATTAGTTCCAATCAGATAGAGATTTTAAAGCACACCTACAGACCACATGTGTATCGTCGTCCTCGCAAAGTGTCTGCATGCTGTCTCAGGCGTGATGTCTGCTCCAAATTTTGTAGTGGTCCTCTGTTTCCTCCAGTTCCCTGTCCTACATCTTTTGTTTTGTGCAGTGCACACTTTAGGGTTTTATAATTCATTTGTACACTGGGAGAGTACAGTCATTAGGCTGCAGGATCTGGGTTGTGCACTGCACAATGACCTTGTTTGTTACACACCTCACTGCCCATTTCCTCCTGCTTTTTTAATGATTTCAACTAGGGTGGTTATTTTCCATTTCTATTCCTTGACTGTTCCAGGGAAGTGCAGAAATGATCAGTCACTATATTTCATTAGCTGAAGAACTTCAAGTCTGTGATGAGTAGGCAGAGTGTCATCTTAAGACGTCCGTTCAAAACCTGTTAATACTTGACAACTGCAGCCACCTGGAAATTGATTTGGGAGTTTGTCTGGCTTTCCTGCATACCAAGTAAAATGGCGGTGTGTGTGGGGGGGCTACTCATTCAGGGTAATGTTTCACCCAGCCTTGAAGGGGACAGTGCGGTATTCCTATGGCAAGCCAGATTGTCTTTTAGTAGTATAAGGCTGCATTGTCATAACTTGATTTTTACTAGTGAAAATAACATTCTCACTTATAAAAAATCACTTTTAACTAACAAGAATATGAACTCCATATATCTAGAATTCAATTTAATCGTAAGAATGATCATTTTTATTAGTAGGAATTAATAGGAGGAAAACTAGTACAGACGCTCCTCTACTCGCGAACGAGACACGTTCCGAACGGCCGTCCGTAACTTGAAATGTTCGTAAGTTGTTATTCAACATCGTTTTAATGGTATACGCGAGTACAAAGAACTAGGATGCTGGGAGTACGCACGTCACACTGCTGCGCGTCGGGAGTAGTGGCCAGAAGTAGTACTAGGCGGAATTGGCGTGCAGAAAAAAAATTATGTTGCGGACAGGAAACGGGAGCCCAGTGAACACAATTTGGACTTACAGTCCTCTTCGTTTGTATGCTTGAAAGTTCGCAAGCTAAAGTTCGTAAGTAGAGGAGCGTCTGTATTACAGATTTGTATAGCTCAGTTTTTACTAGTCATATATTACCACTGACGTCCATTGAATTCCATTTTACTACTAAGAAGTCATATTTTCAATATCAGTAATTCAATTTTGACTAGCAGGAATTCATACTTCTTTATTTTGACTAGTCAAAAATCCAGGGCCACATATCCATAATTCAGTTTTTACTAGTAAAAATGTAATTACTGACATCTACAGTTATACTGTGGTACCTCGACCCATGAACAAATCGGGATACGAACCACATGTTCGAAAAATCTTTGTGCCGGTTCGCGAACTGTGTTTCACGCTGCGAACACACAAACATCCCCCAAAAGGGTGCATTGAAAGCGCCCCAAAGAACCACCCGAAACACGAAGAAGTGTACATTATACCCAAGAACGGTTGTGGAATGTATAAACAACTTGTTGTAGATGTATGTCTTTACTATATCTCTTCAGAGGTCGAATATCTGAAAAAAGAAAAAAATAGAGACAGAACATTCTGTTATAGCAGTACCTTTCAGTGATTAATAAACATGTTTGTGATTGTTTTTAACAGTCACATATCTATACATAAAATTACAGTACTTCATTAATAACATAAATTATTGAGTAACTCCTATTTAAGTGTTATATTCTCCTTTCACACATAGTGGCAACTGCTTATTGTTTGTTTACAGTACAAATAAACAAGATTTTTACTAGTCAAAATTAAAATGTAAATATCCATAATATGATTTTTTAACTAGAAAAATTGAATTATAAATAACTACACTATGAGTTAATTCAAAAAATTGAATTTTGGATGAGAGGCAAAAATTCAATGGAAATAAGAACATAAGAAATATACAGACGAGAGGAGGGATTATAGCTTCCATTACTTTTCCAGTTATGCAAGTTAAACTGGTTGGCCTATAGTTTGCTGGATTACTTCTATCCCTTTTTTTGAATATGGGCGTTATATTAGCATGCTTCCAGTCAGAAGGTACCACACCAGTAGATAACGATTTCTGAAATAGTAAAGTTAAAGGTTGGCTAATAATATCCCTCATCTCTTTTTAAACTATAGGTAAGATGCCATCAGGGCCCTGTGATTTATTTATTTTGAGCTTAGCTAGGCTTTGTACCATATCAGCCTCAGTTATACATATATTGGTCATAGACGATGCTGTATTCGTACTAAATGGTGGTATGTTACTTGTGTTCTCTACTGTGAACACCCATGTAAAATAATCATTAAACTCATTTACTATATCAATATCATGTTCAATTATAAGGCCTTTACTATCCTGCAAATTAGTGATTTCTGCTTTTGGAGCTAAAATATTGGAAGAAACTTTTAATGTCATCCTTAGCCTCCAGTGCAATCTTCCTTTCTACATTCCTCTCGGCGAGTCTAATGTTATTTTTTAACTCAACCTGTAGACTTAGATACTCCAGCTTTATTTGGAAATCATTAGTTATTTTCCATTTGTGGAACAGAGCCCCTTTCCTCCTGACTTTATTCTTAATTTCCATAGTAAGCCACCTTGGCTGCAGTTTTCTAGATTTAGTTTTGCTGGAAACAGGTATGAAGTCCTCATGCACTTGCAACAATGTGCTTTTAAAAAATTCCCAATGGAAATATATTGCTAGCAAAAATTATAGATATCCATAATATGTTTTTTTTACAAGTAACAGTACAGTTCTTCTAAGTAAATATTTTATTAGTCAGACATTTTTGTTAGTGAAATTTAAGTTATGACGAGTGGCCTTTATCCTATTAAAAGGCTATTTGGCTTGTCATAGTATTCCATGAAATCTTCCAGATATCTGGTATAACACTGAAGACATTAAAACAGAGACATGTCATTATTTCCCTTAATGTCTTGCCTGATTGGCATGGTATGGTACAGTACGGTACGGTATGGTGTACTTTGTTGGGAGGAAATTGCTTTTCCGCAGCAAGTCTGGGCCCATGCACCATGTTTAACAACAATACGACAATGGCACAATGCTTAGACGAAATAAAAGAGCAATAATATTTCATAAATCCAAAAGACATTCATATCTGTACACAATTTACCACAATAACCAGTATAAAGATGAGCCAGATACAGAACCAGATCCCTGGGAGTAGAAGGTATCATGTAAGTGGATTCCAGCTGGCAGGATGGAACTACAGAAATGGCTCTTGGTGCATTATACTGGCAACATCATTGTGTGCTGGATTATAATGTTTTTGTCCTCATCTTCTCCTTAGATACCATATCCGTGTAAGGAAAACCCATTCACTGATCCAGATGCTTTAATAGGCATAATCAGATGACACCTTCCCCCCAGAGATGATGTTACGCGCTCCCAGACCACCATGATAAAGAAGATGGCGCTCGATACTATGAGTGGTGGAACCTGACTAACAGCCAACCACAGACATTAAAGAACCAGAGATTCCTTAGGAAATAAATTTTACTCCCTCCCTAAAGTGCATCTGTTTACTTTTCTATTCCAACGTACTGTTGAGATGGACTCTTAATGTATTTGGAGGAAGATAAGTATCCTATTTGGGCATTAGGCCTGCCAAGGAAAGTGCGCCGATCACCCAAGTAGAGGTGCAGCTACAGGACAGGCAGGGCAGGCAATTGCCTGGGGCCCCTGAGCTGGGAGGGGGCCCCCAAGGGCGGTCAATTACATAGTACATTCCAACAACAAATCTGCTTTATTTGTACGTTCTGTTTTTCACATAAAGGCCTTGTGTAATTCCCTTTGATAATATAATTAATTTAGACTTCATTGGGAGAAAGTAAGTTGGAGGGCCCCATGGATTTTTTTTTGCCTCTTTGCCTTTCTGAGTCCACAGAGTCCCTAGAATCACCTCTACACCCAACAGACAACCAACAGCATAACAAAAGCATACTCTTAGAGAAATACACAGAGGTGTGCTTCAGCTCTACTGTGGATAAACGTCTTCTCACCCATCATGAGACAAAAGCCCTACTGTTGCATCTTGTTTATGCAGTTGACCAAGGCGTGTCCTTCAAACCATTACAGCCAACTGTTCTCAAAGGGATTTCAAATCAGGATGCATGGTTTTCCTGACAGTGCCTTGTTGTCTCCACCCCTGAGAACCCTGCATTCACACTGGGTGATGGAAACGTGGTATGTAGCTGCTCTGTAATGTCTTTGATAGATGCTCCATGGTGTGTAGATGCATGTCCTGTCCTTCTTTGAAGTTCTGCCTCCACTTGCAGGGATTCCTATTGGTGCCACAGTTTCTTTTGCGCTCAGGTTCTGCCACCTTGCCTTTCATCACTGACTTCATTATGCTACAAAATTCACTCTTCATCTATTTTACAGTTTGAGCCTAGTTACCCTGTATGTCGCTCGTCCCACGCTTTGATACACTTTATAGAAATTCATTATGCTCGTGAATATTGTGTCTATTGTGTTTAGTTTTCGATAATGCATTTTATCAATTTATTTGCATCGCCGTCCAAGCATGACAAAAATTCTGCTTTTATCTGTGGAAGTTAACATCAGTGATGGCTTTCATGAAGTCTGTTTCCATGGTTACCACTCCCTCATCACAGAGTGAAGGCTTTTCTAATCTACGTCTAGAGAAATGTTGTCTGTGAGATGCTTGCATTCAGATGTTAAATAAGTTTTCCCAACAGGAGATAAAGTTTACTTGCAAACATGTAAAAATGACAACAAGAATAGAGTGCATACTTCAGCATGGAAGGGAAATTTGTGGTATAGTGTAAATTTAGTTTTGTAAAATGCAGTCTTAATACAGCAGTCAATTTGACCGCCCCGGAGTGCTATGCAGCTCAGTAGGGAGTTTGTGCCTGTGTACAGAACGCTAAGGGTTTGAATCCTGAGGTTAGCAAAATAATCATGTCACTGTAGAGCTCTGGAATAAGGCTTTTAACCCATGGTGCTCCAAGGCCACTGGATGCTGACTGACTCTGTGCTCTGACTCCAAACACACTCTCAGTTCTGTACACATTTGTGTCTGTGTCCTTCATGGAGAGAAATGTGGGATATGCATAATTCCCATGGGAATGAATAAAGCACAATTATTCAATTCTATTATAGGAGTTGGGGAGATAGTGGTATTTTGTCCTTGCTTCATATGCAGCTTGAGAGCATTGAGGTCGTAGATCTAATATTAAAAACCATACAAAGGTTTTGTCACAGATACTACTATGACCACTATAACTACTCATTTTCTTTGGTTATTTTCAGCATCTATATTTACGTCACGGCTGCCCCCAGGAATCACCTCGGAGCCTCCAAATACACCCTCAGAAATTGTACATAGGCCACCATATCCCTCATATCCCTCCCCCCCTTTTCACAGATAAATAATGTGCCTGTATTGTGCCTTAATGCGTTTGGTGTATATGTTTTGTTAAGTGCTTAAATATGCGTATAACCATTTTTCAAGAATTATACTCAATTGTCTTCCTCCAGTAGTTTGGCATATAATGTTTAACAGATGTGTTCAGTTCATTTTTTTAAGTCCCTCTGGAATACTGTCTTGAAAGTCTTTTGTGAGAAGGAGATAATACACAAAAAAACAACACATCCAAGCATTGTTTACAGCCCGTATGGATCAAGCTGTCAGCTTCAAGATGTTCTGTGTTTGATGGGTTGTGGCTCAAACATGCCTGGTGACCATGTCACATGACATCATTAAGTTACCCATGCCAGGAGATGATTCCACGAGGGAAATCAACTGTAATCACCCCCCTGTCAGAGCTGTTAAAGAGCCCTACATGAAGCCACATAGGTACTAGCATGAATGCACCCTTAGCTAACTACAGCACAAAGACACCCACGCATGCAAACATTCGGCAACGCTTTACATTAAGTGCACCTTCATAATGCATTCATTATGCATTCATAGCACATTCAGTGCACCTTCATAATGCATTCATAGAACATTTATAAGCAGCATGCAAGTACACCTTAACATCCTAACATCCCTTAACAGATTTAATATACATTAATAACAAACATTATGTCCTGCCCAGAAAGACCCGCAGAGACAAATTGAGGCAACCAGGTTTATTAGGGATTAAGCAAGGAGAAGTCGTGAGCCGTGTCCAAGTCATAGCCAGAAACAGAAGCCAGGACATGATCCAAGGTCGTCGTCAGGGGAAGGGATGCCGAGGGTCGAAAATACAGGGGGTCAGTCCGGAGACACGGAGGACGAATACAGGGGAATCCAAGAGGGGCTTCATGGGGAGGGCGGACGGGCAGGAGGGCAGGCCGGAGTCTCGGGAGGAGCAGGTAGGGCCAGGAAGACGGAACGTAAAGTCAGAGCACTCAGCATGTGCATTGCAACAATACCTCGCACTAGACTAATGTCAGTGCGAGGCTTAAGTATGGTGGTTTCCATTAGTTTCCGGCGATTATCGCCGATCACGTGAGGTGGGGGTGACACATTACATGATAATACAATTATAATGTTCGTTATTATTATATATAATGTTTGTTATTAATGTATATTACAGCTGTTAAGTGATGTTAGGATGTTAAGGTAGACATACATGATGTTTATGAATGTCTTATGAATACTTAATGAATACATTATGAAGGTGTACTGAACGTTTTGTGAATGCAATATAAAAGCATTATGAAGATGCAGTTAATGTAAAGTGTTACCAAACATTCAAGCAACAGCGTGTGTAGGGTCTAACAAGAATGGATATATGTTGGGTCTTCATGCTGTGTTAACATCAGCGGCACATGAGTGTAACATTATCTGGTGTTATTACAGCGCCGTCCTGCCAGGCCTGTTTCTGGGTCCACCTTGGGCTCTAAGGGTGTTTTGAGTTATCGCTGAGCCGACTGTCACAGAACACAGACAAGCAGAGTCATTGAGGCTAAAGGAAGCTATAAATCAGGTACAATAAATCAGCAGCAAACCCTGCGGGTGCAGCAGAGTTACACTGGAGTGACATTTAAGCCAATATGTTGCATTATTTATTTGTATGTTAGATGCTTCCATCTAACACTGCTCACAGCTTTTGGCTTTCACTGCCATGCATGGCTATATGTTTTTGTCTACTTTCCAGGCTATTTGCTGTGACTATCTTTCCATCACTGCCTCCTTTAAATTGTACACATGGGCCCACTTAGGTCATCCCCAGGGCTGCAGCAGAAATCAACCCAAGAAACATTTCTTGGGGCACCATGCTTGAGATGTGACCTTGGAGCCACACCCTTAATGATCCCTTGCTGGCCTTTTATAAACAGATCGCACTCTTAGGGAATGATGTTTGCTTACAAACTAGATTACAAACATACTTTGGTGTTAGGAAGGTCAGAGATGAGCAGATATGGGATTTTCTGGAAGGCCACTAGTATTCCCCAGCTTTCAGTGAGAGGGTCAGAACACTGAGCTGTGCTTTTACTGCTGAAGTCATTCTGACTCGAATAATAGTGATTCTGACTAAAATTCTGCCTGATCCCCTCAGCCAATCTGAACACTGCACTGTTTATCCAACCTGAATTCTCTCTGTTCTACTCAGTCACTCCTGACTCTGCATTGCCGCACCCCCACCCCCACCCCCACCCAATCATCAACATTGACATTTGGTTGAAAAAATGCCACTATAAACATTCCCTGGTGTATCCCAATGTAAGTGTTGAACCGAAAGCTTTGGTGAACCGGGGTCCGATGGGGGTTAACCTTGGGTCAGACTATAGATTAAGTCACTAACTACCTTAGTGGGCAAGGCAGGGAGATGCTTCTGCACACGGCCAACAAAAAGACTAGATGTCATGAGATTGTGTCAAAATGTTCGTAATACTGGAATAACTGGACGCTGGAATTTTTCAGGGGTTCCATATAACAGAGTGTCAGCCTCAATCTTTCACTCACACAGAATTAAAATGCCACAGAGAACCCAGGTGCCATTAATATTTTACACCAAGGGTAATGAAGGGCATGATTACCCCATTTAACAGTACATTTCCCCAATTTTGCAGGTATCCTAGCAACCTAGTCTTGGTGGCTCACAGGTTGGCAATGTTGCCATCTCTCACACATCTGGCGTGATATTCACACTTTCAGACTCTCACACTCACGCCAGAAATCTTACAACAAACCTATATTATTCCATTATAAACCTAAAATTAGTCAAAAATGTTGAGGTAGTTTGCACACCCTACAGACTATTTACAAGGCAATAAAACTCTTACGTGCATATAAATGTGGGTGGAGACTGGACTCAATTGCAAATGTCATGCCAGCCAGCTGACCAAAGTCGGCAGCCGTGGGTCGGTGCTGTGTAACCTGGGAGCAGAGGGCCAACAGCTTGCACAGACACTTACAAATATTCAAGTATTTTGTTACAAAGTCACATTCATACTTTTGTAGCCCAAGCTCCCGTAATTTCTTTGACTAAGCAGCCATTTACTCTCCAAATGCGAGATGAAAAGCGCTGGAGAACATCATTACTCAAAGAGCTCAAAGCTTTTGAATTTTATAGCAATATAAAAGCCATTGCCCTTAATTCTATCCAAGGTTCATCGAAGACATGGTTGCAACGTATTGCTCTGAAAGTGATAAATATCGTCAGATGGTCTCAGAAAAGGAGGTAGGAGACCTGACAGTGGCGGTGATAAGATGCACAAGACACGGGGACCAAGGGGAAGAACTGGATGCTGTATTTGGGGGCAAACTTAGCAACATGCATGATTTTGATACCATATTTAAGTGGCTAAAGTTTAAAGATCACATGAATCTGCCTGTCCCCCCTGATGTCTCACTAATACTGACAGCAAACTTGATTTCGACTTTAAATACAATCATTAAGAGGTGGGCAGAGAAGCTGTCACTGACCTCACACTTCCCCTCAAACTTCCTCTTTTTATAATGACCAATTTATATTTAATCATATCAGAATGTGTCACCTCTCCTACAGCAGAAGATCCCTAAATAATATTGTTACAGGTACGTAAACTAAACAGCTGGTCTCTGCTTTCTGGGGTGATTTTTTTTTAGCTCCATATCCGTTATCTGGGTGCTTATTATCCAGCTGGGTGAGCATTTTCATCTATTTACTGAGCTGGAAATTTATACTAAAGCCTTCCAGCAGTGATCTAGCGTAGGCGCGTGTCTGCACCACCCACCGAGAGTGTGCGAAAATGTATTTCTGGTCATGTTTTCGAATGCATCCCATTTTTTGATGCGTACCGTATGCATCAAATATCTGAATGCAATTTCTCACCTGTCCATAGACCTTCCCCGTACATCCTTATCTTTGCATAATTATTTTTTAAAGTATGGTGCTTTGTGACTTCATAAAAGTAAGGCAAGTCTTCATAGCAAAATAAACATGGCTTCGGTACAAACAAAAAATTGGGGGGCTAATAGAAATTACCAGAGGATTATATCTGACATGCAAATTACATATACATATTATTTTGAAGCATCTGTGACCATATCTCTTCTTCCCATGTAGAGTGGCTCTTTTGCCCTTTGGTGATCAAGGACATTTGCTCTTGCTTTCGACTGAAAACAAGGTTTCCCTCCTTGTACTGAAAGTCGGTGAGGTGTCTGCCATTTTCGGCACCTCACAAATCATTGAATGAGGGAAGCGGGATAGCAGTGAGCCATACAGCATGTGTTCTTCGCCAGCTGATGAACATTTACAGTACATGTCCTTGGGCCATCTAGTTTAGAGAATGGCATGCTGCTTTAAAAGTCTCCTTCAATCATTAGGGACAAATGCCTAAATCCCTGACCATTTTATGCATGGTTTTCTTTGCTGGGTTAACCTGTTTTGATCAATGATATATTTTGCCTATGGGAATTGCACCATTTGAGGATATTCAAGCAATCAATTGCAATGATATTATTCTTGCAAATAGTGTTAATGCAATATAACACATGAATCTACTTTTCCTGCTGTTTATTCTAGTTCAGAGTCACAATGACGATGAGTCTGGACCCTATTCAAGGAAACATGGAGAGAAAAGGCAGGGGACCCCCTGGATGGGATGCCAGTCCATCACACGTATCACACACTATCACAAACAATCACACACAAAGAGCTATTTTGAGGCAATTCACCTAATTCCATGTTTTTCAACCACAGTAGGAAAATAAAATTCCAAAAACACAGAGGATCCATAAACACTGGAGATGCAAATCACCGGTGCTACCCAACAAGCTCACATTGTCACTGTCCTATAATTAGTATTATTTTTGAACATTTTTTCAGTGGCATATCATGCAGAATTGCCACTAATTTAGCTGAACATCACTCATAATAATAAACAATCTCGTCATCTCTGGAGTGCAAATGTTAGGCTATAATTGAAGACTGAGCCCTATGGACTTTAATCTAGTGAGGGTGCAATTCCCAATCTGTGTTTCTGCTTCTCAGCAGATCTATTTGGGCCACTTCATGGCTGAACACCTTGTCAAATGGATGCTCTTCAGATCTATTTCTCAAGTTGTCTGAAAGATAGAGAAAGATAAACTCCCAAAAGCTAGTGTGTGTCCTGAATGACAGAAATTTCTATTTCTCCTAAGAAGGAAAAGATATATGCATGCTTAGAAGAATGAAAATAGATAAATAAAAATTAATACAGTATTTTACATTATGTACTATTTACTATTGTATCCAACCATCCATCCATCCATACATGGACAGAAATCCTAGTGAAATATGGTGTCTGGGAATCCCACCCTGTGACAGTAATTCAAGTTTTTGGGAAGGTCACGCAGCTGAGACATAGACTTTGCATTCCATTTCACAATTAACCCTGAAGCACAAGACTTATGGAGCTGGCAGTAGAGTCTCTGTTAGGACGCCCCACAACTGCCCGAAGTACAGAGAGGAGTGTCACTGCGAGACCAAAGCAATCTCTTTGAAGAGCATTCATGTCCTCTACCCAGCAGTCCATTGCCCCCCAGCTCCAAGGTACCCAAGCCCTGTGCTGCTCTCTCTAAGCCCCATGCCCTGAGCGATTGATCATCTACTTCAATCAGAGGTTAGGTTCCAACTCATGCTTCGAGGATGACTGAAGACAGAGAGCAGTTTTCCATTTCTGAGGTCACCCACGCCTCAACACTACATAGCTTTTGACTGTGATGATCTTTATTAAAAAGGACAAGGAATGGACCCAAAAGGACTGTACATTAATGCAGGCTACCTTGACTGTATCAAACTCAATTTATTTGCTCTGCGGCAAGCTGTATGCTGTAATACCATTAGTACTCTGCCATTGTTTTGCAGAGTATAAAAGTAGTCTACTATGCAATTTGTTTAAAAAGATAAGCGCTGGGCCGGCCAGTTAGCGGAATGGGTTCACAGCAAGAAGCGTGAGACTGTTAAGGTGCAACACAATCAAAAGTGTTTATTTGTCCCTCAAACACCCACTAGACAAAGACACATGGCCTGAACACTAGCAGCAATAATCCCCAGCATTATAAAATGTTTGCCATTTATAATCTGCCACTGCTAATGGACACTATCAAGGCTGGAATACCCTATTCCCCAAACATACCACAAAAGATAAGAACACATAACCCCAAAAGGACTTAAAAGACATAGACACACAGTTACCTAGTAAATTATACAGCACAATAAGTTATTAACCAACTCTCCTCTCAGTCTTCACTATTGGTCTTTGCTGGATTCATTAATGTGCATAGAACTCTTTTAGCCCGAACACCCTACAGTAGCAGAAGACCAAACAGGTGAGTTTTTCACGCTACCATCAATGCACTAAATATTGCACATGCTCTAAACCAGGGGTGAGCAATCTTATCTGCAAAGGGCCGGTGTGTATGCAGGTTTTTGGGACAACCTTTAGGTCAGCTGTTCAAAGCCAGGTGTGAGGACTCTTCAGCAAATCAGTCCTCTAATTAGTAATCTAATTAGGGAGTTGCAGCAAAAACCTGCATATACACTGGGCGTTTCTGGATAAGATTATCCAGCACTGCACTAAACCAATTATTGCACTTTCAGTATTGGACCCTTACTCCAACACTGATAAAGCCCCATAGCTTGTTAAAGTAACATCAACTAACAAGCATTTTCTGGTGTAGTAGAGACCATCAGTCAACGTAGACCGAGTGACTGCTCCAGCTCCTGCAAGACAAAACCACTCCAGAAAACAGAAAATGTTCAATAAAATACATACGATCATTTGTGCCCTCCTTATTGTCTGTGCAAATCTGCAAAATGTGTAAAGTAAGCTGTGCAGTCTGTCCTCGCTAAGGTGGGTAACAGATTGGACCTCTGTTACAATGAGGAAAAACTAATAAGTCATCAAAAACTGTTTCTTTGATCAGTTCAGATTACAGTTCAGATTGAAGCATCTGGGTTTCATCCAGCATGTCTGGGATGAAGTCATGGGCCTAACAGGTCATGAACTTCAGAAGCCTTAGCATGTGCAACAATTCCAGCACAATACACCAAGCTCTGGTTGTAGCTATCATCAGCTAACTGTTCTTGTCACTTGGACAAGGAACTGTACTGAATGTACTAGGAAATATATACAGTATATATGGATATACAGTATCAAATGATGTTGGTTTAATTTTGCTTTCGGCAAGACACTAAACCTGCTGTCTGAGTAGATTCATTTGAAGCTTAAAGGTTTGCACATTATATCAAACAATGGCATTCAGAGACCAGCTGTGTGATTATGGAAATTGTGCATCTAGCCAACGGCATCATCCCAGCCAGAAAAGGTGTGTTTTCCAGCCATAATCCTTGTGGGAGAATTATGGCACTAGCTTTGTTTGAATATACGGGAGACCTGAGAATGCTGATGAAGGGTGAAATTTCAGGGGTGAGTCCGGGAGGACAGGAAAGTAGAGGACTTACTGGAGCTTCACCCTCTCCCACTCTCACATCATAATGAGTCACTGTCACTACAGTATATTGGACCTACTGTGACACCAGTGTCACCGATCCAGCTTTTCAGAGGAGCCCATGTTTCAGTTCTGTGAGTTTGTAAACCTGTAGGACAAGTAAAAGCATGAGTGCTTATGTGTCAACATGTGTACATATGAACTGGTAAAGACAAAACAACAGACGCTTTCTCCAACCAGTCGTGTCGGTCCTCGAATCTGTTGCAGTTTTTGATTGGTTTGCTTAGCTGGGAACTTGACACACCAGTTTGACCGCTAGTAAAATGCTACAGTAACACAATTTTGGAGTAGCTCAAAGCACAACATACACACTGCAACTTGGAAGCAGATCTTAACAACACTAGTAACAGGCACTTTCCTAAAAAGCTCATACTACCCAAAAATTTCTCAGAATCCACCAAAATGACGTGGTTTGATATAGGTCTAATTAGGGTCAACTGTGGGTTCTTAAATGACTAGCTGTTATATCTTAAAAGGCAGGTAAATGCTCACAGATATAAAATAATTCAAAGTTTAGAAATGCACACTTAGGAAAGGAATAATATTATCTTACTGGTCTGGTGTCATGATGTGCACAATAGACACTTCATCCTTTATCTCCATAGACCACATATGATCACGCTGTCAGAACTGTTCAACTGACATGAGCTTTAAGGATTTTGGGATTACTGGCCATAACAGAGGGAGAGCAAAGGAAGCTGAGAAATGTTACTTAATCACAGGAGAATAAAGAGCAATAATTTAGTTTCAATCACTCAGAGAAGCTCCGCTAAAAATGTAGAAGTCCTGGAAAACTCTGCTGTATCTATGGAAACACTGCAGCTGCCTCTTGCATGTTGGGGTACAAGGTGGAATTGGACAAGTCAAAAATGTAGAGAAGGTCTGATCTGGGATGGTAGGAAGGAGATGGAGAAACCAAAGGGTTAGAGTTCCAGCACGGGAATGTTCCAAGATGGGAATGTCTGATGAAAAGCACTGCCTTTACTTATGCTGAATGCACATAAAAACCTCAGACTCTATGTGGTCATCTGCGCCATTACTATTCATGGATTAGCCAGTGTGCGATCCTGTCCCCCTGACTTCAGTTTCACTGGAAACTATTCACTGCATCCTACTAGTTCACCTACTAAGCCAAATGCTGTAATATAATTAAATCTATTGAATTATGAATGTTTTAATCAGCTCATATTATTCATAATTAACAACCATAACCTTAGAAATTAATCAGGCTCGCAGACCGTTTAAAAATAAATGTCCATTTAAGTTTCCAATTTTAATGTCTTTGACTATCATCTTAAGCATGTGCAGTGTGAGGCCAAATGCGTCACTTCCTTCTATGGTCCAAGGATATGCTGCGTAGGTGAACTGGTGACTCTACATGACCCTAGAAGCATAATCGCATTCGCGAATATTTGAGTGCGTATGTATTAATATCTCATCCAAATAGTGGTGCTTTTCCATGCGACCACAGAAACCCCAAAGAAGCGCTTACTGAAAAGGCGTGGATAATATCAGAGTAAATAACTTGTTCCAAAGGACGTGACAATCTGAAGTTTTTTGTACTGTCTACCATCATCCCAGATTCTCAGTTGTCTGTCCTGCTGTTTCTGGTCTTTCCAAAACTGCATACTGCAAGTTGGGTATTTAATATATTCCAGTGCAAATCTAAAAATGGATTAGCAAATCTAAAAGAACCATCCAGTGAAGGTAATAGCAAGTCTGGAGCCTGTCCCAAGGAGTTCAGGGTGCAAATCAGGGTACACACATAGCAAATAGCCATTTACAGACATCAGACACGAGTTAAATAAAGAGCATGTCCTTGGACTGACGTAATAAAAGCACCCAGAGGATGGTCACACAAACATGGAGGAATATGAACCCCCACCCCCCCCACACACACACAGGTTTGTAAATATATCTTTGTGGGGGCTCTCCATTCATTTCTATGGGGAAAACCCATAATTTCAACATGACGACCGTAACCCCTACCCAGCCCGAACCTTAACCATAGGTAATTAAATAAACAAGAGACTTTTGGCATTTTTAGTTTTTTGATTGCATTCACAGTTCTTTGACCTGAAAAATGTTCCCCACAAGGTCAAAATAACAGGTTTTCATCACATTGTGGGGGACATTTGTAAAGCTCTGGAGGTATGTGGCTATTGTGCTATTGTACACCAACCTGAATCTAAAAATAGGTTCATAAATGTTATGAACTTACCATGATCCTGTCCAAGGTGTCCCTGGCCTTGCGCCCTACACTTCCAGGTTCTGGGATAGACTCCAGGTTCACCATGCCGATGTACTTGATAAGCAGTGTGGAAGGTGGATGGACGTCTTATGTGTGTCTAGTAAGAAAAAAAAGCACAGTGTAGCCTCCAGTGTTTTGTGTCCATCAATCAGTAGATGTGTGTTGTTATACACTTGCTCTCAATAGATTTTAAGTCATGTCACACTTTTTGAATGAACGTCATCTAGTGGTTCAGGTATAATTCAGCTGATAATATGTCACAAGTACTTGTAAAGCCTGAAATCAAACTGTGGCATTTGATTATTTTCCATTTATCATTAATTATGTGGCTGAGTGATTAATTCTCCACAGAAGCTTGCAGATTAGTGCAAGTAATTTGAGCATTAAGCACCACATCTTCAGTAAGTGCAGAATTGCTACCTATGTGGAATTAAAAAACATCATCATCATCTTCATCATCATAATGCAGGCACTTCACAAGGGTCGCTGGTTTCTAGGCAACATAAGGGCATAATGCAGGGGTGCCTACTGGACCAGATGCCGGTCCATCACAGGGGCTATTTTGAGTTGCTAGTTAACCTGACTGCATGTCCTCTGAGTTTGTGTGTCCTCCCTCTGAAGGAATGACACATCAGTGCTTCTCTCTGTGCAACCATACCACCAAGAGTTAAAACAAAAATTACTTAGCAATACAGAAGTATAAGAAGATACAACACCTTACGCTCAGAATTCAAGTCTTATAACAATAAACAAACAACCTCATGAGGCAGCAAGAACCAGCTGCAGGACAAGAACTGGCCACAAGCTGGATTAAACTGCTCAATTGTGTCTCCATGACATTTGGTTCCTCAGCCCCGGCCCAAAAAGCAGCAGAGGTCACAGCCAGCCATGGTCAGGCTGCTGACTTTATTATGGCTCCCACAGAGTCAGTTAGGTGTTTTTCAGAGACTGAGATTAGTTTTCCCCAGGAAAATGTGGGCTCACAGTGTTTATATAGCGTTCTGTAAACCGTGATTTTCTTATTTTGATGGGTATCTTTTCTTACTACTTTTTCATTCAGGGGTTCTGTCTGTTTCCTGGTTATTGGCTCTTTTGTTTGCTTAAGCCTGGATGTTCTCCCACATGGCAGACATTTACCTCACAGTAGCCAGCACCAGAAGCTGAAGATACACATATGTACATGGAGAGAGCTGATAGAACATCCACCTGAAAGCAATTTTTGGTGCCTGGGCACCAGAGTAAAAACCAAATAGGATTTTGCCTTCTGACATCCTAGAGCTTTCAGATGACTTGATGTAGGGGAGCACAGTAACCCTGTAGCAGCATATGGTTTGATTACATATCGAACATAGGATGGAGCTGATCCTCTGTCAGTCATACCTGCCTGTTCCAAGACCTTCAACCTGATTTGTGCTCCAATGGAGGTAAGCAATGGGGAGATATCAAAAGGTGAGAAACATGTGATTAGGGAGGTAGAAGAAATTGCATCCAGCAGTTCTGAACGAGTGCTGACAGAAGGGATCTGCAGGGAGAAATGACTATAACCAGGACTGGCGACTAGGCTGATGGAATTATGAGATATGGGTGTATCCATCACAGCTTCGTCGGTGGGAAAATACATGTCTGGGTTAATGCTGCTATGTGATGGGAGAAGGTGAGGTGCTTGTCAAAGATGATCGAGGGAAGAATGATTTTGAAATCCTATTTTAAAACCCTAATATCAGATGCTCAGAAAGTAATGTCTCCTGCTTCCCAGGAATGGGACACTCACTCGTCACGCCTTACTTGATAACACAGTCAGAAAAGTGATACAGTATGTCATGCTCAGTTGACGGCTCGGGGTGGGGGGCGGGGGCATTCTGAGGGCCGTCTTTTGCATCTGCCTGCCTTAGCGAGGCATTACGAGAGCATGGTGTGGTCTATGCAAAAAAAAGTGTAGCAATTATCCTGAGATAGCTTTTCCCCACCAACCACAGAGTCCTGACTGTAGCAGGTCACAGTGCTCCTGGTGACAAAGGGGGCACATGGAGAGGAGACTGGGTCTTTCAAGCCTCACAGTGGGATAGAAAAAGCGAAATGCAAAGCTAATCTCATCTAAGCACAACCAATGAAGTGGATCTGTTGTCAAATGTCTGTTGATACATTAGGCTGTAGGTTGACTATGACCTCTTTTCTCATTTAGAGCACTATTGCTTTTCCAGTTAAACATTTTCCTAGACCTTTATTCCCCCCCCCACCCCACTGCCCAGCAAGACCTGATTTGCAGTGGGAGCTGTCAGCTGCAGACTCTGAAGGCAAGACAATCACTAAATTTAGCTTTGTCTCTTCACAGCCATTCTGTCACGTCCCTCTGTCTGGGGAATTCAGTCTTGCGAAAGTTTTAATCAAAAAATTTTAATATGTAAATATATGCAGTTTTTATGGGGTCTACCAATTTCTCATTACCATCACACATGCACAATGACTGTGGTGTATACATGCACAATGACTGTGGTGTATACATGCACTCATGACACAATAACACACACAAACACCCACATGTGGATGTCTATACAGTATATATAGAAATCCTTACAAAGAGGTCAGTTGTACAGACAGCACAAAGCAGCAACTTGAAGATAAGAAGTTAAAGAATTTAAGAATTGTATTTCTGATTTCCCTCTGCCCAGTGTCCACCGATATTTACCTTCAGAAGTGATTTTGGGGATACCGGTACATTTTATGTCATGACAGTAATTAGATTTAAAGGATAACTCAATCTTAACACACTAAATGGCAAGGTTGTTTTTATTATTTTTATTATTTTGCTCATTCTTCTCCAGAGTGACCTCACATTGATATTATTATTTTTTGATCCTCACCTCTCGATTAAGAACTTGCTGACTGAAATTCAGATAAAGCTATTGGCTGATGTGCACAACATTTCTTCTTCTTCCACCTTTACATTTTTGGTTGATTTACCATGCAGCGCTTCCCTACCCAAGACTTAACACACATTAACCACAGACCGTGGGTGTTTCTTGCTAGTGCGACTCTCAGATGATTTCTCGCAGCACTGTAGGACTGGGACCATGCTGACCCATACTGATTAGGAGCACTAACTGTACAGAATTCTCCAGTGGTCCCACACCAAGATGGATCTGGGAAGGCATCTGAGCTGGGACAGGAGAGGCTAAGTAAACCGTCTTCCAGCACCACAGTGTCCTGCAGTTCAGAGTCTCGGCAGCTGCAGACACTCTCTGACAGCAGAAGAAGAGAGATAGAGGGGAACATGATGTGGCCAGTCAGGATTTTTAAAGATCGGGGGTGGAGTTACTGAAGTGAAGTGGAAGAAGCGACAGAACAAGCTGCAAATGGACCAGATGCAGGGCTAATGGGAGATCCATTTACTTTGCACATGCTGTAAAGCGTGCAGTTAATTTGTGGCGTCAACCAATAAAATTCCCCGTTTTTCCTGTTGTTATCATTGGACCGCAGATCTTAAACAAGCCAATCGGAATACTGCTTTTTGCTGCCGCCAGTCACATACATTGTCATGCAGCAACATAACAATTGTGTCTCCTTTGAGACAGTTTTCTGTATTATGCAATTTAATCAAATGATGTCAGATTATTCTGACAGAACTATATATGTTTGCTTGTAAGGTTTGCCAGGTTCCTTAATCAGTTTAAATTCAAGACCATTCATTGTAAATGATCCATTCCAGGGCTGTGGTGAGCCGGAGGTTAGCCAAGGCCATAGACTGGATTGTACGAGGACACACACACACACACACACACACAGACGAATAATGATAGCCAATTGATGTAATCATGTGAATCTAGGTAGACGACCTGTTTTTTTGTCATAACGGGATTTGGTAAAAATGCAAAACACCCCTAACCAAACCATTCCACACATACTGCCAGTTTTTCTGGCCGACAAGCCCTCCCTCCATCGGACTAGACTCTACCTTCCAGGACCAGGTATCTGCTGGGACCCCAGAACCAGGTGTGTGGGAAAAGGATTCGAGTGCCGGGCCATAAACACAGGCATAACGTATGCAACAAATTAAATGCATAAAATAAGAACAGAAAGTTTAGTGTTCTGGGAGCAGCAAGACTGAGCCCGGATCAAACTTCACACGCTCAGCCTAAGATTTCTAATCTTGATAATAGCCCAGGTATAACAAGAATATACATGCTAGACACTTACAGAGTCAGAAACCTACCTACCTATGGGAGGTTCTAACCCCCAATGCTACCTACTGAACCTTAACTCCAAAAGTCAATGTCTTAATAATCCTGGCAAAATCTAAATGTAAGCTTGATAAGTGTAATATAAGTAGCATTCGAAGTTCGAAGTGTCTGACTATGGGTCTATTATTGTAGCAAAATTATTTGCAAATGTGTATGGAGAGTTATGTGACTGTATCTCAACCCGTGTGTGTGTAATCAGATTTGCAAATGTGTAAAAGAATTTCTAAATGCATACAGAGGTTTGCAAATGTGTACAGGTATCTGTAAAAGTGTATTCAGAATCCGTGTGCGTCATCAGATTTGTAAACCTGTAAAAGAATTTCTAAATGTGATTTGCAAGTGTACTGCGATTTGTATGTGTGTAGACAAATCTGTAAATGCGTGCATAGATCAGTGAATGCATAGACACATCTGTAAATGCGTACATAGATCAGTGAATGCATAGACACATCTGTAAATGCGTACATAGATCAGTGAATGCATAGACACATCTATAAATGCGTACATAGGCATTAATGGCTAAAAAGTCTAAGTATTTTGCTCCAAGAACTGGAAATACAGAGAAATAAAGAGAAGACCTTATACCAGTGTTTCCCAATCCGGTCCTTGGGGACCCACAGTTGGTCCATGTTTTTGCTCCCTCTGAGATCCCAGTAGCAAAAACGTGGCCTGTCTGTGGGTCCCCAAGGACTGGATTAGGAAATGCTGCCTTAAATTAGTGTATGCCCATTGTCTTTTTATAACTTTGAATTGTAGGTTTTTAATCACACATGGATTCTGTACTTCCTCTTGAAACTGAGGTGCATTCTGTGCTTGGTCAGTAATCACAGGTCTCAGCAAAATTGATCTTCAAAGGGATCAATTTCAGGGGGACTTTACCTGGCCTAAGGAGGAGTGTCATGCTTTCCTTTGGCTGAAGCTGCTTCAGAACAATTAAAGGCAGAGATAGACACTTTCCCATTTTGTCAGCGAGAGGGAAGCTTTGATAGTGAGCTGCCGTTTGATCTCCCTTTGCTCGCCCATGTGTATGCAAGAAATGGGGAATGTGAAATGGGGAACTAGCAGCCCATAGAAACTGCATTTTCTTTTCAGACAAGTTTATCGTTATAAAAGGCCAAGAGATGACACTTGAGTTTTCTTTGTTAAATTTTTATGCACTGGTGTCGTTTCTTATAATATGAATGAAGATAGATCATATGCAAGCATTTGTAGGAAACTAAATGCTGGTTTTATTTAAGTTTTATTTGGTGATAAATGAACTCATATAAACCATTTTAGAATTAGTGCAATGTTTCCTATTGCAACTTTTATATACGTTATATCTGTGTCCGCATGTGCATTGACTGTATCTATTTAGTCAACTCAATATCCTGTCATTTTTGTTGACTGAAACTATACTAAAACTAAAAAGAAATCGGATAGCTAAAATATGACTAAAACTAAATTGCATTTTCATCACAAGACTAAAACTAACTCAAAATGTGCTGTCGAAATTAACACTGGTATGAGGGTTCATGGGAATCTGCAAATACAGTCTATGTGTGCTTTGTGAACTTGCAAAGTACAAACGACCACATGCTCTGTGGAATGTGCTGAATATGGAGCACAAGGCTGCTTCTGCAAGCTATTTGGTCCCTGTATGAATGTAGTAACAGTTATATCTGCTTATTTGGCACAAAGCTGAAGATATCTGAAGTGGTTTTAACTGTTGGTCTTGGGTTTGGCCCTGAGTGAATCTCAATATGCATACTTGACAGTACTTGTGTTCTCGTGTACCCCATTGCCGAAGACCAGTTCCAATACTAAGAACACAAGTACAGAGGATGGTAAAACTCCCCGGATATTGGTCTTGCTCCACCCCAAACGTCAAGGATACATCGGTTGCATCCATGCCAAAGGAGGCCAATCCCATTCGTTCTTGGAAGGCTAGTTAACAAGACCGGTCTTACCAAGCCCACGAGTACGCTCTTTGCGTTCTTGGTATTGAGATTCACTCCTTGTCTCCACCACCGTTAGTGATTTTCACAGAGAGGACATCAAGACTGAGCTGTAGCAGCAAGGACACCCAGTACAGGAGGCTAAGGGAGACATCCCTACTATTTGCAGATGAATTTTGGCTTCATCCAGATCAGACCTTTACCATGCACTTGAGTAGTTTGATGCTGAGTATGAAGGGGCAGGGATGAGAATGAGCACTTCCAAATCAGAGACTATAGTTCTCTCAGGGGTGAATTGCTCATTTTAGCTGAAGGGGGAGAGCGGTCCTTTTGTGAAAGAGTTTAACTGCCCTGGCATCTTGTTCACAAATGGTAGTATGAGCCAATATGAGAGTGACAGGCTAAATCACTGGATGAGTTTGCAGCCTATTTTTGTCCGTGCCCCTTTACTAATCTATGGTCATGACCAATAGAATAAGTTGACAATGGAAGTGGCTGAAGTGAGGGTTCTCTACAGGGTTGCTGGAATTTAAATATCCAGAGAGACCTTGAAACAGAGCTGCTGCTCCTTTAGATCTTAGGGATTCAGGATAGGTGGTTCGAGCATCACATAAGGATGCCACCTGGGTGGCTCCAAGGGAGCACATTAATTAGTATTAATCAAGCACATCAGTCAAGCATTGAATCAATGGTGCAAGAGAATATCGGTAAATACTTTTCACAGAAAATATCTCGCTGATGGTCTTGTTTACATGCAGAGACAATGTAAATTGCCCCCAACCTTATAAATGGCATCACATCAAGTTATTCCGTCATTTCCTCAATTTCTTCAATCCATTACCTGCCATTTGTCAATGGGGAAATGGCCTGGAGTGGTATCAGTATTGATGCACAAGCTGTCTGCCACTTATCCAGTCAGAGAGGGGACATTTGGAGCAGAGGGCTGCATAGGAACGGGGAGAGCGGTAATACCACAGATATCTGTGATAATTCACGGGAATGGGGAAAAAATATTCCCACGGTAACAGTGGATATGGAAATGATCCATTACAACATTCCCATGGGGGATGGTAATAAAATGTATGGTAATGGTAATAAAATTCCTCATATATGCATATTATGTCTTTTGTTCTGTTAAATTCTTAATAATAATAGATACTTTATTGTTCCCCATGGGGAAATTCTCTTTGCACCTCCCCCAAGTTGCTCTCTGTAGGTGAGGGGCGGCACCCAAGGAACTGAGGGTTAAGGGCCTTGCTCCAGAACCCACAGACACGCTGAGACCAGGCTTAAACCAGCAACCTTCCGATCACAGGCACTGAGGCTTAGCCCACTGAGAAACACACTGCACCCATTTTCATTTGCACCCCAACACCACCTAGTGGCAGTGTCAAGTGAGTAATTTAGTAATTAAGATATGGACATATATGGCAAATATGGACTTGTTTAATATTAAAATGTGTTGGAGAGCGCGGTGATATGGGAGGGGACGGCTTTCCTGCACGAGGGGGTGGGGCAGGGACAGTTTTTATGCACGAGGAGGATAATGGAGAAGGGACGATTTAAATGTTCGTGGGGACAGATGGGGAAAGATATACCACTGCAGCTCTCTAGTCTGAAGCTACAAGAATAAACATGTGAAAATGATGTATGCATGATGTGTGCATGATGTATGTATGTATGTATGATATATGTATGGCACATGCGTGATGTAAGCATGATGTATGTATGATGTATGCATGATGTATATACACTGCCTCTGGACCATGAGTTGAACATGTAAGCATGGTGGCAAACAACTCAATTCAAGTGGATTAAAACAACTCAAATGAGTGTCAGCCAAAGGCCGGAGATGAAGTCAGTGACATGCTTCTGCAATTCTAAGGCGCTACTACATAATGCTGCTTTGGACAAGGACCTTTACCTAAACCAGTATTTCTGAAACAAGTCCTCAGGGATCCCCAGACAGGGGGGAGAAACCGTCCTGAGGACCGGGTCGAAAAACACTGACCTAAGCTACCAATGAAGCTTGACCAATGTGCATATATAAATTATTTAAACATGAACTAAGTATTAAAATATAAATCATGAAGCTTTTCTAATTGTTCCCACTGTACTTGTAATGGAGTTCCATTTTGTTCTTTGGAAATGGTCCTTTTCACCCAAGAACTGTTTAGCATGTTTCCATGTCTGGTTAGTGTGTTTCCACCTGCAAATTTGTCAATGATGCATGATTGGCTGCTCCATGCCTGTGGTTTTGAGCCGCTTTATTGCTGACTGGGTATGAAAATATATTTTTCTTCACTCTTTCTAACCAAATTCATCTAACATGATGCAGCTGTATAACACGCCGTGGCTGGCTGGTTTGCAATGCCATGATAAACCACCAGCCACCACCTTCTGGCCAGTTCTAAAATGAGTTGTCCTACATCTGCAAGGTCCAATCAGAGACCAGTCCCTCCACAATCCTCCTTGGTCTTAGATACGTCATTTCCTTGTCATGGAATTTGCACTAATATGTGCAGCATGTGAGGTCTTACCAGCACAGGGTAATGGATGTGGCTTTCTTCTCCTTCCACATCTTGCAGAATTAGAACGTGATGCTACTTTAAAGTCATCACCCATTGACTTTTCTCTAAAGTCAACTCCCATTGACTTTTCACAGCTGGGTATTAGGTGAAACAGGTGAAACATACTGTATGCTGGTTAATTACTTCAGTATTAACTGAGTTATTATTAATTATTTGTGCTCTATAAAGTAAATTTTTAGCCATTGCAGCTTGTGCTCTGTTCTCTCTAAAGACAGCCCGTCTCTGGGGCTGGTTATGGTTAGGCATTTAATTAACATGCCAGGGCAAGCCAGTTGGTGTCATTTGTTTCTTCAAGAAAAGACAGATAAGTCACAAAGATGGAATAAACAAACTTTTATTTGCATATGTGAAAGTGAGTAGGAGTTTCAACTGCAGGACAATGGGTCCTGGATCGGTGTCCTTCAAGGAGGATATCGCGTAACAGTTGATGCTTTGCAAGTAATTCAAAGTGCAGGAGGAGAGCGGCGTGTGCCCTGTGGATACACACGTGTTCCCTGCATGCCGCATCTCCCATATCCGCAGAACAGGACCTCCATAGGGACCCTAAACGTGGGAAACACGCAAAGCCTCCAATTTAGTCAGCCGCCACTGATCATTAGCGCTTCCTCTATCAGCGCGCCCCCAGGAAGTACACATTTTTCATGACTTATAACAGAGGATGGAGGCGTGCTCACTAAGGCTGCTTGCAAGTACAGCCACACAGAAACACGACATTTTGTAAATCACTGCTAGATAATCAGATTGTCCAGATACTTGTGAAGACCTGGTGAAACGTGGGGCACTCGTACAGAAGAGTGACCAAAGTTTTAAAGGTTTACATCCAAGAAAGAAACTCACGTCTCACCCTTGAGCACAGTATTTAGCTTGGTTCTGTTTTACCTAATACCCAAATGCGAAACTTATACTAAACTTACAGAAAAGGTATCCATATATCAGTTTGTAATTTTACTTGAATGGATGTTACATTCATATAGCACTTTTCAAAACACCCAAAGTGCTTTATAGAATCAGTGGGGAGCCACTTCGACCACCACTGTGTAACACCCTGGGGTGTTAGATGGCGGGTAAAGGTGGATCTGACTAACTAGTGCACTGCCTGCATGGGGAGCCATCCAAAAGCCTCGGAAGAATTTGATTTTGGTTTCTAATTTTAATACTTTCTGTTGTTACAGAAATAAATAATAACTTAGAAGATAAGTTCTGCTTATCTGCCTGCATCCTACCCTCATGACCCCCCCTCCCCCTCTCCCACCACAAAAGCAAAAGTGATTTGATCCTCTGGTGCACAGACATATTGTGTATGTGATAAACATGGTCAGTGGCTTTTGTCAAATCTGAATCCAAAAATTAAACCTGAAAATCAGGATTTCAGGGGGACAAGGGGGGAAAGGGAAGCCCGGCACACTACTGTGTCTGACGCCCGACATTTGGTGCTACGACCCTGGTAGCAGCCATCTGGAGCAGGCAGTCATTCTACACCACTTCACTCACCACACAGTAGTTAAGGTGCAAGAGAAAGTTCCTCAGTTAGATATAGGGGATGATGAAGAGGTCAGATTTGAAAGGGTCACAGTGGGCAATTTTAGCCAGGACATCGGAGTACTACCTCCACTCTTTCAAAAAGATGCCCAGGGATCATTTATAACCTCAGAGAGTCAGGACCTTGGTTTTACGTCTCATCCAAAGGACAGCAGCATTTTTGCAGCACAGTGTCTCTGGCACTACACTGGGGCACTGTCACTACACTGGGGCATTGGCAGTGTTGGGCATTTCAGGTCCAGAAACTACAAATCCAGACCAAGATTTTTGTTTCCACCAACCAGTTGAGTACTCTGTGACTGTGACTCTTTATGCTCTAATGATGCCCAAACCTGATTAACTTCAGATGGATTATCTGGTCTGAACTGCCAGGTATTATGAGTGCTGACACAAGGCAGGATTGTGGATCTTCTTCTATATGGTTTCCAAAATCATTTCTGTTTACAGTTTTTACATCCAAAAGTTAGTTATGAATATAGCTATGGGCTTCCTTTAATCAGGAATGTAAAAACCATTAACATAAGTTGAAAAACAGAGACGTTTGCTAAACTCAAAGCTTTGCTTTATTCATGTGACTCTGAATTTACTCTAATTTTTTGCACTAAAAGTCAAAAGCCATTTACCAATAGCATTTAAGTTAGGTGAAGTCAGTTCTTCTCACCGGCCGTCTTCAGCTGCCTTTTGGGACAATGGCAGAAGAAAATTGTGCTATTAAATTGTTAATGTATTTTTAAGAGTTAAGATTTTTACATTAATCACTTAATGTACTAATTTTGACAACCTTTGTTATTATACGATTGAATGGAAATCTCTGTAATGGATCACATTGTTCAGCTACATGGTCAGTGTGACGGGGTGATTGTATGTGCAGAGATAGATGTATTTCCTTACATACAACTTCGCGTGATTTTTTTCTTTTTTACCTTTGAATGCAAAGCAGTAATTTCAGTACTTCTGATTGCTCATTACAATCCACTGTGACCTAAAGCATGCTAAGACAGAGGATGTGGTTGTGCAGTCCTATAATTCTTACTGAAAATTCCAGGCTCCTTCTCATTATTAATGACATGCCCATTGTAAATTCCTTGAGACAGAGCATCTGCGGCAATACCTCATAATAACAACAATTATAATAAGTATAATCAGTTCATTACTGCAGCCCTTAAATGGATAAGCAGGAAAAGGAATGGATCGATGGACGATAGGATGTCAGTTTTAATAACAGCAGTGTTAAGATGTCTCCAGTCCCAATGCCCAGGAACCTTTGATCTAAAAGGGTTTCTGTAAGACCATCTTCATTCAAACCCATGCTCTTGCAGACATCCCTCTGATTCTTGGACTTTCTCTGTGTTCTTGCACTGAAAATGGTGTTTATTTTGACATATAGGAAAAACATGCATAAATTTCTGCCTTCTGCTGAGATGAACCAATTATTGGCTCCAATAACACAGGGGGGCCACAAACAAGGAACCCCCAAAGCCCAGAGATGTTTTACTGCATCCTACTTGAAGCGATGCTTTCCCGGCTTCAGGACCTTTATCCTCTGCTGGCTCACAAGTGCAATTATATACAGTGCCTCAGTAGAAAATGGTTATTGTGCTTCTATGATAATGGAATAACAACTCAAAGAGTATTTAAATGTCTCAGGCATCTGCCTTTATTTAGTATTTAAATGCAGTCTCTACAACTTCCTCATTAAACTCTAGCTGGCTCTGTGCCTTGTAGCTTTCCATTTACTTTGCTCTTTTTCTCACCAAAGGTTTTCTAATAGTGACATTAATAATACAGAAAAAACATCGTAACCATCTATATAATGATTTGTGGTTAATAATAAATTACATATTCCCTTCATGTGTGTATTTTGACGATTAATGTAATTTTAGTGCAAAATCAGTTTTCATTATTATAACTAAAAAATATATGTATGGTGTATTATTTTGATCTAGAATGTAATGTCTGTAAATCAGAATAAAATAGCAGACAAACTCAAATTATTGTCTTTATTGAATGCCTCAATTGTTGGAAATGGGAAAATCTCGGATAAAGAAATCTGCCCTGAGGAACTGAAATCTATAGATTTTTTAAAAAAAGGTAAAATAAAAATGCCTGTCATAAGGCTGCCCTTCAGGACACAATGGTTGCCCTAATCAAAAGATATTTCTCAGAAGATAGAGTTGCCGATGCTCATGAGTCTGGGGTGGTTGCAGATCTATTTACAAACACTTTGACCTTCATCAGTTAATAGTGAGACAGATGGTGTATAAATAAGAAAGCTTCAGGACGATTGTTACTCTTCCGAGGAGTGATCGTCCAAAATCTCCAACCCTGTCTCAATTTACAAGATAACCGAGAAGGCTACTGGGAGAATTTACTGCTTAACAACAAAAGAGCTTCATCCCAAGTATCACATGTGGCAAGTAGGGGTGGACGGTATGACCTAAAATTATTATCACGGTATTTTTCCCTTTTTGGACGGTGGCGGTATTATAGCACAGTACTGTATTACCCTTTTCCAAGTTTCGGGAGGAGTAGCATGTCCTGTCCTTTTATGTACATTTTAAAAATATATTTTATACGTAGACTTGAATCGCTATTATAGTTGGTTGAGGATAATATAATATAAAGTGACATAAGTAATGTTTTCTCATATTCATTTCATAATATTCAGAGTAACGACGCATAGTGAGTGTCTAAAACAGTGCATTTTACAGTTAATTTCAAATAAAGCGCCGAGTTGCCAACTTTAGTCAGCTGGCTGGAGTGAGATTTCGAGATCTGCCTCCAGACAAGTCCACACACACACATGCACACGCATTTACATGCATGTAACAGTTTTATTACCTATAGTAAATAGTCTGTAGGGTTTGTAAACTACCCGAACGCTTTTGATGTAGCTAATTTTAGGTTTATAATGGAATAACATTGATTTGGCGTAAGATTTCTTGCGTGATCGTAAGTCTGAAAGCGTGAGTGTCACGCCAGATACCTGACAGTTGGCAACCCTGAAAACATACGTTTTTGTTTCGCCAGAGTTGATTTGCATAAAAATAACATTCATTTATACGGTTGTTCAAAACACGTAAACTTTGACGAACATTAAATCACCAATAAAATACGTCCATTTATCCAACATATCATAAAATATTTACTGCGTTTGAAAACTTTTCAGCTTTACGGTTTCAGGACAGAATAGCCACCCTGTTAGGAACATTACCGCATTTTGGTTGAGGGTGTCAGATTCCCTGGTATTATTAACAGTCACGGTGCAATAACGCAAACGGAAGGGCTGCATATACCGAAGTATGCTTTCTTTGGAGACTGAAGGTGTCCGACGTTTATTGGTATGGGAAACAGGCGGTGCTTGTGTTATCTGGGCAGTTGTGCCGTTTACCAGGCAGCCTTGCATGAAGGTTGCGGCGCATATACACTCACCTAAAGGATTATTAGGAACACCATACTAATACGGTGTTTGACCCCCTTTCGCCTTCAGAACTGCCTT